>CM049606.1:7919427-7986927 GCA_026979955.1 Megalurothrips usitatus
AAATCATCCCCCCCCCCTAACCCTCCACATACCTCCTTGCCCTGCTTTTACCTTCGTTTCTGCGAGCCTTGCATGGAGACAAGGATGCAAATACAAAAGGGGGCGGGAGGAGAAGGGAGGTGCAGGACGCGCTCACAAAAGGCTGCGGCGGCTGCGCGCGCGTCTCTGGCCGGACGACACTGGCGGACACGCTAACAGGGTTTCAGAAAAAGGAGAGGGTGGCAGAATTACGAGAAACAGTGTGACGGCTTTGCTTTCCTCTCCTGGCCTGAAACAATGAGAGAACGCGTGCCTAACACCCCCCCACTTCTTCCCCTTCCCCCCACCCCTCATCCCCACCGTCTTTACCCTTCATTTTACCCCCTCGGGCCACACCCGGCCACGACACGCCCCATCGTGTGCTGCCAAACCATCGGCCTGCAATCTCTCTCTCTCTCTCTCTCTCTCTCTCTCTCTCTCTCTCACTCTCTCTCTCTCTCTTACACTCTTTCTCTCTCTCGTTTTCTCTCCCTCCCTCTTTCACCCTTCGCCATTTCTTCGATTATGAAAACCATGGTAAGTGGGTGGAGTGGGAGAGGCCTGCAGGGCACTGCAAGGGCGGGGAGCGAACACAGTAAAAGGTTGCTGCGGTATGTCTCACGAACGCGCACCCGCGCGCGGCGTGCGCGGGAGAGAGAGACAGGCTGAGAGTGCCGCGGGGGGTGTGGGGTGCGGGACAGAGAAGGATAGGGCGTTAATGCGGGAGGGAGGGAGACGGGAGTAGGGGGGGGGGGGGGGAGTTGGCGTGGCTCGTTCCGAGCGATCCGGCCAAACAGATTTCATCACGGCATTGGCGTGAATGCCTCACAACAAAACTTGTGCCGCGTCGTTCGCTGGTTTGCGCGCTTCGCATAGCACGGACGGCACGCGAGAAGGTTGGGTGGGGATATGGACAGCGGTTGCCGCGCGGCAAGCAGGCACAACTTTCTTGTTTTATTTTTATTTCCAAGGGAAGCGCGGGGAGTTTCGGCTGCGGCGGTCGGTGGGCGGTGTGGCCATCGCCGAAATATGAGCGAGAAGTGGATGCCGTGACGCCGGGAGGGGGTCTGAAGTGAGGGGAGGGGAGGGGGGCGAGCAGAGGCCGGTATCTTCTATACCGACTGGAGATGTTCATGAAAAGGTCGTAGCCGTGAACGTGTGGGTTAGGTGGGTCCGTGTTGTTCACACCTAGAGGGGGGGGGGGGGCTGCACACTTCATATGTGGCACACATATATGTGGTCGTGAGCGCAATGGCATGGGAGCATCTCCGGCTCCGGCAGGTTTTAGAGGGTGTTACCTAGGGGTTTTGCCACGAAGCGTGTGTGTGTGTGTGTGTGTGTGCAGGAGAGAGAGAGAGAGAGAGAGAGAGAGAGAGAGAGAGAGAGAGACGGAGGTTATAGAAGCAAGGTATGTGCGAATGCAAGAGAGACGGAGAGAGGGAGAGAGACGCGTGCCCATAAGCAGGGTGGATTTCAAGGGGGGGTGCACGGCAGCCGCCCGCAACCCTTCCGTGCCGGAGTCAAATTTTCACTTAGCTGTTTGAGTGCGGCACGAAGAGCACTCTCCTGCCCCCGGCCCCTTTTCCTGCGCCTACGGCCGGGACTACACTGTCGGTGAAATGCATTTCATTTCTCCTCTCTCTTCCCAATAAACCGCATATAGAGAGACGGCGCGGCGCGCACACTGGTGTGACGACGGTCGGCGGCGGCGGTCAGCGGAAGGGTTTGCCGAGGCCACAGCGACGCGACGGACACGATATGGAAAAACACAGTTACACTGCGCCCCTCAGCCACCGCCGCGCCGCAGTCCGCGCCCCCCCGTATCGCAGAGCCAGCACGCCGAAGCCGCGGCCCCTATCTCTATCTCTCTCCCGCACACACACACACACACACGAGCAGCGGCAGGAGCAGCAGCTCGCTTTGGAGAGAAGAGAGTTCCACTCCGCCCACGCCCGTCCCGGCCGAACCGTCCCTGCTGCCCGCGGCCTCCGGCGGCCTCCAGCAGACCCCAGCCACTCCAGTAAACTCCAGGGCCCAGCTCAGCGAGACCGGCCCGGGCCCGGCGTGGTGGCACTAAATTCCGACCCGGTTCCTTCCTTTACTCGTCCGGCCTTGAACCGAGTCGCACATAGCGTGGTGCTCGCTCTTCCCCCGTCTCTCTCTCTCTCTCTCTCTCTCTCTCTCTCTCTCTCTCGCACACTGCTGCTGCTGCTCAGTACGACGCCGGCGTCGGCTTCGAATTCTCAGTTGGCTGGATCTGTATTAAGAGCTCGTGAACGGGTCTGCAGCAGACGGCCGCTTTGGGACCCTCCGAGGGAGTGAGAGAAAGAGAGAGCGAGACAGAGAGAGACATGGGTAAAGAGGGACAGAGAGAGAGAGAGAGAGCCCCTGTGCCCCCCTCTCTCTTCCTCCCCCTCGCCTGTCCCGGAGGCGCCCGCGGGGACACGGCCGCACGCCCCGACGCTTCCCAGAGCACCGTCAGCGCCCTGCAGCCTCTCCCCCCCCCTTCTCTCTCTCACTCCCCCCCCCCCCCCCCCCCCCCCCCCTCTCTCTCTCTCTCTCTCTCTCTCTCTCTTACCCTCTCCAATTCTTCTCTATCATTCTCCCCTTTTTTGTACCCTTTCGACAGCCCTACTCCAACTACGTCCTCGCCCAGGTAAACCCTACCACCACCACCACCACCACCAGTGCGCTGCCGACGACCGACCGACCGACCGGTCGGCTGCCGTCTGCACTGAGAGCGGCGGCGGCGGCGGCAAGCTATCCGGCATTCGATTACTTCCGAGCGATTGGCGTTAATAATACTAATGCTATGAAGGGGTGGGAACAGGGGGGGGGGGGGAGGGGAGAAAAAAGAAGGAGCAAGAGGCCCGACGCGGAGCCGAATCGTGTTCGGAGCCACCCGAGCGCACGGCGCGCGGGGGGTTTTTATTCCGTCGTTGTGCTCGGCAATTTCCACAGGTGGCAACCACATGAAAGCACCCCGGTACTCGCTGCTCTCTCTCTCCTCTCTCTCTCTCCTCTCTCTCTCTCTCTCTCTCTCTCTCTCTCTCTCGCACACACACAGAGCGAACACCCACCGCCTTTCTCCCGCTTCTTTGTATCGACGGCGAGGTGCTAAACGGGGGGCCGGCGGGCAGTAGCCCAAGTTTATTACGGCCGAGGGGTGCACGGGAGGGGGGGGGGGGGGGAGGGGGGCTGCGGGGGCCCTGGCCGCCCGATAGCAGAGCGTTCGACCCCTCCCGTCCCCCTCCGACCCTCTCCTCCCAGCCCTCTCTCCGACCCTTCCTTCCTCCCCCGCGCCGCCGCCGGTTCTTGGCCCGGGGGGTCCCAGCGCTGAGCCTTGTGCCGCCGCCGCCGCTGCCGCCGCCGCCGTTGGCGGTGGGACTGGCCAGAGCTATCAGGCAGGGGGGCACCTAGGGAGCCCTAGCGCAGTCAATTCGTGTCTCCGATGTCACTTCGTTCCTTTTAACACCCTTCCGCTCGCCAGCGGCGGCTCCCTATCTGACCTCGCCTGGCTGGCTGGGTTCTGGCCGGGGGTTCTGCTCCTATTTTCTGGCCCTTTCTGGCGTGCCAACCTGCTCCTCCCGCTCCCAGCCGCTCCCAGCCGCTCCCAGCCAGCACCCCTGGGCCCGGAGGCCCGGAGGCCCGGAGGCGCGCCCGGCCGTGTTCCATGTGCCGCACAATCATGTGCCGTGGCCTGAGCTGCGGCCTCGTCCATCCCTCTGTCCCTGATCCCATCTCATCGCCCAGTCGCAAACGCAGTCCAATGGAGGACGATTTTTTTTTTACTCCACAGTTTGAATTCTTAATCGAATCCAACATAAAAAACATGCGAGTACAAAGTGGCCCAGCAGACCATAGAAAAACATCACAAATTTCAATTTACAGGTACCACATTTTAACTTAAAACAATTCATGAACATTGTTTGTAGCTGGTTGTTGTAGTGTTGAGTGTAGACGCGGAAGCCATGATTTTTCATTTGCCCCCCCTCTCTCTCTCTCTCTCTCTCTCTCTCTCTCTCTCTCTCTCTCTCTCTCTCTCTCTCTCTCTCTCTCTCTCTCTCTCTCTCGTTCTGTGGCCGCGCGGGCCTCTGGGCACGCGCGAGCGACGGAGACAGCGATATGGCGTTCGCATAGGGATATCGCCGGAGCGCGGAGTCGAACGTGGCAATAAACTATTCTAATAGGAGGCCACAACAAAGGGCGCGGGGGGGGGGGGGAGAGGATGAAAAGGGGGCGGGACGAGGAGGGGGAAGGGGGGGGGGGGGCGTTGCGGACGGGCGGCGGCGGGCGCGTGCCCATCATCCGCGAGGCTAACTGCCGACCGACAAATTTATGCCAACTTTGCCGCACGAAACAACCGAGGCGTAATCGTGCGAGGACAGCAAGAGGCGGCGGCAGCGGCGGCAGCGGCGGCAGCGGCGGCAGCGGCGGCAGCGGCGGCAGCGGCGGCAGCGGCGGCAGCGGCGGCAGCGGCGGCAGCGGCGGCAGCGGCGGCAGCGGCGGCAGCGGCGGCAGCGGCGGCAGCACGGGTGGCTGTCAGCGCGCGGGCAGGCAGCCCGACTTACACCCACACAATGCGAGCCAGACCCGGGAGGGGGGAAAAATAAAATGACGTCACTCAGATATTCCCGCGCGCGACCCACAAACCTATCCACTATGCTTTCCCGCCGGGGGGAGTTTTTCGGTGCAACTGCACAGCGCCGCCCCTTCCGCAGCGATGCACTTACGAGCGCACATAAGCGGGCTGCTTCCCAGCACTGCGTCTGTCTCTCTCTCTCGCTCTCTCACGGAGCTCTCCACGAGTGCGAGTGGGACAGAACAGTGCTCTGCCTGCGGGCGTGGGTGGGCGTGCGGCTGACGCGGCGGGCGTGTCGCGGCTGTCGGGAGCCGTGCGGGGCCGTCCCGAAGGAGCGAGCGAGATGACGCATGTCCCTCTGAGTTATTGCGCTACTTGAGAATATCAACATGCATTTGCAGTGTGTCACGGCCAGGGCAGGGAGTCTCGCGGCCCGTTATTAGCGAAGAGGGAGAGATAGAGCGAGACAGAGAATGAGAGAAGCGAGTGAGGGAAAAGAGAGAGAGAGAGCTGCAATTACTGACTGGCGCCGGGGGCGTGCACACACGTGCGAGGTGGACGGGGGTGGGCGGGTGCGACAGACTCGGAGACATAGACAAACAGAGACAGACAGACAGTCGCGGACAGGACGTGGTTGACTGGAGCAAAATCAGTAGGACAATAAACCTTGAAGCAAACTACTCCAGTATGTTTTCGAGATCGATTTCGAACCTTTAGTGTCCACCACAGGGGCGGTGCACCTGAGACCTACTAGCGCCACCTGATGGCGACTCGAAGGAGCCACCACTCCAAACCGGCCGCTGCGCCGGCCAGAACGTCTGTCCGAAAATGTTGTCCAATTCTTAATTCAGAATCGAGCAGCAGAAAGCTGTATGCCGGATGGACGGCGCTTTCCTTCTGCGCCCCGGCGGCGGCGGCGCGCATAGCAGTCACACGCACGCGCACAAACACGCGCACGCATTACATAATGCAAGGGGCAATAAAAGAAGGTGTGTTCGTGCGTTAGCAAGAGAGAGAGAGAGAGAGAGAAAATGTACGGTCGAGTTTTAGGAGGGCGAACGTTCGGGTGCAGAGAGAAGGAGAGAAGGCTCGTTAGTCTTGTTTTGTTGGCATACATTATGGTTCACGGCACAAAGACCGTAAAAAGGAAAATTACTTTGCGGAATCGCACCGCCAGCCCCCACCCCGCACCTCTCTTTCTCCCTCTCTCTCTCCCTCTCTCTCTCTCTCTCTCTCTCTCTCTCTCTCCTTGTTCCGGGAAATGGAGTAAAATAGGAGAGAGAGAGAGAGAGAGAAAGGCTTATTACTAACGAAGAACCTATTTCTTTTACCTCCGGCTGCGTTCCATGATTTCAGGGTGGAAAAGCAAAATATACATCTGCTCTTCCGAAAGCGGTGCGGGGACTCACCACATCTGCGTGTCACAGTAGGAAGTGCATGACTCACCTGGAAAAACAAGAAAAAACGAGTAAGCAAACAAGTGGTAGACGTTTGGATAACAACGCTGCGACATTTTTTTTAAAAAAGCAAAACGAAAATGAATTGGTTTTCATTTTTTAACACCTAGAAAATACTTTTGGAACTTTCTCGAATTATTATATGGTATCACCTTTCTGAAAAAAAAAACAACACTTTTGGATGCAAAACGTCTCTTACAGTGTCAATCGAGTTTACTCAGGCATCGGGTAAGCGAGTGCTGTGCAAGCACATGAAGTTTGCGGAGCAGCTGCCGCTGCCGCCGCCGCCGGTCCACTCGGCGCCATAGGTTATGCCAGCGCCCATGTTGGCCTCCCACCGAAATGCATTTCCCCTTGATTCGGAGCGGACAATCGACGCTTTTATTTAATCCACTTTCATCGCGCGCGGGGATGCCTTTTGGGGAGGAAGAGCAAGCGAGAGAGAGAGAAAGAGAGAGAGAGAGAGACGACGTGTTCAGGATGAGAAATGGACGAATGAGAGAGAGAGAGAGAGAGAGAGAGAGAGAGAGAGAGAGAGAGAGAGAGAGAGAGAGAGAGAGAGGGGAGGGAGGGAGGGAGAGTCGGCGGTGCGGGGGCGTGCACCCATTTCATCGCATTCCCGATCCAAAAACATGTTTGGCCGCCACAAATCACCGCCTCGTCGGCGTTACCCGCAGCAATTACATACACAATCCCGATATGCTCGGTCCCTCTCCGTCTCTCTCCCTCTCCGTCCGCCTCTCTCTCTCTCTCCCTCTGTCTGCCCCCCCCCCCCCCCCCCTCTCTCTCTCTCTCTCTCTCCGTTTGGTCCATATCGCTGCAGCGTGCAGCGCCATGAGGTCCGGCGGCCCTCATGGCATTCGACCTCCGCCCGGCTCCAGCGGCTCCAGCGGCTCCAGGCTCAGCGTCCACTCGCACCCCGTGTGTTAGCGAAGTGAGCGAGTTGTAAACTCCAGCTGGCAGGGACAGATTGTCCTGCAAAGTCCCTTCTGCTGGAATTGAGATTACGGGCACTCCGTTCCTCTTCCCGTCGTCGCAGTGCGAGAGAGAGAGAGAGAGAGAGAGAGAGAGAGAGAGAGAGAGAGAGAGAGAGAGAGAGATGGGGGAGGGATGAGGGACAAGGAGAGAGACAGAGACGGAAAAAATAAAATAAAAGTGACGAGATTTAGATCAGAATCATTTTAATGGGCGCTCCTCACTCTTCTGCTTTCAAAAAAATAAAATAATGTTACCAGTGTCGCCTTCTCGTTTCAGTCTCTTTTTTTTTTCTTTTCGAGCACCGACTTAAATAGAGCATTATGCAAAAGGCTTGTTTGCGAGAGCGAAGGCAGGCAGCACCCGCGTGGCCGCCGCCGCCCCCGCCGCCGCCCCACCCACCTCGACACCGCCCCCCTGCGCCGCCCCCGTGCCGCCCCCGCAAGCTCACCGCAGGCCCATCCTCGAGGGGGCAGTCTGCGCTAACGGGCGCATTAGTCATAAATTTCCCGTCTAATGTACATAGTCCCGGCAAAGGTATAACCCACGTGTGTGCGTGCGTGTGAGTGTGTGAGTGCGCGCGTGTGTGTGTGTAAGTCAGCTGGAACACATGCTACGCTATTGATATCCCCCCCGCACACTTCCCGCATGCGAGTTTTATGCACCGGCCCCTCTTTAATCTCAATAAAAGTCCGCCGCAGCGCCCGCGAATTTCTCAAGATTGTGAGGTACTGGAGGGAAAATATGGATACGACACCCTCTCCCGCGCACCCTGCAATTTTTTTTCTTGTTTTTTTTTTTGTGTGTATGTACGTGTGTGTGTGTGTGGGTGTGAGGGGGAAGGGGATAAGGAGGTGAGTAGTAATCTCAAGTCGTTGGCCCCCCCACACGGGTAGGCCGGTTTTCGCTATCTGTCGGCGTCATCTTTAATTTTTCCCCCGCGCTCGCCCCCGCCGGCGCCGTCTGCGCGCGACTTTTAAATTTCTCCCTTTTTTCTCCTCCCCCCCCCCCCCCCGGAAGAGGGGAGGGGGGGGGGGGGGGGTGGAACCACACGACCACGGCGGCGTCGCCCGGCTGTTAAAATGACCCCCGCTGCCGGCGGCGCGCTTAATTAACGGGAGTAGGAATGGTTAGGTACTTACGGCTACCTCCGCGCGGCCGCACGCGGTTGGCAGCCGGCCGGCAGCGGCGAGGGCCCAGCGCCAGCAGCCCCCAGCCGGTATGATACCATCGCAGTGCCCTTTAAACATCTCCCCCGGGGGGGGGGGGGGGGGGGTGAGGGGAGAGAGTGAGAGAGAGAGGGAGAGAGAGAGAGAGAGAGATGACGGACGGCCACGGAGGCGACTGACCGTACGGTGACGCCGTTTGCTCCATGTCGATCGGCGGCGGCGCCGCCAGACAGTCTCACCGCGACGGGGGCGGCGGCGGTCAGGTGTCCTGGCCGCCCCAACTTGTCACCCGCTGTCACCGCACTTCCCATCTCTCTCTCTCTCTCTCTCTCTCTCTCCTTCTTCTTCTTCTCTCTCTCACTTGGTCCAGTCGACACCACGCGGTACCGCAATGCACTGCAAAAAGCTTATACTATGCACCCGCGCCGTCCGCGTGGTAGTATCCGTGTGATAACAAGGTCATCCATCCTGGAGGAGCAAGAGAGACACAGCTAGAGAGAGAGAGAGAGAGAGACAGCCAGACGGAGAGGCGCCCTTGCTCACTTCTCTCCCCTCATTAAGAGGCGTACAGAAGCGGCTGCAGCAGCAGCGCCGCGGCCGCGACGCGGTCCATTCAAAAATCCCGCCGCGCCGCGGAGGCCGCGTGGGACAAAAGGGCGCGTCGGCGCAGCAGACCGGCAGAGCAGGGAGGGAAGGGTTGGGTGCGAGAGAGAGACAGAGGTAGCAAAGGTGCCGGAAAGAGAGAGAGAGAGAGAGAGAGAGAGAGAGAGAGAGAGAGAGGCGGGGAGTGAGGAATAGGGAATGAGTATTGCCTCATGTATATGGCCATGGCAGGCGCCCAATAGCACGCCAGCTCAGCCCCTCAAACAGACCCCTGCTCACACACACACACAGAACCTTTTTGGTTCAACGCAAATAAAAGTACGAGCGTCGGCGCGGCGCAAGTTTTGCATACACAGAAAAATTCTCATATCCGGTTCGGGACAGCACAAGCACAGCACAAGCACAGCACAGCGCGGCCAGTATAGTTGTGTTTGCTCGCGGGATTAGGACGAGAAAATGACGAGTGAGGCGTGCAGTGTGTGTGTGTGCGTGTGTGTGTGTGTTAATGAGCTCCATACTGTATCCGTACTATCCCGCCTGGCGAGATGATGGCAAACAAACAGCCGAGTGAAGTGTGGCGCGCTGCTTCTGTGCCCCTGTCATCGGGGCATAGGCCGTCCCGCCGCGCGGCCCCGTCCCCGCGCTGCCTACCCGCCGGGGGCTCTGCTGTGGGCTCCGAGTGCGAGAGAGGGAGAGGCACACATGCTGCGTCAGTGCGAGCGAGACAGAGGCGAGGCATATCTCTGTCGCACTGCAGACCGAGTCTCTCCCGTCTCTCTCGCTCTCGCAGCTTTGTGGCCGCGGGTCCGGTCCGTGTGGCCGCGGGGGTGCGGGGCCGCGATCGCCGTCGGCGGCCTCCGGGGGGACGGATGGACGCCGGGCGCCGTCCCGTCGTCGTCATCCTCCCGGAACGACTTGTTTATGAACCCTCCGCCAGCGAATCATTGGCGGCGGCGGAGCCGTTGCCGTTCGGGATCCACCGCCGCCGCTGCCGCCGCTGCCGCCGCTGCCGCCGCTGCCGCCGACGTAAACGAGCGGCGCGTTTACGGCGGCGCAGACAGCGTGCGGGCATCGCGGCGGCGGCGGCGGCGCCCATGTCTTACAAAAGCCCGCACATCCCGTCGCCGGCGAGTCCTCCCCCGACGAGAGGGCGCCGCGCCGTAACGTGACATAACGGCCGACCAATCACGGATGGTTGTTCCACGACCAGTGACGTCACCGGTCCGCACTGTGACCAATCGACATTCACATCTGTTCATTAATGATCCCCGTGGATATTTCTGATTTTTCTTCATACTTTGAAGGGTAAGGAGCAGGGGAGCGTCGATAGTTTTATAAAATGAAACTTTTATTAATATAATTCCGATTTTCCTTGTCGTGAAAATTCTTGAAATTTTTTCTTCCTTCCTAATCCCGATTCATTGTGCACTCTCCGAAAAAAAAAAAAAAAAAAAAACAGAGGCACGGCTCGCACCGCTCGGCCGGGCTGGGCTTTCCGGCCGGACAAACTTTTACGGTGCGTCATTGCGAGCGGCGGTCGGCCGGCGCGGCCCCCGCGGCGGCGGAAGGCCTATCTGAAACGGGAGCAGTGATAAAGAAGGCGAGTGAAAGCGCTTTCGGCTCCGTCGTTATCGGGGAGAGAGGCGGGCGCTGCGCTGCAACAACAGCGGGGCGAGGTGGCGGCGGGGCTGCAGCAGCTGTAACTGCAGGTGCGTTGTGTGTACCGGCGGCTGCCAGCCGGGCTGCCCGCCGTCGCGGGCCGCGCCGCCAGCCGGAGCTGCCAGCCAGCCAGCCAGCCGAGGCGGCGGTGGCGGACCCGCAGGATTTACGACGCAGAAAGCCGCAAGCAATTTCCACGAGGGGGAATGACTGGAATAAAATACGCGTCACATTGCGTGAGCGTGCGAGAGAGAGAGAGAGCGCGCGTTGCTGTGCCCCCCCCCCCCCAGCTGCTGCTTGTCTTCACCGGAACAGGAGGAGGACTCGTTGTCTGCCTGACGCCCACATGCGTGCTGCTGCTTGTCTTCACCGGAACAGGAGGTGTGGACTCGTTGTCTTCCTGTGTGTGTGTGTGTGTGTGTGTGTGTGTGTGTGTGTGTGCCGAGATTGGATCTGCATTTGGGCCGGGCGCGTGCCAGCAGCGCTTCATTTCAGCAGACAGACCGAGAGAAAGAGAGAGAGAGAGAGAGAGAGAGAGAGAGAGAGAGAGAGAGAGAGAGAGAGAGAGAGAGAGAGAGAGAGAGAGTAGGGGGCGCTAGCAGACGGAGAGAGAGAGGGCGAGAGATGGGGATGGGAGAGGGAGAAAGATGAAGAGAGCACGCACGATGAAGTCTACCGGGGGACCGTGTCAGCAGGTGGAAGTCCGCGCGCCACGACGTCGGCCCCGGTCGGAGAGTGAGAGGCATCGGGGCCACCACTTTTATGCCCGGAGCGTGAGTGAGCGGCGCACCTGGCGCAGCGTCGGCCCCTCTCCTCCCCTCCCCCTCCCCCCCCCCCCCTCCCCCCCCCTCCCCCTCCCCCTACCCACCCCCCCTGCCCTTCCAGCACGCACGCAAGGTCTCGGCTCCCTCCCCCTTCTCCTCCTGCCCGCCTCCTTCCCGGCGCCGGTACGGCAGCGGCGCGGCAGCAGCAACTGTAGCAGTATAGGGCTTCCCCAAACGGCTACTGAATTTAGCTGGTGGCGAGATCGTGAGTGGCGAACCGCAAGGCGGGAGGGAGGGGCGGGGGGAGGGGGCGGGGTCTGCGGGGGCAGGGGAGGGAGGGAGGGGCAGAAGGAAAACACGGAGGCCGGGCGGAGGGGGCAGGTGGGCGGTGTAGGGCAGGGGCGATACGGGTAGGTGTGCAGCATGGGGAGAGAGAGAGAGAGAGCGAGGGAGAGAGAGAGAGGGGGGGGGGGGAGCGGAGAGGTGGGCTTTCCGCCAAGCCGCTCACGCAGATCCCCGCTGCGGTCATCCGGTAGCGGCGAAAGAGAGAGAGAGAGAGAGAGAGAGAGAGAGAGAGAGAGAGAGAGAGAGAGAGAGAGAAAGTGGATCCTGGCTAGAGGGACCGTAGAGAGTATCTCTCTATAGTGTGACACGACACCGACGCGGAGGGGCAGGGCAGAGGCATCAGCAGCGTCGAACTTGACTGGAAGCAGTGAGTCCCGGCCCTCCGCGCTCGCACACCTCTCTACGAGCCTCTCTAGCAGACCCGGCGCGCAGGAGCTTCCCTCTCAATTAATCCACCGGGATCTTTTCAAAGTCCGGCCCAAAAGTCTCTCTAATCCCTTTTCGTTCGCCGCGCGCGCAGAGTTTAGAACAAAAGCAGCAGCGGTGGTGGCGGCAGCGTCAAGCAGGAGGAAAAGGGGGCTTCGTGAGCTGCTGTAGGGGGGGGGGGGGAGGGGCCGCAGGGGGCAGGCAGGACCCAACAGCTGTCAGGAGTTGGTACGGCAGTACCTGATGCCGTGCGGTGCGACGCAGCATACCGTAGCGAGAGAGAGAGACAGACAGACAGACAGACTGGGAGGAAGGAGAGAGAGAGGGGGAGAGAGAGAGAGAGAGAGAGAGAGAAAGAGAGAGGGAGAGAGAGAGAGAGAGAGAGAGAGAGAGAGAGAGAGGGAGAGGGAGAGGGAGAGGGAGAGAGGTACGAGCAGGTGAGAGAAGGGGTGGAGCACACTCTGTTATGGCACGATCGACCAGCCAACATCGCCTGACTGCCCCCACCCCCCTCTCCCGCTGCCCCCTTCCGGCGCGGGAATCTTAATTCTCGATCCCAATTAATTACAGGCCCCCTAATAACCGAACACGAAACTAGCGCAGCGCGGCGGGGGCTGCGCGGGGGCTGCGCGGGGGTGCGGCGGGGGTTCGGCGGGGGTTCGGCGGGGGTGCGGCGGGGGTTCGGCGGGGGCGCGGCGGGGTTGTGAGGGCAGCGCGACGGGGGCGGCTCCGCGTCGGCCAGCGGCAGCCTTCACTTCCACTCGGCCCGGACAAATTGAAATCAAACTTGGTGCGGAGCGGCGCGCGCACGACGGCGGGCCCCCCGTACTAACCTGCGTGGGAAAGTCAGGAAATTATAATGGCCTTACTATTTGTAGCCCCTCTTCCTAACATGCAACGACCACAAATAATTTATTTTCAACTACATTTCCCTTTTTGAGAGCTGTTTTTATTTTTAACAAGTCGAACCTCATTTGCTCCTGCTCGCTGCGGTGCCCCGGGTGGTGGTGGTGGCGGTGGTGCTGCATACTTTAATTCCAGACTCTGCAGTGCCGAGCGGAACCACACCGCAGCACCAGCAAGTGTGTGTGTGTGCGTACATATATACTTGTGTGTAAGTGTGTGTGTGTGTGTGTGTGTGTGTGTGCGTGTTGACTGAAGTAGTGCACCTCGTGCAGCGAGTCATCAAAGCCCGTTTTCATTACGCTATCGGGCCCCGCGCTGAAAACAGAGCCTCGGAACTGCAACAGCCGGCCGCTAGGGGTGGCGGTCCGCAATCATTACGCGCGTGTTTGTGTGCGTGCACGTGTGTGTGTGTGAGAGAGAGAGAGCGTGTGTGGATTTATAGCCCGTGCACTGTGCAATGCAGGTCATGAGGACTCGTGTCAAAGCGCCACTGAACTTTGAAAAAAAAAATAACAGCTCGACGTTTAAAATAGGAGAGATAAAAATTAAACGTAGATCTATTTCAAAAGTCATAGTGACTAAAATAAATTTTATCCATTTTCAAAATACCTTTGTAAAACTGTTTCGAAAAAATTCTATTTTCGAACGAATTTTATTTTATGTTCTACGAAGATACGGTCCACGCCAGAAGGAATAGGGAAATAAAAAGTTTGGCCTGATTATAAAGTTTGCCCACTCGGGGATGCACCGCTCCCCGCCGTGCCGTGAGCACCAATCCATTCTGTCCGGTCTTCGGGACGCCCCCCGCTCCACGATTTTAAGGGCCAATCGCGCAAATGCATTAAGACGAGGCCCGATGCTCCTCATGGTCCGGCCGCGGGAAGATAACGATCTGGGTCCACTCTTTGCCCTTTCTGCGCGCGGCGGGGCGGCGCCTCGGAGCCCTCCGCGGCCCTTGCATAGCCCTCCGCGGCCCTCCGCGGCCCTCCGCGGCCCTCCGCGGCCCTCCGAGAGTCCGCCCGAGAGGCTGGCAGCAGCGGGCGGCCCGATAAAAGAAAAAAAAAGTCAGTCATTTAGAGGCCAGATGCCGTCATTGGGAACGTCTTGAGTGACCACTCACAGCGAGGGGCGGCCGGGCGGCGGCGGGCGGCGGCCGTCCCTCGCCCTGTAGGTCCTCTCGGGCGCCGACGCGACAGCGAGAGAGACAGCGAGAGGGAAGTATCGTAATGGAGGGAGAGAGAAGGAGACACGGACGGACGGACAGAGCAGATGCACACTCAGTGCCCGCGTCCGGGCCTCCATTCACGCACGGCATACACCTCGCAAAAAAGCTGCACCCCCTCAAAGACCACCCCAAACAAAATGGTTCCTCTCTGTCTCTCTTTCTCTTACTTCGTTTTCGGGGCAACGTCAAAGAGTTTTTCCGCACGCCGCTGCCCCCGGTGTCCCTCCGTGCGCAGTGCAGGACGACTGACCCTTTAGAGGGTACCCGACCGGCGGCGTGGCTGCGAGCGAGTGCAGCCGAGTGGTGCAGCCAGAGAAGAAAGAATGAAAAGAGAGAGAGAGAGAGAGAGAGAGAGAGAGAGAGGAGAGGGAGGGACGAGGAGAGGCAAGAAGCCAAGCAGGAGAGCGCGAGCGGGATAGGAAAGGAGGATCCCGATCGGAAAACAGCATTGCGCTTTTATGTGGTGCAGGGCTGAGCCAAAAGGGTGGGTCAGGAAGGGTGCGGCTGTTATTCCTCTCTCTCTCTCTCTCTCTCTCTCTCTCTCTCTCTCTCACCCTCCCTCTCCCTCTCTCTCTCTCTCACACGGGGTTTTAGCCCTCTGCTTTTCCGTCTTTTTTTAAACCCCTCCTCCTGCCGCTTCCGGTCGTTGCGGTTGCGTTGTCGCAGGTTCCGCCCGGCAGCAAAACACCCGGCACGGCGTTAAAGGGGATGGGAGGCGGACGGGTTACTCCCCCCACCCCTCCGCCCCCTTCACCTAACGAAACAGAACTCGGCGTGGCCGCGGCGCCTCCACACACACTCACCGCTCTGA
This sequence comes from Megalurothrips usitatus, assembly GCA_026979955.1. Lineage (NCBI taxonomy): Eukaryota > Metazoa > Arthropoda > Insecta > Thysanoptera > Thripidae > Megalurothrips > Megalurothrips usitatus. The sequence goes on from CM049606.1 coordinate 7,934,368, forward strand.
CCCGGCAGGCGAGAGGGCCACGGGGGGTGCCGAACTACAGTGTATGGACTCCGCGTTAATGATTCACGGGCTGCCGGCTGACAAAAACCCCTGTCGCTGTAAACCCTTATCCTGCGTCAACAGCCGGTCCTGGTATGGGCGGGCATCCGCCGGCATCAGACCTCTGCGCCCCCTGTTGTCTCACTGTCCACCCCACCACTCTCTCTCTCTCTCTCTCTCTCTCTCTCTCTCTCTCTCTCTCTCTCTCTCTCTCTCTCTCTCTCTCTCTCTCTCTCTCACTCGGCCCCGCCCGAAAGGCTCCATCCAGTACGCGACAGCGTGCCTCGGAAGCTGGTAGAGGAGGGGGGGGGGGGAGGAGTATGGAGTTTAGGGGCAGAGAAACAGAGCGCAAGGGGGCCGCGGCGGCCGACGTGGATATCGCACGACCGACTCTCTCACTCTCTCTCCCGCTCTCTCTTTCTCTCGCTCGTTCTCTCTCTCTCTCTCTGTCTCTCACTGACATTCTCTCTCTCTCTCTTTCGCAAACCGGAAATTAAGGAGCCGATGCTTACGAATGCTCGCCTCGGCTCGCCTCGGCTCGACACGGCAAGGCTGAGCTCTCCGGGCCCCGCCGCTGCTGCATGGGCCGACGCGACCCCACTGCCTCACCGCGGCGAACCCATTCAACGTCACGTTTAAGAAATTCACCGCCCGATTTACAATAAAAAGGAACAATGTCGCTTTAAAATTTCAATAGTAACCTTAATGCCAGTTTCAAAATTTTCAGTGTTTGAAAGTTGCTAAATTTAAAGATCCAAAATTTAAAACTTTCATTCAATTTTTTCTTTCTGGTCTCTACATCTATCATAAATTGAAACGAGCTGAAAATTAACCGCCTGCTTCCGTACTCTGCGGGCACAGTTTCCCGAGGCGGGAGGCGGAGCGGCCGCCCCCCGCCTCCTGTAGGTTCTCCCACGCCAGAAGGGCGGGCAGGACCACGCGCCGCCGCCGCCGAAGGGCCGAGAGGTCTCTGGCGCTGCATTTTAATGGGCGACGACAATGAATCTCAATTTGAATGAATGAAGGGAGAGAGGGTGCGCGGGCCGAGGAGGGCAGGGTGGCCGCCGCCGCCGCCGCCACTGACCGACTGCCTTGTATCGGCTCGCCGGGTACGGCATCGCTGGAGCGGCTAGGGTACGGAGAGACCACGACCGCCCTGCACTCTGCTTCGTAGCCGAGTGGGTAGCGATTCTCGTCGGCAAGCGGGTGGTCGCGGGTTCGACTCTTTCCCGGCCCGTCCGTGTTTTTTGCCGGCTGAGCTAAGAGGACAGAGTATAGTATAGGGAGCGCTCTGTAACCACCGTCGTGGCTTAATGGCCGCATGGGTGAGGTGACGTAACGAGGGATAGCCGGTTTCGTCTCCTGCCAGTTCCTGAAGCGTTTATTCCTGAGGCTACACGCCGTCTGGAAGGCAGAGGGTAAAATATGGTCCCGGCCGAGGTGAGCGGTGAGGGGCGGCACGTGACGACACGGCTGACGCCCGCTCCCAATTTCCCTCTGCTCGCACGCGGATATAATGGGAGGCAATCGTCAACGCGCGGCGCGCGACACAAGAGAGAGAAAAGAAAGTATGAAACAGCACAGCAGCAGCGCGGCAGAGTGGAGGAGAGACAGAGAGAGAGAGAGCGGGGGCACAATGGTGGCGCGAGAGGTTGTTGTATCCGCTGGTGAGATCTAATGCAATGGGTGCAGGCGCGCGAAAGGGCGCGTTGCTGCCGTGCTGCCGCCGCCGCACTGCGCGGGCAGGCAGGCAGGCAGGCAGCGGCCGGGCAGCCGGGGCTGGCAGCCGCCGAGGACCCGCGACGACAATGGCGCTTTCTAAGTGAGCGAGCAATACGAAGCCATGCATGCATCGATTTGTGCCTCATTGTGATGGATCGTGTTGAGGTGGTGCTGCTGCTGTGGCCCACCCCCACAGCGATAGCCGCCCCCGACTCCGCCCCCCGGCACCGCCCCCGGCCCGCACACACACTTCCTGCTGATAAGGAGCACCGCGGTGGGGGCGGTTGGGGCGGCGGGGGCGGCCAGTGGGCCCCGTGGGGGGTGGCGACGCGGCCGGGCCGCCTGCGCACTGCCCATTGTAGCAGCCCGTCCGTCTCACAAGGTGACGACTGGGGGCCGCCGCTCGTTCCTCTCCCTGCTCTCTCTTTCATACTCTCACCACAACCACCTCTCTCTCTCTCTCTCACTCACTCTCGCTCTCGCTCTCGCCGCACTACACAGTACTGTACCCTCCCTTGATGATATCGCTTTTGCCATGTTCACGCCCCAGAGCTCTCACTTTCACTGCAGTGATACACACACACACACACACACACACCAGCACGCGCCGCCGCCATCGCCAAACTGTTGTCACAACCCCCGCGCGCTCCCCGCGTCCCCCGTCCGCGTCGTGGCCGTGGTAAACAAGAGGGAGCCGCCACCGCTAACGGTTAGCTGCCCTGTCCTCCGCTGCTGCCCCGCGGCGGGGGTCTGCGGCCGGGAGGAGTCCGTCGTCCGTCATTACCGGACCGCGGACGGCCAGGACAGCGACGGGGGACAGCCACACTGTGCTCCGAGGCCCCCGACGACGACGACGACTCCGTTTTTAACTCTCGTCGTCGGCACGGTGTTGGGCAGAGCATGGAGCCCAGGCCCAGACCGGCGCGGAGGTGCTTCTTTACATCAGGCAGGCCTCCTCGTCGTGGTGCCTCTCCCATGATCACGATCCTCACAGGAGGGAGGGAGACGGACCGAAACAGAGAGTGTATGCGAGGGAGAGAGAGAGAGAGAGAGAGAGAGAGAGAGAGAGAGAGAGAGAGAGAGAGGTGACGAGGATGACGAGAGGCCGACGGGCTGCCGGCCTCGCCTCACGGACCAGCCGGGGCGGCCCGCTTCATAATATTTTTAATGAACGCGCCGAACGCGCGCGCGCGCACACACAGTGGGCGGTGGGGGTAGGGGGGGGGGAGGGAGAGGAGGGGAGGAAGGGAAGCAGGGCGGGGAGAAAAAGGACGAAATGTTTAGGAGAGGCGCCAACACCTAGCAGCGCACGCGCTGTAGAGTGCACAGGTACGCTGCTGTCGCCCGGCCCTCGCCACCCGCACGCACGCACACACACACACACACACACACACATCACGACATACGTCACCCTCGCGTTTCTACGAAGGCCATCTTTACCAGTCCCCGCACATGACAGAAAAAAAAATTATCGAACCGTATGATGGACAAAAACACACACGCACACTACACGCGTTTCAATTGATAGGAAGCTGTTCCTGTTGTGTACGGTCTGAAAAAAATCGAACACACATGTGTGGAAGCCAAAGGGCAAACGGAGACAAATTGGTCGCGAGCGTCGTTTCACAATAACACGGCGTATCGTCTGCTTCTGCTTTCGCGTTTTTGCTGCTTGTTATTCGGAGACGTGATGCGTGCGCGCGCGCTCGTGTCTTCGGGGAGGGGGGGGGGGGGTCTTGGCCGCGCCGTCGTCAACGTGGCGCCAAAACAAGCTTGCCGTGTCGTGTGTGTGTGTGTGTGTGTGGCGCCCTTGTAGGGCTCTGCCGGCAGCCGTCCACAAAGGGAAATGCGGGGGGGATACACACAGGGGCCTCCGAACGGTCGTCGGCCGGCTCTATTGTGGAGAGTCGCATGTGGCGCCGCTCCCATCACAACACACGGCATCGCATTTGACGACGTTCGGACATCGTCAAAATAACGTTTTTCCCAGCCATTTTCTTCTCTCTGCCCTCTCTTTTTCTCCTTGTCTCTCGCAAACACTCCGCGGAGACGGCGGCGGCGGCAGCAGCGGACAGTTCGCAGACCGCACGCACTGCACACTCTCACTGCGAAATGGAGAGTTATGGAGCGTGAGCATGAACACGCACACACACGCACACGTTTTTTTTTTTTTTTTGCTCCTTTTGCGTGTCGCGCGACCTCTTACACCTTTTCCTCTCTATCTCTCTCCCTCACACCCGCTCTGTACGGACCCTGCACGGCAGCTCGTATGGTAGCTTTCACACACACACACACACACGGACACACACACACACACACCTCAACCACGCAGGTCTGCCCCCCTCCCCTCCCCTCGCACCGAGTGGAACCCATTCATTCCAAAGCTCTACAGTGCGCGGGTGGTGTGGCGGTGGTGGCGGTGGAGGTAGCGGCGGTGGTAACACTGCTCCTCGGACAGCAATGTCATGGGACGCCGGATGTCACACTCATACTCTCTCACACACACACACACACACACACACACTCACACACACGCGGACCCCACCCCCCGCGATCCTATCAAGCTGCTGACAGTAACACATTCACAAAAGAGACACGCCGAGGTGGACATTATGTCCCCGACCGTCGGCAGAGCCCCCCCCCCCCCCTCTTTTCCCCTCTCCCCTGGTTCCTACCTGGCTGACGCGCGGGCACACCTTTTCATATATTCTATGCCGTCTCGCGATTGGGCGTAACGCCCCTCGGAAAGCGTGTCCCCCCCCCTCCCTCTCTCTCTCTCTCTCTCTCTCTCTCTCTCTCTCTCTCTCTCTCTGTTTCCCTTTCTCTTTCTATCTCTCACCATCTCCCTCTGTCTCTCTCCTGTCCTGCCCCTCTGACAGCGCCATACCGCCGTTCTATTCATCCCCCTCACTCTCCAGTACATTTTCGTCAGCTTGTTATACTTGCCCTGCCCCCCCCCCCTTCTTTTTACTTCGAGGGCCCCCGTCTACGTAACGTTATCCCGCTGTTTTGCGCACTGCGTTGGTAATGGCGTGCAAGTCCCAATTCCTTTTTGTCGTCCATGAAAGAAAATGAAAATAATTAAACCGGGTTCACACACGACACACAAAGTACCGGCAGCCCTGCACCCCCACGAGGCTGCTTAATGTTTACGGTCTTCCTCGCGGAATTTTGAGCTGGACAGTATCCTACTTTTTTCGAACCTCGCGCTCGATCCCGAAAATGGAACGAACAGGGGCGGCGGGCGCTTCCAGCGGGGTGTGTAAAGCGACAGTGGCGCCCTCTCTGCGGTAACGTGGCGACACGGCGCTGCCCTGACAACCGACAGTCTTCCTCTTTTTTTTCTCCCCTCGCTCCTTATTTTTTTTTGTGTATCCTGGTTTCGTGTCTTCCGCTTTTCTTCCCGAGACTCTTCGCACCGCGCCCTCTACGCCGCCTTCCCGATATACCGACAACGCCCTCCGTCTTAATTGTCACCGCCCTCCAGTCTCACCTGGGCGGTGGCGGCGTCGTGTCATTTTGTGAATGGGCCGCGGTGCGGGGCGGCAGGAGGGAGCCTCCCTTATTCTTATATATTCTCGGCTAAGACACCGGGCCGGCCCTCACAGCAGGTGGTGGCACGGCGGCGGTGCCGCCCCCAGGCCTCACCCCCTCACCTGCAGCACAAATCCCAACCTCCCCTCGCCTCTCACAGCCATTCTTATCAATTACCGCTGACAGTCGGATAGGCGCGACGGCCCCACCTTCCATCCACCCTTTGGCTCCACAATACAACACTTTTTTTCCCCTCGTCTCCCTCCCCCTCTCTCTCTCTCTCTCTCTCTCTCTCTCTCTCTCGTACGCCTCACGCCCACGCCCTCTCCCCCAACTCTCTCTCTCTCTCTCGCCGTCTCTCTCACTCACTCCTAGAAGGCCGACCGCCCTCTCCCCCCTCCGCACACTAGCAGGCAGGCAGCAATCTTGGGGTCGCATACACCTCATGAGGGGTCGTGTAATGGGGCGGTGTGAAGTTACCTCACACACACACACGCCCACACACACACGCACACACACACAAACATACACACACGCACACAAGCACGGCCGGCGGCGCGTCTGGCCTGCAAGGAGGTCTGCCGGCCGCCTCTGCCGCACTACTGGGGTGCACTGCACTAGTCATAATGGGAGCCGTCGGGTGGCGCGGCCGGCGGCGGCGGTGCGTCGGTGCAGCTAGCTGGGCCAGGTTAGTGCGTGTCACAGGAGCAGGGGAGGTTGGCGGCCCGTGCGAGAGAGAGAGAGAGAGAGAGAGAGAGATAGGGAGAGAGAGAGAGAGAGAGAGAGAGAGAGAGAGAGAGAGAAGAAACGCCCCATGTGACTGCAGTGCCTTTCCGCAATATTTTCCCCAAGCGACGCTGCTGCCCGAGTCACTGTACAGGACTCGAGTACGAGTCTACATGCTGTGCAGCCGCGGTTCTCAATATTTACTTTCGAAACGCTATCCGCGTAATTGCGAAAAAAAAACACTCGGTGAAAAGCGATCACAGTAATAATTGCACAAGTAACACGTCTCAAGGGCGAGAGACGGCACCATTCGCCGAATGCACTTCGACCCCCCCCCCCCCCCCTCTCTCTCTCTCTCTCTCTCTCTCTCTCTCTCTCTCCTTCTCTTTCTCTCTCTACCCCACTCCCTCCCCTTTCAAGGCGCAGTCAATTTTCGTCACGCCATCACCGGCCTGTGAATAGTCCTCCATACCGCTGCAGCCAAAAGTTTTATCGATTGAGAGAGAGAAACCTTTCGTATTCTCCCAGCGCCGACGCGTCCCTCTCGCTCCCCACCCCGCATCTCTCTATGTATTTCTCTCTCGCACAGCAGGGGGCTTTGCGGTACCGCGGCACGGCTCGGTGTTGGCGGGGAAAATATAAGAAGCCGGCTGGAAATGAAGACCTTTAAGTCCTTTTATGAGAGTGCGTATGGCTGGGTGTGTTGCGGAGGGGGAAGGGGTGGTGTGAGCGGAGGGGGTCAGGGGGTTGGTGAAGTGAAAGGGGCTGAGACGGGAGGAGAGAGGATGAGGAGGGGGGGAGGGAGGGGGGAGGGAGGTTCCGCGCACGAAACAATAAACATGGCCAGAGGAAAACAATTGAGCGGCCGAACAACAACAAGTACAACTGAGATTAGTTGCTACACTGAGCGGGGGCTAAAGGGTGGGTAACGGAGAGCAATGCCAAACGTGGATATGGCGGCGTGCCCTGGCCGCGCCCGGCCGCCTGCCTGCCTGCCAGGGGCCGGCCAGGCCCGCCGCCGCTGCGGCTTGCTGCCCAGATCTGGCTGGATAGCCTGGACGACGGCCAAGGTAACGCCGGATTGCTGGAATGATCGCGCGCACCTCTCTCTCTCTCTCTCTCTCACACACACACACACACACACACTCTCTCTCTCTCTCTCTCTCTCTCTCTCTCAAACTCAAACTCCATTTCACACAAAACCCACAATGTAGTTTGATAATTTTATCGATTACGTCCCCGCAATATTATAGTGAGGAGGCACGTTACTCTTTTTCATGTCAGAGTTCGGTCCGCCTTTTTTGTCGTTTTGTTCGTCAAAGTGCTTCGGTCGTTGCCGAATGACGATGCAACGCCGTGGGCAGCCGTGTGTGTGTGTGTGTGAGAGAGAGAGAGAGAGAGAGAGAGAAAAGAAAGAGGGGGGGGGGGTCAGAGACGCCATTAGGAAAACCTGTCCCCGCGTTTGCGTCCGGTCACCCTGTCCGTATATGTCGTCCGGTAGTGTAGCCACCCTCTCTCTCCCCTCCCTCTCTCTCTCTCTCTCTCTCTCTCTCTCTCTCTCTCTCTCTCTCTCACTCTCACGCCCTAAAACCCCTCGCACTCACATATGAGGCACCGCGCACGCCGCTAACTTTTTTTTTTTGACCGGGAGCAGCCGAGGCGTACAGGAGCATGAGGGTGAGGGAGAGGGCCCGGCACGGCGGCGGCGGCGGCGGCGGCGGCGGCGGTGGCGTCGGCGGCGGCGGCACGGCGGCCAGAGTCATTACCCGTACGACGCAAAGAGCAAGGTCATGCTCATATACACGCCAGTTAGATGACCGTCCCGCGCGCTTAGAATGCATAATTAAATCCCGCCGCCCCGCCAGGCGGGCAGCCAGGGCAGCCAGCCAGCGTGCAGCCAGGCAGAGCAGGCCTCGCAGTAAACCTTTCGCACGCGAGCGAACCCCCCCGGCGCGTCATCCGGCCCCGTACCGCCGCTGCGGGCCCGGCAAAACCCGAGCCCCTAAAATATCGTTTTAGAAAAATTTTTAACAAAAGGAAATTGTACAGAATTTTTTAAAAAGAATTTGTAGTGTGGGTGATGAATGAAGTGTCGAGAGTCTCGCGCCAAGATACAATATCCTCGCTTCCCTGCTATCGGTAACAAAAACATGTATCGGAGAACACCGGCCGATTGGCAACGAGATTCAATCTTCTTTGGCCACCGGTTTAATCGATACGGCCACAACAGAGTGCTGGACGGCGCACCCTCTCCCTGCCCCGTCTTCTGCGGGCGAAACGGGGGGAAAAAGTTTTGTTCTCCCTCTCTCTGTTTCGCTCCTTCCCCCCCCCCCTCTCTCTCTCCCTCTGTTTCGCTCCTTCTCCCTCTCACTCCTTATCTGCGGCTATCCCTCTCTGTTTGCCAGGTGGTCGTGGAGTGACTGGTGACTGGCTGATTGATGGATAGCCGGGCACGGTCCCGCGGCCGCCACACCACCACACCCTTTCCAAGCGCGTTGTCTCCCTCTCGCTCCAGCGCACTGACGGCCGCCGGCCGCCCCGCGTGTCTCTCTCTCTCTCGCACTCACAGGCCCCCCCCCCCCCCCCTCCCCTCCCCCCGGCTCGTCTTTACTGCTGAGTCGGCCATCACGAGATAAAAACGCTCCCACTAATTGGGACCTCCGCGCGCCCGCCGCCGCCCGCCGCCGCAGCCGCGGGGTAAAATCTCTAATTTCGTATAACTCCTTCCGACCAGGAGGAGGAGGAGGAGAGCCGGAGCGGCGCCGCGGGCGGAGCGTGCGGGCCGCGGCGTCACCGGTGTGGGGGCCGCGGGGACCGCAGCGCCGCCGCCGCCGCCGCTACCGCTGCAGCGGAGTGAAGTGTTAGCAGTTGCAGCGGCGGCGGCGGCGGCGGCGGCGGCGGCAGGACGCCGACGACGACTGTGATTAATTGCCGGGCCGGAGCTTTCCCTTTCAGCCGGGTGACCACCGCTGCCGCCGCTGCCGCCGCTGCCGTCACCGCAGCGGGGGCGGCGGCGGGGGAGTCCGGGGCCGACGTCCAACTCGGCCGCGTCAGCAGCCCCCCCCCCCCCCCCCCCCCCCCTCCCTTCGGACCCCCCGCGGCGACGAGGAAACGCAGGGCCGGAGCCGACAATGGCCGCGCTGCTGCTGGTCAAGATAAAAAGTGGGGCCACTCGGCGGCGGCGGCGCGAAACACGAATCGGAAAGAAGTCCCCATCCAGCCCCGGAAGAGTGGAAGAGCACGACTACCGGATACAGAACGTGGTGTCACATGAGGGGTACCGCAGCAGCAGGGAATATCTCCGCCGCATGGGCGGGTCGCAAAATTTGCGAGGCTTAGCTCTCGCTGACGATGTGTCACGACCATCTCATAAGGTCGCACGGCACGGGTCACCAGAGTGCGGCCAGAAGATTTGTCTCTTCCGCTGCACGGAGAAGGTCCGCGGTGGCCAGAACCCACCAAAACGGGAGCTAAGGGCCGCAAATGTTACAGTGGCCCGTGGCCGTCGCCCGCGGCGGAGATACTCTCTGCAAGCGGTGTCCGCGTGCAACGCTAACGCGCCCCTGGCCGCCGCCTCCGCTGCCCCGGCCTCGCCTGGCGGCGGAGTAGTTTAGCTAAGCCGCATGTACGACACGAGACACGGGGCCCGCACTCGCACGTGGCACCGGCTTCGTGTTGGCTCCTCCTCGACAAACCTCCCCGCCCCCTTCGCCTCCCCCCTCTCTCTCTCTCTCTCTCTCTCTCTCTCTCTCTCTCTCTCTCTACCTCGGTCGTCCGAGCCCACCAACTTCACCATCCGTCATCGTCCAACAAAAACACGCCGAGCAGGACGGCCTGCGAATACTACTGCGGCCTGCGAATACTACTAGTACCCCGTCGACTTCTCCGCAGCACTCAGAGAGTATCGCCTCTCCTTGTCGCTCCCACGCATTTCAGCCCGACCGCCAGCGAGAGAAAGAAAGAGACAGACATGATGCTTATTGCGCAATCATGACAGACACACGTCAAGAGGGAGAGGAGGAGCGCCGAGAAGGAGAGGGGCCGAGCGTCTGGCAGGAGAGTGAGAGAGAGGAGGAGAGCGGGAGGGGGCGGGGGGAGGGGGGGGGGAGATGGGGGTGTTGCTGCTGGTTCGGGATTATCTGGGCCGCCGTAGATGAATGGCGGCAACAAATTACGCAAATCGAGTTTAAACCGAGTTAGCCGACGATAGTAATTACTCGAATGGACCTCCTTGGATCCATTGCGGCTGCGAAACGGAACGCGGACGCTCTGTAAACTAATGGATTACAGAGAGAGAGAGAGAGAGAGAGAGAGAGAGAGAGAGAGAGGGGGGGGGGGCAAATGGGGAAGGCTGCTTCTCTGTGTGTTTGTGAGTGGTTGTATGTGTGAGTGGCGGTGGCATGAGCACTGACACCCAGAAAAAAATGTTCTCTGTCCGATCAAGGTTAAAGACCGATCTCAAAAATTAGTGTTGAACTTACGAAGCAAACCGCACCGTGTACTGCCTTCGATTCATTATAGTTTCTCTAAATCCTTGCTATTCAGCGCGCGAAATACAGACTATTTTATACGTCTATATTGACCCGCTACTTGGCATGTTCAAGGTAAAAAAAAACAACGTTATTAAGAGCGGCCTACGTCTTTTATTCATTTTCCTACTTTCTCCAAACCAAATGGCTTACTATTCTCCGAGTCGCGCTTGGCGGCTGTGACGATCGTGTCCCCTCTGCAGTGGTGGCAGGTGCGACTCGAGCGCTCGTAAAGAAACGCGGTGGTGGTGGTGGTGGTGGTGGTGGTAGTGGTGGTGGTGGTGGTGGGGTGTTGTTGGCGCGCGCGTGGTCTGAGTGGAGCTACCGCCGCCCGCCGCCGCTGTCTGCGCTCTCCGGAATGTCTTCGCCGCCCCCGCGCCGCCCCCGCGCCGCCCCCGCGCCGCCCCCGCGCCGCCCCCGCCGCCGGGAGCCCACCCAGATTCCAGGTTATTTCTTCATATTCCACAACGACACATTCCTCGGTCCCCCCCGTGCCGCGGAGGTTCATCCCCTTGCAAGCGCACGCTAACGGCACGAACCACAGCCGGCTAACTCAACGGAGAGAGAGAGAGAGAGAGAGAGAGAGAGAGAGAGAGAGAGAGAGAGAGAGAGAGAGAGACGACGAAAATGATGGAGGCATAGCGCAAAATACAGGCAGCCGTATCCGCAGCAGAACACGCTGCAGGGGGGACGGAAGCGTGGGCGAACACGGAAAAAAAACTTTAGCTGTATTGCTAAATCATTAGCAGCATATGGATAGCTAATTTTATTAGTTGTAGTAGCTAAGTTTTAGCTGTCTAGGTAAGGTGTTAGCAAAACCAACTAATCAATTTTGCAATGCAGCAAACAATTAGTTGCACTAGCTATGAAAATTAGCTATCCATATGCTGCTAATGTTTTTTCTGCTTAATCAGCGTGCCCAGGAAGGACGGGGCCGGAGCCGGCCGCGGGCGTGCCGGGAGAGACTCGGCCTGCGGCACCTCTCTGCGGAACATCCAAAGGGGTACCGACTTGGGTAATCCGGGTGACAAGGTCGGCGTGATCCGGGGTAATCCTAAGGTAGCCCGGGGTCATCCAGGTCAAATGCGAGGGTAATCCGGGGTAACTCGGGGTAATCCGGCTGACGCGATTTGGCCGAGTCAGTCTCCCCTTGGAAACATCCAAATTGAATACTCGATAGGAAAAAAAAATAAAACACCGCCGCGGTCGCCGATGCCGCGGTCGCGGTCTGCCGGGTAGGCCGTCCCCCGGCTCCGGCGCGCACGCGCGTCGAGCGGGACGGCCTACCCCGGCGCTCGCAGGCGCTCGGACGACGCGCACGGCGTGCTCTCTTTCTCTCTTTCTCTCTTTCTCTCCGCCGCCGCCGCGGTGTGGCGTTGAGAGTCTTCCCCCTCCCCCTCCCCCCTCCCCCCCCCCCCCTCCCCCTCCCTCTCCCCCTCCCCCCCCCCTCGCCACACAGTAGCAACACGGCTTCACTAAGGGCCAATCTACGTTCTGTGTAGCGGCCGAAATTGAATTTTGTAACGCGGCGGACGGCGGCGCGGGGGATGCTTGTGCTGCTGTGCTCGTGTCGGCGATGACACGCGTGCCCCACACCGCGGCACGGCACGACACGGCACGCGACACGCGCGCGGGTGCGGTGGGAGGACGCGGACGTCCAAAAGAGAGGAAATCACTTTGTCGCCCATCGAAAAACGACCCGGTTAGCAGAGTAGGCGGGCTGGGCTTTCCTGTATGTACAGATTTCCCCGATCACCCCCCCCCCTCTCCCTCTCTCTCTCTCTCTCTCTCTCTCTGCCCTCCCCCTTTGACTGGCTGCAGAACTGCACGGAGGGCCACAATGCGCCAGCCAGGGTGGTGGCCTGGAAGGGCTCTTTGGGGGCTGCGGACGCCCCCCGCGACAACGGCAACGGTCCCCGACGGGGCACCCCGGACGAGGTCCCCGACGACCTCCGGTGCAGCGCCCCCGCGACCAGAATCACTGATGCGCGAATGGAGGGAGAGAGGGAGAGGGAGAGAGAGAGACAGAGAGCAGACAAGGTGCAACGGCGGTCAGACGAGGTAACGCGTGCGAGAAGGCGGGCGCCTGCGTGTCCGGTGACCTATAGCCGCTCTCTCGCACTCTCCCTCTCTCTCTCTCTCTCTCTCTCTCTCTCTCTCTCTCTCTCTCTCTCTCTCTCTCCCTGAGGACCCGCGTCGTTCTTTCCTCATCCCCTGTTTCCCCGTTGCCACCTCAACTGGTCCGACAGTGATGCTGAGAAAGGGCCGGCGAAGGAGTGGTGGTGGAGGAGGGGGGGAAAGGGTTGGTGGTGCGGCAGAGTTGTCCAACCGCTACTCCTTCGCTCATTTCTGTCCGGAAGAGGGAAGAGCGCAGCAGGGGGAGGGTGTTGGAGGGAGGGAGAGGGGGGGGAGGACAGGGCGCCCCCTCCTTCCACCGCCTTGGCAGGCAGCGCTGTGACAGTTCTGGGCAAGTTACAACTACTGCTTCGGGAAACAGCAAGCAGTGGCAAGTCTACAAATCAAAGGGCATGCTGGGGCCGCCGTGCCGCGCCCGGCCGGGGCCAAGCCAGGCACGAGGCCGGCCTGCGAAAGCAAGGCGAAGCGGCGGCGGCGGCGGCCGGGCGTAGCTGGAGGAGGAGGGGGAGGGGGGGGCTGGAGTAGCAGTAGTAATAGCAGAGTTGGGGTCGAGATTGCCGGGGAGGGGGCCACGGGGCTCGGCGGCGGGGGGGCTCAACTTGAAGATAGGTGCCTTCTCTTTCTGTGTGCCGCGCCGCCGCCGCCTCCCGCACAAAGCTTCCCGCTGAACCGAGCAAGAGAGGGAGAGAGAGAGAGAGAGAGTTTGACTTTGGAGGAGGTGTTGTGATAAATGGCCTGACAATGAATTCAGCCAAGTTGAAGTAGCGGAGCATTGCGTCTGCGGAGAGGGGGAGACACCGCGGCCGTGACGCCGCCGAGGCCGCAGCCGAGGCCGCAGCCGGGCCATGCGGACTGCGTATGGAAGACTCCGGCACCGCAGGCGACGAAGTGGTGCAGCGTCCACCGCCCGCTTCCCTCTCTTCCTCTCTCTCTCGCACCCTAGGGGACAGCAGAAGCAGGGGACCTGCCGCCGCCGTCTCGCTCGCACACCTTGGCGCGTTGGGGGGCAATATAGAGACGAAACGGTTTTCGCGCTCCTTCTACAGCAAACATTTTACAGCGAACGTGGCAGTATAAATGGCCGGCGCCGCCGAGCGGCTCAAAGCTCCTTCGAGTAATGCTTATCTCGCGGGCCGCGGGCCGCCGAACATTACAGACAGTCACGCTGTTTCCCACTGCTTTTCAATCATGACTGCGCGCGCTATCCGCAGACGCGCCGGCGCCGGACGATTTTGTTTTTATTTTTGTCTCCTCACCCGCGGGGGGGCACCGAGTGAAGTCTCCAGGCGAGGCAATCCCGCGGAATCATTTTTCGTCGTCCGACAAGCCTCCGCCCGCCGCTCTGCCCACAACGGCAGCGAACGCGGCAGAGAACAGATGTCACCCGAAAGCGAGGTGTGAACTTGTCCAGAGAGAGAGAGAGAGAGAGAGAGAGAGAGAGAGAGAGAGAGAGAGAGAGAGAGAGAGAGAGAGAGGGGGGGGGGGGCGCAGTACACGCTGAGAGTCGCAGAGAACAAGAGATTGGGGTGGGGAGAGCGTGTGTGAGAGGGTGAGAGGCAGGGTGGGAGCGAGAGAGGAAGAGAGAGAGAGAGAGAGAGAGAGAGAGAGAGAGACGCGTTCGGGGTGTATGGGAAAACAAAAGTTACCACTCCCAGAGACGGGTCGGGAGGGGTCGGATAGGATCCGGCGGGCTGGGCCGCCCCGCACCGATCAAATACGCCTTCCGCGAGTGTGTGTGTGTGTGTGTGTGTGCGGCGTAGACAAAAGGAAGTCCGCCTCCCCTCGAAACAAAAAAAAAATGTGTGTCAGTGATGTGGTGTGCGCGGGTCAGTGTGCCGGACCGGTGCGGGTGTTCGGGGTGGCGGGAAAGGGTTGAAAAATGGGGGCGTGACGAGGGGGTGCGGTGCTTGGCGAGGGCGTAGAGGTGTCTTCCTGCCCCCGCAACGTATAAAAATATTTATATATATAGGAGTGGGTAAAAAAGCCGGAGACGGTCGTAAATCCCAGGGTAATGCCGTCTGCATATTAAGTCGTTGGCTCCGGGCACAACTTGGCCGCGTCTCAGGGACCGCCAGCAAATGGGCGGCGGCAGGCCCGTCCCGCCGAGCGGTGCTTGTGCAATGTGCCGGTGTGCCTGTGTGCCTGTGTGCCTGTGTGCCTGTGTGCCTGTGTGCAGTGTGCCTGTGTGCAGTGTGCCTGTGTGTGCCTGTGTGCAGTGTGCCTGTGTGCAGTGTGCCCTTGTGCAGTGGTGCTCCGGGTCATGTCGAGCGCAGACTTCCGGCCGACGAGACAAACGACAGCGGGATCGAGCGAAAATCAAAAAGGTTCCTTCCTGTCAGCGACGACGTCGCGAGCAGGATCAAGACGAGTTTCAGAGGCCTCAGAGAGGGGAGTGTGCGGGGGTCCCGGTGCAGGTGAATAGGAAAGAAAGGGGGGGGGGGGGCACCATGACACGGACGCAGGTCGACCTCTTTTTACGGCACTTTCAAAGTGCTGGCATTATGCCTCCATATGGGGCCTCAGGACGCCGCCGCCGCCGTCCGCTCCAGGTGTGGCCCCACCGCACCGCCACTAACGCCGCCACAACCTCCTCACCCAGTCGACCGGCTCAAAGTTCACTTACAATTTTTCTATGTAGTGGTTCTCTGTCTCTCTCTCTCCCTCCCCCTCCCTCCCCCTGATCTCTCTCTCTCTCTCTCTCTCTCTCTCTCTGTTTGTCTGTCTGTCTGTCTCTCTCCCCAACACCACACAGAGCACGCCGTTTTCTTCGCGAATGCCTCCCCGCGGCCGGACCACCCAAGACGCGCGTCGACCGGCAGAATTATGAAGCAACTTCTGCCATTAAGACATGACGGACGGTCCCCCGTGCGCGGGCCACCGCGCCGCCCGCGGCCTGTTCAACACCGTCGTCACCAACGAGGATCCTCTCTCTCTCACACATACACATACACACCCGCTTTCTCTCTCTCTCTCTCTCTCTCTCTCTCTCTCTCTCTCTCTCTCTCTCTCTCTCTCTCTCTCTCTTCCCCCTTTCTCCGAGGGGGTGAATCAGTTCGCTGCTACGAATCCCGAACGGCGCTCTCTCCTGTCGTGTGCGGTCCACCGAGAGTTGCCGTCTGCACCACCACCACCACCACCACCACCACCACCGCCACCACCACCACCGCCACCGCCAAGGACGCCGCCTCCTTTGACGGCGACCCGGTGAGACAGAGGCCATCGAGGGCCTCATCTTTCCGCGTAATTCGGCGACGGCGGATTTGGCGGCAGCGCGGCACCACCACAGCGCCGCCGCCACCGAAATGCAAGAAAGAAGAGGCCGCAATTTAGAGTGCCGCGGACGGGACGGCCTTTTATGTGGCTCCGGCGGCAGTGCGGCCCCAGCCGGCGGCGGCGCTGGCGGCGCTGGCGGCGCAAATATGCATTTCCCGGCTAGTTATTTAGCCGGCGGCCTCGGCTACGGCGACGCCAGCGGCGGCGCTCTTCTTTTCCCCCCTCATTCTTGAAGCGACGGCGGCAGCGGCGGCGGCGCCCCTCGTCTTTATTGGTGTTTTGCCTTGCGGACGGCGGTGGCCCTAAAAGGGATACGGATGGCCGTCGGCCGCCGTGCGACGCCCGGCGACTTATTAAGTCCACGACGTCGGCAGCGGCTGCCTCGGAGAGCCGCCTTAACGGTGCCCTTCAGGCTCGCCGTCAGAGGACGCCGCCGTCAGGGGGCGCCGTCAGGACGCCGTCGTCGCCGCGGCCCGTCGTGTATAATTGTGTCGAGGGCCGTCCACGCTCGCCGGCCGGCCCGGGGACCCAACTGCTCCGCGCTGATCCTCCACTGTTCCGCCAGCGGGACGCGCCCCGAAGGCACTCCCAGGTATGCGCCGTGTCCTGTGCGAGCGCGCCCGCACTGCCTCTCCTCCTACAACTATTTATTTCAAAAGGTTTTGGGGACGGGCGCAGCGGCGGCGGGAGCTACACCGGAGCTACACCGGAGCTACACTGAAGCCGTACTACCGTGAGGAGCAGCGCGTTCTGCCGATATGAGAGAAACTTCAAAGGGAGTGACAAAAGGCGGAGCTTGCGACGGCCGAGCGAGAGAGACAAGGATACCGCACGATAGAGAGAGAGAGAGATAGAGAGAGAGAGAAGAGGGAGGGAAAGGGTTGGTTGACTTTCCAGAAAAGACAGGGATGGAGTACGGCGGCGGGGCGCAGCTCCGGGGACCGCAGCCGCGGCGGCGGCCGACGGGGTGCTGCCGTCCAGGGGCCGTCCGCCAAGCGGGTCGCGTCCTTTGTGCCCCGCCGTCCACGCGGCCGTGTCGGCCTCGTCGGCGTCCTCGCGTCGTGCTTCACGGACCGCCCCCCTTTTGGCCGGCGGCGGCGTCCCCGGCGGCGGCCCTCCGCCCGGAGGGTTGCCCGTCATGTGTTTGGGGGCCGCGGGGTTGCCGGGCATCGGCCGCCGCCGCGGAGGGGGAGATTGACACAAAGTAAACAAACTGTCAGGGATTCGGTGGCGGCGGTGCCGACGAGCACAGTGGCCTCGTTCGGGGAGACGGCGTGGCGCCCGCGGTGGCCGCCGGCCGACACCAACCGGCCCTCACCCCTGATCCACCCCGACCAATCGTTTTGCAACCCCTTTGCACGTCGCCAGCAGCACGGAGTAGGAAAGAAACGTAGAGGCGCTCCTCTGAACCACCCAGGATCGTAGCACTTGAATCCGCACGTAGCAGCTAGCACGGGTTGGTACTTTGAATCCTCGGTACGTCCCTCTCGCTGGTACACTCATGCCGTGCCACCCACCCGGTACCTGAACCCGTTCGTATTACATCTCGAACCCGCGCATTGCCACCTCTCGATGGTATTCGAACCCGCACATTGCCACCTCTCGATGGTACTCGAACCACAGCATCACCAGCTGGCCGGTACTCGAACCCGTGTGGCCTCGCCCACTGGCCGGTACTCGAACCCGCGTCGCCTCACGCTGCTGGCCGGTACTCGAGCGTGCTCGGCGCCGCCCGGTCGGCGCGCTCCGCCCGCTCGCACCTCCTCAGAAAGACAGCAGCCAGCAGCAGAAGCGCAAATTCGGAGACTAATGGCAATGAGACGGCACAATTAGAAAGGAGGCGGGACGGGGACGCTGCGCTGCGCGACGCGGCGCTCGCGCTCCACTGAACCCGGCCGGGCCGCGGCGGCGGCGGCAGCGGCAGCGGCAGCAGCAGCGAAGACAATGTTGGTGGCAGAACAACATTCATTTGCAGCAGCAAACCGCCCGGGCTGGCCTGGCCCGGCGCTCTCAGCAACTCTTGGCGGGGGCGGAGGCGGTGGCGGGGGAGGCGGCGGCGGGGGAGGCGGCGGCGGGGGAGGCGGCGGCGGGGCCGCGGGAGCAGCGAGGTGGCAGTAACAAAAAAGACGGCGGGCGCTCGCCGTGTCGTCAGACACCGACAGCACGGCGTCGTCGTCGTCGCCGGGGATGCGGCGGCGGCCGCCCCGCTGCTGCTGAAAGGGTTGCAGCGCCGCCGGCTCGGCTCGGCCCGTCTCCGCCCGTCCCGGCCGCGCTCGGCTCGGCTCGGCCCAGTCGGCCACGGTGATCCGGTTAACGAGGACACCGGCGCACACACCTTTTCAGGACGATAATTACTGCCAGGGGAGGAAACGCCGGGGCCGCTTTCTTCTTCTTCAGTGCCGCTGGTTCCTCATACTCTACTCCTCCTCCTCTTCCTCCCTCCTCCTCCTCCTCCTCCTCCTCCTCCGCTGGCTCCCGCGTTTTTCGCGTTGAGTGGTGTATTCAATTTGACGCGGCCCTGCTGCCAATAAGCACGGGAGCCGCGCGGGCCGCGGGGGCCGCGCCGCCATCCGTCTCCGGCACGTAACGAGGCATTTGTATTTGAAACATCTCCCCCCCCCCCCACTTCCCCACTGCTGCCGCCCCGCGGCACGAAGGAATAATCCTCCCTCCGCGGCATTTTTCTTCCTGCCCGCCTCGGCACACAATGACGCGACGCTTGAATATTAAGAGTTGTCGTGTCGCGCTGCGGTGGCGGCGGCGAAGACGCTCCTCCTCCCCCCCCCCCTCTCTCTCTCTCTCTCTCTCTCTCTCTCTCTCTCTCTCTCCCCTACCCTTCTCTTTCCCCCACCGCCCACAGGGCCTTAACCCCGACACGCCCCCTCCCGCTCCCCACGCGCCACAGCCTATCCACACGTGCTGCAGCAGCACCAGCAAAGGTGAACCAAGAAGAACCAGAAGAACACTCATAAATGTACAAAAATGTCTCATTTCGGTTTATCATATCTAGAGAAGGATAGATAAATTTGTTTTCAGACACTGATAAATAAAATATGTTTTCATTTTTTCCTCTTTTTGGGACGGTCTTGGTCCGTACGGAAATCACAACAAAAACGCGCCCTGCTGCGCATACGCTGGTCCGACAACCCTAGTATGTGAGTGTGTGAGAGAGTGGGAGAGAGTGGGAGAGAGTGAGAGGGAAGGAGAGAGAGAGAGGGAAGGAGAGAGAGAGAGAGAGAGAGAGAGAGAGAGAGAGAGAGAGAGAGAGAGAGAGAGAGAGAGAGAGAGGGCTAGAGAGAATGCGTGCTGCCTGCTGGCCGTCGTTGTTCCCCCGCACCATGCTGCGATCGCGAGTCGCCAAGCGGAAGAATCCTGAGCCCTCTCGATGGACGCAGAAACGATCCCAAAATAATGAGGTGCGTCGCCGGCCAAGTGGTGCAGCCGCTGCTCTGGACTCACTCCGGCCCGGCCAGCCTCCTTGGGAAATACACCGCCGCTGTCTCACAGAGCGAGGGGTGTCCGGCCAACCGTTAAGTCTGCCCGCGGCTAGCAAGGACTCTAAATCCATTGACCCTATCGGAAACTCTCCGGTAAAAATGTAAAAAAAAATAACTCTGGTCTAATTTTTAAAAATCATTGTTTTCGAATTTTTGTTCTGGTCGCAACCAACAATTTTTTTTTTTGCCGCGTGCGCGACGCAGGCCAGAGGTGGCTCCGATCAGACCAGCCGCGGCCGCCACGCACCGCGCACCGGCGCCCCACGCGCCGCCACGGCACGGAGCACGCGGACACGGAGCGCGCCGAGTGGATCGAGGGCCGCGACGCCGCACCTCTCGTAATCGAAATACAATGAAGGCAAATGACAATGCGATATATACGCACAGTGCGGGGCCACTCGAAAACCGTTCGGCTGCGAGCGGAAGGGGATGAAGCAGGGGGCGGGCAGGGGAGAGGGGGGGAGGGGACTGACTGGAGAGGGCCCCTCCGCCGGCACCGCGACGGCGGGGAGTATGCGTGTGCGGAGGGGATGGAGAGTGAGGGAGAGAGAGAGAGAGAGATAGTTCGCCCCCCGCCTCTCCTATTCAGCAGTACTTACTCATACCTCGAATTAAATACAAGAGGGCGCGGCTCGCTACTTGCGATTCCGCCTTGGCTTTTTACCATGGCGCGGCGCGGAGGGGAGAGGGGGTAGGTGGGAGGGGGCACTCGACATTATTTTCACCCCTGTGGTGGCCAGGCCGTGGCTGGCTGGGGCTGGGAGTCTACATAAGATGGCTGGCTGGCGCGGCGGCGGCACCTCCCACCTCCTCTCTAGTGCTCTCTCTCTCTCTCTCTCTCTCTCTCTCTCTCTCTCTCCCTTCCTCTCTTTCCCTCTTACTGCAGACGCCGCCACCCCATCGACATATTTCGGACACGCTGACGTCCCTCGCCCACCGTACGAGAATCAATCACATGATAATTGCCGGGCAGGCCCTCACTGCACCCTCCCTCTCCTCCTCTCTCTTCCTCCCTCCTCCTCTCTCTCTTCCTCCTCCTCCTCACTTCCTCCCCCCCGTGCTTCTGCTGCGTGCCCCGCCGGCATAATCCAAACGGCTCTAGTCGGCCGCAGCACGACACTCCCCCCCCCCCTCCCCCTCTACCCTTTGCATGTTTTTATTTTATTTCCCACCGGCAGCTAATTTTTTTCCCTCCTCCCTCCTCCTCTGCTCTCCGTTTCTTTGTGACCTGGCAGAGCCACGCTAGCGGAGGCGAGATTTATCTAGGATTACTGGACCGCCCCGGCCCGGCCCGGCTCGGCCCGGCCGCCCAGTGTACAGCGAGCGGCCGCCTGAGTTAATGAAATTCACGTCCCGGATGTTCCCACTTTCTGCATAGCGATTTTCGCCGGCGGCAGCGGCGGCCGCCGACGGTCTCATGTTTGCCGCTGCCCCGGGGGCCTCTCTGCTCTCTCCAGGCCGGGGGGCGGCGGGGGCGTCGGGGGGCGCTGGCCGGTCGGCCACCACCGGCACCGGTGGGCGGATGTGGACGGGGCGGTGAGATTTATCACCCCAGTGGAGACGGGAGGGGGCGGCTGGAGGCAGGGATGTGCGGTCAGCCCCGGTGCCGTGCCCGCGCTGCTGACCCGACGCCTCGCCGGGCCAGCGTCTCAACACGAGCAAAATTCAACCGAGCAGAAGGATCAACGAAACCAAAGTTTAAACCACAGTGCCCAAACCTGATGTGGAAAACTATAGTTTGTCCTCTAATGTCTTGTACGTCTTCTCAAGTGAAAGTGTATTTTTTCAGTACACGAACGGCTGAACTGTAGTTCCACGGTGTAGTTCACGCTGGAGACCCTCCATCCCAGGCTGGGCTCAGTGCGCCCTGATTCTCACTAAATTCGTGTCGCGGCCGGACGGGCCGGGACGGGCCCGACTGACGCGGTCCTTGAGGACGGGCGGGTGATCCTGCAGCGACGTCGTCGACGACCTGGTCTGACATCCTCGTGACTACGGCGCGATCGGCAACTCGTCGCCGTCCTCTCCAAGGTAAACTTCTCACACGGGGGGGCAACTTGGCGACTCGCCTCCCGGACCCAGGGACAGACAGAGCAGAGCGAGAGAGAGAGAGAGAGAGAGAGAGAGAGAGAGAGAGAGAGAGAGAGAGAGAGAGAGAGAGCAGAGTGGCGCGGTAGTGGCAAGCGCCCTTGAAACTAAAGGGAGACAGAGGGATTGGAAAAGCAGGGGGTGCGCGCGGGTCTGGTGCTGCACAAAGGGCCGACCGAGCACCCACTTACAGAAAAGTTGGCCCCGCCGGAAGAGCCGCAAGTTACACGTACTCCTCTTGTCGATGCCGTCCCCCCCCCCCCCCCCCTCTCCTAACCGTGTTGTGCTCAGATTGCATCCCATCCGGGTAGTACGTGGCTTCCCACCGCGCCGCCGTGCGCATACAGCGCCAAAAATAAAATAATAATTATTGTTCGTCTACATTTTTGTTTCATCTTCGTCACTTTGATTGCTTTTTTTTGAGACGTTTGGGGGGTTAGGTTAGGTAGGGACGCGGCTGATTTCGGCGTCCCGTTTCTTGTGTTGTTTTTCACAAATTTTTCTCTTCCTACTGGAGGATGTGGTGTATGTTGCGTGCTCATTTGTACTAGGCTGCGGTCCCACGCGCACAAACGCACGCACACACACATACACACACACGCGCGCGTTGTCCCAGCCTGAGAAGCACAGAACAGCAGCCCAGCTACTGGCTTCGTAAGGCAAAAGGGGGTGAGAGAGCGGGAGACAGGCACAGAGAGAGAGAGAGAGAGAGAGAGAGAGAGAGAGAGAGGAGAGAGAGAGGGAGAGAGAGAGAGGGAGAGAGAGAGAGGGAGAGAGAGAGGCCTCCCCGCATCCTCGGCGCGGCGGAGCCACCACACTGTGAAGCCTCGCATACGCTCTGCGTCTTGGCAGCAGTTTGAATGTTTGAGCCGAGCCGCCGACCTCCGCGGTGGTGTGTGGCGGCCAGACCCCGGCCAGTTCTCTCTCTCTCGTTCTCTCTCTCTCTCTCTCTCTCTCACACACACACACTTGCTCTCTCTCTCTCTCTCGCTCTCTCTCTCTCTCTCTCTCTCTTTCTCGCACAACGCCCGCTAGGCCTCGCTACCACCATAGGCTCTGCGGCCTGGCCCGGTTGGCTGCTCGGCGCTCAGCAAACATCGTATCACAAGGGAAATGTTTGCCCATTTTCGTTGTTCCATCTGTGCTGAGCGGCGGTATACGGTCGCTGCTGCGGTGCGAGAGCAAGGGCGGGTGGAGAGGAGGGGGAGGGGAGGGGGAGGGGAGGGGGTGAAGAGTGGCGGCGCAGGGTGTCTAGTTCGGCGGCGAAGCGGGCGGTCCGGGGGGAGCGAGCTGCCATAGCGGGCCGAGCGCATGCGATTCCTAATAGTGATAAAACAGTTTGACGCCCCCCTCCCCGCCCCCTCCTCCACATTTTGTCACCTGCCGGGCGACGCGTCAGTCACTCATCCACCGTACTCTGTGCGGCGGCAGCACGAGAGCTCGCTTCCTTGTTCGTACTGCGTCCCCCTTGCTCCCTCTCTCTCTCACTCTCTCTCTCTCTCACTCTCTCTCTCTCACTCACTCTCTCTCTCCTATCTATCTATCCGTTTTGTATCAGGAAAATATTGCCCCTTCTTTATGGGCGATGCCAATTTTTATCGTGGTTTATCGGTGAGACTGCCCGCGGGCAGTGTTTCTGTCTCTCTGGCGGTGCAGGCGGACGCGCCTCTCCGTCTCGCTCCCCCGCCCCCTGACCTATCTCCTTCTCTATCACACGCACGGGCCTTACTATCAGGGCTTCCTTATTCCGCTCGCCTCTGCGGTTGCCGACCCGCGTGTGCGCGCCGCAGCGGTCACTACGATATGTCGATATGGATAGAGTTACCACCCCAATAAAAACAAATTCTATTTTATTTTTTAAATCTAATTGCTGGGCTGCAGTAGCATGCCTGGATATGCGTTGACATGTACACGCAGGAAAATTATTAGTTGGCACTAGTAATTATTTGTTGATTTTGAGACAACCACGAAATTCAGTAACTGGAACCGCGAATTCGTTGAGGTAACCAAATCTCGGTTCCCACAGCAAAATTTCTGTTTTTTTTTTCAGTTTTGCTAATGCAATTGAAATTAGTTTCTGCAACGAAATTTAGCAAAATTTTAGTTCTCTAAAATTGTCCCAAAATCAACAAACGAATTTGTTATTCCAACTTATCTTTTTTTTTTCGTGTAGGCAGGGCAGATACAAGGGTTGCAGGTATCGCCCTTCTTGTTTACTATAGACCTTGCTGCCTCTACCGCGGCTGCCGCCGCCACCGCCGCCGCCGCAATTCCTGCCCCACGTTTCGCGTATGAGACGACCCCAAAACGCGTCAGCCCGTGGAGGCAATTGGATGATGCTCGGCTCGGTTCTGGGTCCACGCTGCCTTGCGGTGCGTCGTCGCAGTGCGTGCGGCGTGGCGGCGGCGGAGGCGGCGATGCGCGTGCCACACGCGTGCCGTGCGCGTGCCGTGCGACTGAAACATTAATGCCCCACAACGCCCAGGTGCGGTCGGGGTGTGTTGCCGTGCGCGCGGCCGCCCCCGGCCGCCCCCGGCCGCCGCCCGTGGGACCACACGGCGCCCGCGTGCAGTGTACTCCAGGGGGACCATGACCATCGACAGATACATCGCTAAATTATTGGAGGGCCCCCTCACCCCCCCTCACCCCCCCCCCACCCCCCACCCCCCTCCCCCCACCCTCACCCCCACCCCCACCCCCACCCCCACCCCAGGAGAAAGAGGAAAAAAAGTGCAATCGAAACATTAAAGATTAAAAAACGACGGGCCACGTGCATCCGTATCTAGTATAATCTTGCACAGTGAAGGGAAAGCAGAGGGCGGTGCGTTCGATGAGTGCGACACGAGACGCGGATTATCTAGCAGACGACGTTGAAGGTGGAGAAACAAGACGCCCCTCGCCGTCCGTGAGAGAGAGAGAGACGGGCAGACGCTGCTAGCACTTTCGGTGGAATCATTCGCTTCATTTCCCGGCATGACGAGCGAGTCCCCCCCCCCCACCCCCCACCCTCCTCTCTCTGTCTCACACACACACACACACACACGCATGTGAGGGTCTCTACGACAGGGCGGGCGGAAACACGATCCGAAGGGTTATTTTGCATTTTGTCGTCAGACTATAGAGAGAGCAGAGAGAGCAAGGGATCGAACGTGCGCGATGTGTGTGCGCTGAAAACGTCAACAACGCACACATCGCGCGCCTTTTTTTAAGACTTTCTGTCAACACGAACAAAATCTTTTCATCGTGCATTTTTTTTATCTCTACTCTCTCGTCTTCTCCTTCTTTGTATCTTTGACGAGCAAATTTAGAAACTTGATCCTAATACACAATCGCGCGCGCGGGAGCCCGTTACCACGCGACTCTGGGGGTAATTTTTTCCCTCCTTCCCCGCCTCCCCCCCGTGTTTGCTCGCCGTGTTGCTCGTGCTGCTGTGCGGGCGTGGTAAAGCACCCCGTCTCCGGGGCCGGGAGGCGTTGAACCCAGATTCGGCACGGCGGCGGCCGCACGGTCGTTGACGCGAGCTGTCCGCACCTGCGCCGCTCTGTCTCCTGACCGTAGTGCCATCGTCAAGGTTTCGGCCGCAAGAGAGAGAGAGAGAGAGAGAGAGAGAGAGAGAGAGAGAGAGAGAGAGAGAGAAAGAGAGAGGGAGGGAGGAGGGGGGAGGGGGAGAGAGAGGGGCGAGGGCATTTTATAATCCTTTCACGCCCAGAGAAGGCGGCCGTTTGGGGCAAATGGAGTACATTACCCGACGCGGCCAGGTGTCGCCCCCGTGTCGCCCCCTGCTCCCCTCCCTCTGGTGTATCTCACTCCCCCGCGGCCGCTGCCTGCCAGCCTCTTGCCTCTCCCTCATCAATTCATAGCCCGTAGTTTGACGACAGTTTCCGCGTCCCGCCACCCTTTCGGACTGCTGATGCCCGGGGCGGCTCATCGGGGCGTCCGCCGCTGCCACGCGCTACTTACCCGCCCACTTGATCGCGAGACACGCTGCTCTCTCTCTCTCTCTCTCTCTGTCTCACTCGCTCTCACTCTCAGAAAAGAAACAAGTCGAACAGACTGACACAATTCTGTAGTATGGTCGTCTTGGCTGAAAATAGCCGAGACGACTAAACTAAGAAAGCTGACAGATTTCCGTTATGTCGACTTGGCATTTCTAACAGCAGTCAACAACGTACCTGGAACATGAAAAAAAAACATATAGTTAAACGTTCAAAATTTTTATGAGAAGCGAATGTGATTATTCATTTAATTGTCCATGACGTTTTACGCTTTTCTCTCTCCCTTTTCCTTTAATTTTTTTTTGTACCTTTTCTCTTTTCTTCTTCGGGGGCGAGAGGTTATTTGGAGTAAAAATTTGCACACGCCGCACTACCGGGCCGGCACGGACTTGGCCATGAATACAGGATGGCGCCGGCCGCCGGGCTCCGCCCCGCCCCTCCTCCGTCCTCGGTACGAAAACTCCACCCGCTGCCGCTGAACCAGGAACGGAGTGCAAGACTTGCCGGCAGGGCGCGGCGGCCGAGGCGAGGGCCCGCGCTGAATGCGTGCCGCCTGCCGCCGCGGGGCGCCGCCGGCACGGCTGCACGGACGGCCGGAGAGAAAAGGAAGTGTCAGCGAAACGCCCGCCCCCGCCCCCCTCCCCGGAAGCCCAACGCGCTCGACCCTCGTCATCCCCGAGGGCAGGTCCCCGTCGGCCCCGAGGCCCCCGTCGTCCGTCCCCCGTCCCCCGCAGCCGCCGCCACGCCCCCAAGCCGGCCGCAAGGTGTACACCAGGAATACCCCCAGCAGAGCGGCGCACAGCAGAATCAAAGCAGCAGCACAACCCTCTCTGGCAGAGGGGCGTCGTAGTGTGCGCCGGGGGCGGCGGCGGCGGCGGCGGCGGCGGCGGCGGCGGCGGCGGCGGCGCACGCTGACGGCTCACACATGGCCCGCCCCCGCTGCCGCCGCCCCCGGAGGCGTCGGCTCCGCGCTCATAGGGAAGTAGGGCTGACGCGTGCATGTGTGTGAGGGCGCGCGCGCGCTGTGTGTGTGCGTGTGTGAGCGAGAGAGAGAGAGAGAGAGAGGTGGCTAGGCCCCACAGGGGGGACACAAGGCTGTCGCTGATAAAGACCCGTGCTTTTGATTCCCCCGTCCTTCACAAAGACAAACAGTCCTTCCTCCCCCGGCTGCTGCGGCACGCTCCACAGGGCTCCGCAGGGCGATGCGGCGCCGCTGTGTTGGCGTTGATAGGGACGAAGGGCGACCCGGGCCCCCGCACGAGCCGCCGAGCAGGACACCAGGAAAGTCCTCCGGTTAGTATGGAGATTCGGCGCGGCGCGGGTTCAAATTCCGGGTGACACTGTCTGCCTCACAGAGCTCAGAGTACTTTATTTTTCTCGTTTCTTTCAAAACTCCCCCGCGACTCCGACAGGCCATTCTGCGTCCTTTTTACGCCCTGCCGCAACGGCCCGACCGCTTGGACAAGGATAACACGTCGGCGGCGGCGGCGGGTGCGAGAGAGACGGCAGTAGAGGCCCGTCGTCAAAAGGGCGCCTGGCGTCACTAATTAGACGGGCAGCTCCGCAAACAGCGAGGGCCGCCGCTGATTGATAGAGGCTCGTGGAGGCGGCCCGCTGCACACGCACGCACACACACGCACACACCAGGCCCAGCGCCGCCCCCAACACCACCCCCACTCTCTCCGTCCTCTTCTATCACCTGCCGTCTATCCGCGCTTGCTGTCTATCCGTCTCCCACTAACGCACTGACATCGCCGCGTAATGAGCCGACCCTCCATTGTCGTCCTCATCGACCAGGCTCCGCGGCCGCCGGCGGGAATTTCAAACTGCTCTTCTCGGGAAAAACAAAATTATGCACGGCATTTGAATTCCCGAGAATTTTTTTTAAAAAAGAAAATACGATCTAGCATCTTTAGAACTTGTTTTTATTTCCGGTTACGTCAGACGACGGCTTATGAGCGGCGAGCCGCTTCAGGAGGGGGGGGGGGACGACACGTCTGCAGCCAGGGCGGCCGGCGGGGCCCTCAAAGGGGGCGGCTGTCCGGCGGAGAGGGAGCGAGACGGCGGGAAACGAACGAGAGAATAAAGAGGGGCCTCGGAGGGGACAGAAGGGGAGAGAGAGATAGAAAGAGAGACAGACAGAGCCAGAGAGAGACGGGGCGGAAGGGTTACAGAGGGAGACAGAGTCACATGCGCGCGGCCGAGCGCCGTGAGAGCGAGGGAGACAGCGTACATGGGGTCTCGTGGGCCCCGTTCCGGCCACGAAAGGGCCCCCGGCCGGCCTGGCCGCGCGCCCCGGCCAGCACTGCGTGAAGACAAGAGCGGGGCCGCCGCAGAGCCGCAGCGGGGGTGGCAGCGCCCCGCCACGCCCCGCCACGCCCCGCCACGCCCCGCCACGCCCCGCCACGCCCCGCCATGGCCGGCCTCGCTGTCCGACTCCATGGCAACGGACGACGCTCATGACCGGCGCAGACAGATTCCACCTCGGGCACACGCTGTCGGCGACCCACAAGCTGTAGTGTGAGACCGTTTCAAGGACTTGCATGTACGCGACGAAACCGTGACTACAGACCCTGCACCGTAAGTTTGCATCTTTGCAGCAAAATTTTAAAAAAACATGAAGCCATGAAAGGCTTGCGAAGCTCGAGGCGTTCGGCCCTCACGGCTAAATCTGGCGTTGGCGTAGAATGACCCGTTTCTATTTCTTTTTTCAAGCGTTCTATTTTTTTTGCGGGACGTATATACCCGTGTGCTGGGCGCTGCCCTCGACCCCCGCCGACCATGATGAGCCTTAAGAGAAAACGTCCACCAGGATACGGGCCGGCTCCCCCGACGGGTCGTTACCCCGAGCGGCGGCGGCGGCGGCGGCGGCGGCGGCGGCGGCGGCAGCGGCGGCAGTAGTGCCTGCGTACACCTCCGGGGACCTCACCCCGTGTCCATGTGTCCATCCGACGCCACGCCTCAATCTCAGCCCACTCGTGTGTGTGTGTGAGAGAGAGAGAGAGTGTGTGTGTGTGAGAGAGAGAGGGAGAGGGAGGGAGAGGGAGGGAGAGAGAGAGAGACAGAGAGAGAGGCCGTGAGCGGGGCGGCGGGGCGGCGCTGCAGCCCCGCTGGGTCAACAGCTCCTGCCGGGATATGTGTCATCCCACAACAGGCCCGCTTCCCCGCCCCCCTCTGGACCCCCTCCTTCCTCGACGCTCCCCGAGTTCACGCAGGGCGCACAATAATTCATGGCGCGCGCGGCCGGGCGGACGCGGTGGCACGCCGAGGTCGCCGCCGTCGTCGTCGACGTCGTGGTGGCGGCGGTGGTGGCCGTCGTCGCGCCGCGGCGGCCGAGGCGAGCACAGGCCGCGCGCGGACCAACTTTAAATGGAGCGGTTAGGGCGAAAAGTTACACCCCACGCGACGCGCGGCACACACACACACACGCACGCACACGCACACGGCACGGCTAACTCGGTGACAGCAGCAGCCACCTGTGAAGCGCGCCTCCGCCCCTGCCCCCACGCCACCACCCCGGTCGGGTATAACAGCTTCACGACTATCTTATCGGCCGCACGCATTGCGCCGCTGCTGCTGCTGCTGATACTGGCCACCCCGCTTTTTTCCTGGCACGCTGGTGCTGCTGCTGGTTTGGATTGGTGATGCTGATGAGCAGCGGGGGGACGGGGGTGTGGCGCGGAGGGCTCGCCGCCGCCGCCGCCGCCGCCGCCGCCGCCGCCGCCGCCGCCGCCGCCGCCGCCGCCGCTGCCGCCGCCGGGGTGGTGCTGGCGGCGGTGCAGTGTCAGTATCGACCTCCCCTCGGCCGCTCCGCACGGCTTTGCATTAGCGGTCCAGCAGAGCAGCCTACAGGAGGGGGGGGGGGCAGCAGGGCCCCCCAAGGGAGGGAGGGGGTTGTCGGTGGTAGGGGCGGGAACAGGAGGGGGCAGCACCTGCGTCCGTGCGCCGCGCACCGGCGGCAACACTCCGCATGCCAACCCGGTCGGGAGCGAGGCCAAACGAGTAGATTAAATTCGGCAGAAGGGCTCCCTCTGCTGCGGTGGGGACGGCGGCGGCGGCGGCGGCATGGGTTCCCCCCTGCGGGGCGCCCCGGCCGCAGGCGAAAGTGGTGCCGGAACGTGTGCGGCCCGCCCCGCGCCCAAGGTTACAGACGGCAGGGCCACGGTCGGCGGCCTGCGAGGCGCCCCGCCTGGCCGCGAGGCCGCGAGGCCGCGAGGCGGTGTTGGCTGCTTGGGGGCCGCTGGGCCGGCCTACTTAGGTACGGTGCTTGAGCCCGCAGAGGTACTCTCTCTCCCCGAAAACAGGCAGGCTCCTTCTCTCTCTCTCTCTCTCTCTCTCTCTCTCTCTCTCTCTCTCTCTCTCTCTTCGACAGGGAGAGTGTGAGAGAGAGAGAGAGAGAGAGAGAGAGAAAGATGCGAATTTGCTTATTGTTGTGATACTCGAAGAACGCGCTCTCTGGATGGGCGGCGGCGGCGAGAGGTCCTAGCGCCATCAAGATCCTCTTCAGGGAGGCGTTTCCCCGACGAACACAACGAATCCACGAAATTAGACAAAGAGGGGGAGAGAAATCTAGACGGGCTGGGGGGGGGGGGCAAGAGCAACAGCAGCAGCGACCACCCCCTGGACTCCCTGAAACACCGCCTTAATGCTCCTTAACAGCCCGGCCAGGGGTGGAAAACGTGAAAAACCAGCGGGCATTGTAAAGCATTACAAGCGGAGCCTCGCCTCCCGCCACGCCCAGCGGCAGCAGGGCGCGCACACGACTCGAATGAAAGTGAATGTGCTGCAATACATCACACTTAAGCCTTTTCTTACCGGGCGGAAGCCTTCTCCCCCCCAACGCAGACAGCTAAATGCAGGCGTGGATCCACATGTTGAACTCCCTGCTCCGCTGCTGCTCCTCTCCACCCCCGAGTCTGTCTGTCTGTCTGTCTGTCCGTCTGTCTGTCTGTCTGTCTGTCTGTCTGTCTGTCTGTCTGTCTGTCTCCAGACCGTCACCATGGTTTTCAGCTCGGCCCTCGCCGGTCAGCCAGCCGCGGCCGCGCGTCCGGCGCCGCCGCATGTCTTTGGCAGCTCCACCAATATATCTCCTCCTCCTCCCCTCCTCATCTTTCTCCTCCGCCTCCGCCCTCTCCTCTCCGATAGTCGTTTCGGACCCGACATTCCACCACAATGCACACAGACACGCACACACCGACGACTCATATTCCGGAGGGGAAGGGGAGGAGCCTTGGCCCCAGCGCCACTGTGCGCCCGGACCATGTTTACTACTGATGGACGTCCAGATCGAGTGTGCGTGAGTGCCATCCGATTCTGCAAACAGAACCAACGATTCGGGGGAGGGGGGAGGGGGGGAGTAATAGGTTTCGGCGGCTCCGGACCACAAGCAGCAGTCCAGTAGTCCAGCCATTCTGGTATTTTGGGTTTGAAAAATTCTGCGTCCAGACTCGGACTTACTTTGAGGTCTACGTAGAGTAGACCATTCTAGGCAACGCCTCAAAACTTTCAAATCGATTTGACGACGGGTTTCTGAGGGAATAGATCGGAGCGGCACGGAGCGCCGTGCTGGGTAGGCCGGCCCGCAGGATAGCCGTGCTCGGTGGGACGGGGACTTTGCCTACCTCGCGGGCGCGCGGCGCGCAGCAGCAGCAGCGGAGAGCTTATGCCGAACACTTCTGCTTTTTCGCAGCGCTGTCTCTGTCGCGCTCACCTTCTGCTCCGTGAGAGAGAGAGAGAGAGAGAGAGAGAGAGAGAGAGAGAGAGAGAGAACGTATCGGTGAGCATCGCAATCCCCGCAGCACAGCAGCAGCGCCGAGTGGAATGTCCTGCCCGCGGTGCCGTGCAGAGTAGGAGGGGAGGAGGGGGTGAGAGGGGAGGGAGGAATGGAGGGAGGGAGTGAGAGGGGAGGGAGTGGAGGGAGAGGAGGAGAGGGGGCAGACCATGGGGGTGCGGTCGTGGGGCCCCCCAACGATAATGAGTGGCCTGCAGACCGGCGTGCTGATAAAGAGGGACATATTTATGTGAATTCCCAGCGGCGGGGCCGCAAACACAGCGTCTGTGTGTGTGTGTGCGTGTGTGCGAGAGAGAGAGTCAGAGAGAGAGAGAGAGAGAGAGAGAGAGGGAGGGAGTAACGTGACTGACATGCAAACCGCCCCGAGTTACGACGGTCTGCCTCGGACGCCCTTCGAGCTGCAGCGGCAGCAACCGGGTACAGCGGTGGGGCCGGTCGTGGTCACGGCTGCGGTGCAGAAACCTTCCGCTCTCTTCACCACATTCTGTCCCCACCCCCTCTTCTTCTCTCTGTCTCTCTCTCTCTCGCTCTCTCTCTCTCTCACACTGCCTCGTACATAACCAGCTGCTGCGGTGTGAGAGGCCTCCGCACTCGCGGAGAGCCGCGTGACTTTGCGGGGGGCATGTTTGTATTCAATTTCTTTGCGCGCGCGCCTACGACAACGTGTCCCCACACACACACATACACACACGCACGCCACATGTGGACCGCGTGGAATTCGGGGCTCCTAAGCACAGACGGGGCTCCGCCCGTGCCTTGCTCTCTATCCTGCTGGCTGCTGCTGCTGAAACATTTTCCCCGCGACACACTTTTCGTACCAAAATGAATAAGGAAAAAACAAGATGAATAATGCTCTTGAGAAAGCAAGAGAAAGAGATGGAGAGTGTTTTATTCTCGCGCGCCAATAGCGACGTAACCAGCGCGCGGAGTGGCCTCTTTTATATTCGCGCTCTCTTTCGCACACACGGCAGCAGAGGGAGCTAAAATGATTATTATTTTTTTTTAAACGCGCCGCTTCCGCGTATACGAGTTGACGACGACGCCGTAAAGCGATGCTGATCTGAACGCCGCAGCGTCGGGGTGGCTGGCGTTTACTGCCGCGGGGCGGCGCGGGGCGCAGTGAGGGCTGCAACCCGCTGCAACTGGTGCACTGTAAGGTTCGGGGCGGCAGTCACGGGGCGGCCGATCTATAATACCTCTCCGGCTGGCAGGCAAAAGGGTGTAGCAGGGCGGGGGCAGCGAGTACAGCGACCGCGATAAGAGATAAGAGATATGGGTCAGCCCCCCCCCCCCCCCCGTGCGCCGGCCGTAACCTTGAGTGCGTGGGTACACGCCACACTTTTATTTATCCAGTCGATACACTGTTACAAAGACAAAGTATTTTTTTTTCTGAAATATTTCTCTTGGTCCTCAAAAAACGCATGGCAACACGTTGTCGACGGTAATACAATTTTTTTTTGTGTTAAACGTACTCTAAAATACAAAATGAACAATGTATTTTCGGTGATAATTTCAAAATATCAACTTTCTTTTTTCGGACCGTGAGACATATTTTTTTCCCAGAGTGCACGTCGCTTGCGCCCGAGTCGTCCGACCCGACGGTGTGGTTGGTGGCCGCCTATGTCTGCAACAAGTGGAGGGACACGGTGCGGGGCCCCGCCAGCACTGCAGGCACGGCCTGTATGTGTGGGGCGCCGACGGGCGCCGAGCCCGCGGCCCCGAGCCGCCTGCTGGCCACACATCTGCACAGAGCCACCGCTTTCATTACCAGCAGGCCACCGACGTCGCTTCCTGATTGCCTTACTTCTTCCTGCGCCACCTTGCCGCCAAGCCTCTCGTACCGCCGCAGGGCCACTGGAAAAGCCACACATCCCTACCTAACCCTTCACTCTGCGAAACGCCGATTTCACCGCATTCGTCCGAAAAGCCAACACGCGAAACTTTATGCATACACCGTGTTCACATACGAATCGCGGCGACCGCACACACACACACACACACATGCGTACGCTACGCACAACACACGCACCTCCACCGCGCCGCTTGACACGGTTCGATTCGGGTGTGACTTTGGTATTCAGCCGCAACAGCAAGTTTACATTCGGTGCGGTAGCCCCCCTTCACCGCCTCCCCCCGCCTGACACATTCGATTCGATGGGGCCAAGGTGCGCGACACGCAGCCCCCACCATATCCCCCCCACCCTCTCTCCACTCCTCTCTCTCTCTCTCTCTCTCTCTCTCTCTCTCTCTCTCTCTCTCTCTCTCTCTCTCTCTCTCTCTCTGCACTTGCCTACTACATCCCTCTCCATCTGTCTGCCTGTTTCTCCTTCTCTCTCTCGGACCGCGGGCGTCGTACGTTTCCAGGGAGGCGGCGGAGTGCGAGGCCCCGTGCCGCCCCAGTGCCCCCCCCCCTTCCCTGTGCCGCCCCTGTGCCACCCCCCCTTCCCTGTGCCACCCCTGCCACCGCCCCCCCCCCCCTCCCCCCTGCGACGCACTACACTAAATTTCAACGGCGCCGTAGATTACTCGGCTTGTCACTTTTATGATGTCTCCGTTCCGCGCGAGCAGGCGACTCGTTTGTTTGTCACGCTCTAAGAGGTCCTGGAGGGGGCCCTGGAGAGGGTCCTGGAGAGGGTCCTGGAGGAAGCGGCGGGAGGCGGCAGCAGAGACATTTAGGGAACGGCTTCGGAGACGCGCGCGATGCATGCACCTCGGCTGCGGTCGCGTGAGAAAGCGAAGGGTATCTCCGCCGCCGCGGGTGTCGGCCACGGGCCTTAGCTCTCGCTGATGATGTGTCACGACCGCTCGGAAGGGTCAGGTCTCCACGAAGGTGACCCGCGCGGCCCCCGAGAGACACCTGTCCAGGCCGCGCCGCGCGGTGACCCTACCAAATGGTCGTGACACATCGTCAGCGAGAGCTAAGGCCCGCAAATTTTTCAGGTGGCTCGCGGCCGGCGCCCGCGGCAAGGATACTCTCTGCTGCGGTTCCCCCCATACCGCACCCGCTGTTGTGATTCTTGAATTCTTCTCGACCTCCGGTCTCAGTTTCAGCGGGACGCCCTATCTCGGTCGACTTAAATCGCAGCAGCAAGCGGGCTGTTCGCGCGGGAGTGCGGTGCGATCGTGTAGTCGGCGCCTGGCGGCGGCCGGGGGCGGTGCGGGTGCCGCGGACGGCGCCGAATCCTCCCCGGCGGATCCCCGGCGGATCCTCTTCCGCCGAGTCGAGTGGCTTTCCTTGTAAGCGCCGCCCGCGCTGCCTCCTGCCCGGCTGACGGGCGGACAGGCAGCAGGCAGGCAGCCAGCAAGCAGCCAGCAGGCAGCCAGCAGGCAGCCAGCAGGCAGCCAGCCTGAGCAGCGCGGCCTGTACTTACACCGCGCCCTCACAAACAACTCCCGCCAAAGTGTTGCGTGGTTTTATCGAACTCACCGCTTAACGCATAGAGTCTGGCCCAAGTTGCCCCGGCACCACCACCTGTGGGAGGGCTGTCGGCTGTCTGCTATGGCGCCGTGGTCAGGACCGCACAAACCACTAACCAGGCGGGGAAAAAATCTTCTGAAAGTGCTTAATTTTCTGCTATTCGACCCTCCCCGCCCCGCGCTCAGACATTCCCCGGCGGCCTCCCCACCCCCACGGACGTGCGTGCGTGCGTGTGCGTGCGAGTGTCCATGCGCTTGGGCGCGGTCGTGCTTTTGTCGGGGACAATGCGCTTACGTCAGCACGGAGTTCTCTGTCTCTCTTTCTCTCTCCGTCTCTCTCCCCCCTCCGCAAACCATAACACAAATCAGATAATGATCGATTCCCAAGGCGACGAACGACGAGGGGTTCGTACGACGGAGCCGTGCTGACCCGTCCATTAAACTCGTAAACGAATTTTCCGAAATATTTTCGAAGGACTATCTGGAGTTTTCAAAAGCCTTTTGGAAATCATTGTTTTATTACTAAAATTTCGAGAGAAAAAAATCGTAATGCCTTTTCTGACTTCTGGGCAGGTATTTTCCGATCGTGTTTTTGCTGGCTGAGAACAAGGCGCCACCCGATTTCCGGACGGCCCCCTTGCCGACTGTATGGTCACGTGGTGCCGATGTGCCGATCCGTCGGCCCCGATTCTGGCCGCCCCTCCTCCCTCATCAGGGCGTCCATTGAGGCGGGGCGCGTGTCCACCGCTGCCGGCGGCGTCCGACCGCCAAACAGTCTAAGGAGCCCGGCGCCGGGGCGCACCCCTCCGGCCAAACAAAAGGGCGGGCGGAGGCAGCGGGGGCCGCGGAGGCAGCGGGGGCCGCGCGAGCGGCCGCCGCCGAGGCTCCCAGGAGAGTTTGCGGGGAGAGCCTGCCGGCCGCCGCCGCCGCTCACAAGTCCACCGCCGTGCGCTGAGCTACCCGACCGGCCCGGAGCCGGCCCGGAGCCACAAGTACCACTCTCAACGGTCTCCTCGGCTCCTGCCGCCGCCTACCTTTCCGGGGAAATCTTCCGTGAACTCCCCCCCCCCCCCCACCCCACTTCGGCACCCGGCTCGGTCCACCTTGCAGTTGGCCCGCTGGTGCCGCAGGAGTGGCCGTACTCTTTGTGAGCTCGTTTCCCGCGGCGTCCGGCTGCGGGCGGACCGGCACCGCCGGACTGGTATGGCCTGGCGGCGTACCCACGGCACCGCGTCCGAGGCGCCCCCCCGGAGGTCCCAGCCGCATACACTGCACCCTCTCCTTTCAGGGGTTGAAGATTTCGACGAAAATCTCGTCAAAATGACAGCGAACGTCATAATAATTTTTTTAAAAAAATTTGCGATGTTTTAGCACACATTTTTCGGGATTCATTTTTTTTTTTAACCTAATTTTTTTTAATTGAAATTTTTTGAAATTTGAAGTTTGTTTGACAATACAACATCACATTCTTTTTCAATATTGCTCTGTAATCTCGGGAGCGGCGTCGGTTCCGCGGAGAGTGCCGTCCGGATTGCATCAACGCCGGAGGCGGCCACCGCACGTGACTCGGTGGGCTCCGGGCTGCAGCGTGACGTCACCGTGTTGCAGCGGCTGCAGCGGCTGCCGGGGCCCGCCGCCGTTTGTTGATTTATAGTTTCGGGCCCCTGGAATTTCGCTATTGAGGGCCGCCGTCGTGCCGCCACGTCGTTATGGGGGTATTCGGCGCGGGCGTTAGCGGGGCGTTAGCCGGGCGCTAGCCGGGCGCCGCAGTAGTGCCGCGCGGTGTAGTGCGGGGACCCGCGGGGACCCGCAGCCCGAGCCCTGACTAGTAATTGCGACCGATGTGGGAGGGTCGCCGGCCGTTCATTGCCTATAAGGACTGAGGCGTCGTACACTGCCAGAAACACAACGCTTTTTTTTCTTTGAAATTTTCTATCTAGTGCGGTTAAAGGAAATTTCGTAGAACAAATATTTTGGAAAAAATTTCTAAAAGCTCTTAAATACAAAAATAAAATGCTTAAATTTTATTCCGACGAACAGAAGAAGAATAGGGCGAGGGCAGAGGGAAATCATGGGGGGGGGGGATGGGCCAGCTGTGCGGATATGAAAGAGGGAAGACGTGGGGACAAACAGCTTACGCCTCCCCGCGGCTCCCATGTCGGGTCACCCTTTTGTCCAGGGCTGCGGGGTGCAGCTGCCCTGTCTTGAGTTGGCACACTGCCGTTGTTAGGCAGCGCCCGCGCGGCAGCGGCGGCTCCCCGCGGCTCCCCGCGGCCCGCAGCCTCCCCCGGGGCAGCTCCTTGCGTAATGCCCCATCTCCGAAGGGCAGCAGCGCTGTGTTCCCGCGGCCGGCCCCGGGGGGAAGGCTCCCCGACGATAAACACCCGGGGAATGGCGGCGGCGGCGGCGGAGCGGGGCGGGGCGCGTAACGAAGCGACGTGAGGATGTAGCGAGCGGTATACTGCGGCAAGACGTAAAAGATGGCAAATGAGAGTGAGGAAGCGGTCGGGAGGGGCTGCTGCCGCTGCGGCTGCTGCCGGCGGAGCTGGTAAGCGGGAGGAACGGTCCCCGGGCCCCCACTCCTCATCAGCTACACTCTTGTGGCGCTGCTCCTACTCCCCTCCGATGGCGGTGGCGTCTCCTGTCCTGCAGTAATCCATGCCATGGGAGGGTGAGGACGCAGCAGTGCAACTGCAAGTGATGGCCACTCGCCGGACCCGCCACGGCGTCGGATCGGGGCAGTTCAGAGGGGAAGACGACGTGACGATGCCGTATGATGACGTACAAAGAGGCCAGGATTTCATTACCCATACCCGAATGGGCAACAACTTTCCAAAAAAAAAAAAATTCGACGTCAGAAAATGCATTTGTAAGAGAGAGAGAAAAAGAGAGAGAGAGAGAAAAGCGTAGGTTGATGAGGATGACAGGGTCAGAAAGGTAAACAATCATAAGAAAATTAATTTGAAATTCGGAAAATGTAAGGACTGGGCTTACTGATCAAAATCACAAAGTCGGAAACCGTTTTTCATTTCATCAAAATAGTTGTGTCGTTTACTCACACAAGCGCTGGCAGGCGCCTGGTGACGCAAGCCCCTCATCCAGCCACCCTGGCCAGAGCCCTGATAGTCGCGGTGCCTTTATACACTTTTAATAATAAATACGCCGATTATTCGGTGGCAGCGAGGTTTGCGGACCGCGGGGGCGCAGGGCGCGCGGGGTGGTGTATGATTAACATGAAGCGTCCCACATTTCCAACACAAAGACAATGCGCGGCCGCGAGCTTAACGAGAAGAGGCGGCCGCGGCCTCCCTCCTCCCCAGCCAGCCGGCCGTGATTAATTCAACACTGTTTTCCTTGTGGCTAACCTTGAACCCGTCATTAGAAGGGAGGGCCTATAAATCGCCTTGGGGATTTGCGAGGAGCAGATCCTCTGTCACTCGCGCGGACGCCGCCGCTTAGAACCCCGAGGAGGGGAGAGTTAATGTAAAACAGTCGGACTTAATAATAACATCCGTTTAAAAAAAATTCAGAGTAGTGTGTTTGAACCGATCCTTTGACTACAGTCATGGACGTGCTGACTCACAAAACACTCACTACATCGTAAAAGATCGTCATGAAGGTGGTGCACATCCCAGGTGGCGACAGAGACGCCTAGACAACAGTCTCTTTCTCTCTCTCTCGTACTGCCGCGCGTGGTCAAATGGGGCGCCGACTCTCTCGCACACAGCCACAACGCCGCCATATTGCACGCACATCACTATAGACCTAGTGGAGGGCGCGTGCCCCCTGACCGGCTGGGGGGGGGGGGGCTACCCTCTCCGCCCCTCTCCCCTTGCCCCCTCCTCCCAGAGCCCGGAGGTGAGGCGCACGTCCGCGGCTATCACTCATCAGATCTGGAATGGGACTCTGGAAGTCGTTCTCGCCTCGCCGCCCGCGTCCCACCCCCCACGTCATGTCGTCCCCCCCGTCGCCGCCCCCGCGCCGCCCCTGCTAGTTAGCAGCCCTGATAGCGGCGAGCAAGTTTCAGGCGCCAGCCGCGCGCTCGGGAGAGGGGAGGGAGGAGGGCCCCGCTCCGGTTGAGCGATGAGATTTTATCCTCCCTCCTCCTCCTCTCCTACCCCCTTTTTTCCGCCCCGCTCGCGACGACGGAGAAGCGCGTCTCGGTCCTTACCACCTTGTGTGTGTGTGTGTGTGTGTGTGTGTGTGTGTGTGTGTGTGTGTGTGTGATGTTCCGAGGCGCCACTCTCGGACGATTTCCTTCAGCGCCATGCCTCACCGCAACCCACACTCGTCGCCCGCACACCTGCCTCAGGAGGTGGAACAAGTAGAGCAACATGACTTGTACCCCGCCTGATAACGCTATTGGTCAGAGCTCGTTGTGCACACCGGAGCTTTGGGAGCTCAACAGCCAATGGGAGCACAGATATCGCGGCGCGCGGAGGGTTTCAAAATGCGCGGTGACATTTTGACACTCTCACTCCGCATCACGGAGTTGGCCCGGGAATATCGCCCGCACAAAGTTGCCTGAGACCCTCGTCTCTCTCTCTCTCTCTCTCTCTCGAACTTGTCCGCCGCCGCCGCTGCTGCTATTGGATCCTTGCTGCCACCGCTAGACTGACTGACTCTGTTTACTTTCTCTCTTACTCTCTCCGATGCCCTCTCTATTCTTTATCAGGCCATTGTTGCGCCTCGCGCACCCCTCTCGCTCTCTCTCCACTCTGCTGCGCCGTGCCCCTCCTAGGCGAGGGAGAGAGAGAGAGAGAGAGTGAAGGAGAGAGCGCGTGTGTGAGAGAGAGAGGGAGACGCGACCACCCCGTCTGGAATAGACGACGCGACCCCTCGCCAGCCGATGGGCCGGAAAGGGCAGAGGGGGAGAGAGAGAGACAGCCAGAGAGAGAGAGAGAGAGACAGAGGGAGTCTCGTCGTAATAATGTAATTACGATGAACACTGTTGTGCACTTACACGCGCGGGGCCGTCTGCGCGCGCGTGTGTGTGTGAGAGAGAGAGATGGCGCACGCCCCCTGCGCCCTACTGTACTGCCATGCCGCTCAGCTGACGCGGGGCGTCCGCGATAATTGTTATTCTTACTAGTACGCGGTGTAGGCACTTGTGGGCGAGGGGGTTACTGCCGGAGGAGTTTTGTTGAGCCCCGCGGCCGTTATAAAGTGCCGTCTGGGAATTATGTGTCTCCTGAATCGGGAGCAGATTTTCACCGCGACAGCGGCGGGGGGGGGGGGGGGGGGCACTGTCTTGCTGCACGACTCACAACGAGCCCGGGCCGCACCAAGACGTTCCGCCGTCACGTCGTCGTCGAGGATCCCATTTTCTCTCCGATTCGCGTGTTCATTTGCCACCCCGATTATTTCATCCGGTTACGCGCGGCTGCCGGGGTCTCCTCGCCTGCCAGCGCGCCTCACCCCGCCGCCGCCGACAGTGCGAGAGAGAGAGAGAGAAACCAGAAGCGGCCGCCGCATTTGACTGCGGTGGTGCGGGAGAGAGAGATGCCCGACAGGGGGGGGGGGGGGCGACCCGGGGTATCTCTCTCGCACTGCCGCAGTCAAAGGGGGCGTTCCGTCTTTCTCGCACTCTCAGCGCAAGGCGTGCAAAACAGCAGCGGACACGCGCG
Source organism: Megalurothrips usitatus (assembly GCA_026979955.1). Taxonomy (NCBI): domain Eukaryota; kingdom Metazoa; phylum Arthropoda; class Insecta; order Thysanoptera; family Thripidae; genus Megalurothrips; species Megalurothrips usitatus. The sequence continues at coordinate 7,974,742 of CM049606.1, forward strand.
GGGGGCGGAGATCGGCGGGGAAGGCGACGACAACCTACAAAATAAAAAAAAAGGAGAAAAAGCCAGGAAAGATACGACTGCGCCGCGCGGCAGAAGGCAAAAGTAGCAGCATCAGAAAGGACCAGGAAGACGGCGATGCAATGCAAAAGGGAAGCGGCAAGTGGCGGCGGCAGCGCGGCGGCTCGGCGGCGGCCCGGGGCTGCAGAATAAGGTGCAGAGAGGGGCGGACCGGGAGAGAGGGGAGGGGGGGGACGGCATAATGCGGGGCAGGGGGCGCTGCGCAGTGAATGAAGGCCTTCGCAGTGTCGCTTTATGAGGCGAGGAGACGGCGGTCCACGGCACCGCGTCCACGCCACGCCGAGCAGAAGCCCAAAGGGAATTAGCGAATCAATTGCGCGCCGCCGCCGCCGTCCCAGACGGTCCGGGCAATAACCACCAACCTGCCACACCACACCTCACCATCACTCTCTCTCTCTCTCTCTCTCTCTCTCTCTCTCTTTCTCTCGTACTCCCCGCCTCCTTCTTTATCATTTGCTCTTTTTTTAATGCCTCGAGGGAATATTTTGGGTAGGATCTGCAAGGGTTATATCATTTTTAATACACGCCCTCTGCGGCACCACCGGTTTAGCAGCGGGGCTCTGGGAGCACGGTTCTAAACGATTGGGCTGATGCTCCTCGAGGACGCAGCCGGCACCTTGCAGTCCCCGTCCCTCCTGCGCCCGCAAGGCGCCATAATTTTTTCCTTTTTTTAAAAAGTTTCTGATATGACAAAAGTAATAATATGCAGGAAAGCATAGGATCGTAGGACGGAAGACTCTAGGAGCACAGGGTACGCACATGCTGCGAGTGGGTGTCGGTGGCGGGGCCGTCGGTGCCGGCGAGGCCGCGGGCTGTGTGCGCGAATGGGGCCTCGGGGAGGGCGGCGGCGGGCGGGGCCCGCAATCTGCATGCATATGGAGCACGGAGCCTAATGTCCACCAGATGGCTGTCCAGCACCCGCACAGCGCCGCCACGCAGCGCCACGCGACGCCACCACTCGCCAAGTGCCAACCTACTCATCACAATTTTTTTTAAATGCTTTTTTTTTTTTCAAACAAAAGCCCCCCACATCTTCCATTCTTGCATACACTTTCCGTTGTTCGCCGCCGCCGCCCACCGTTCCCCGGCGGAGCCCAGCAGCAGCAGCAGGCCAAGCCGCTGCTGCTCTCCATGCAGATACAGTTTCTGAATGGCGGCGGTGCGGGGAAAGGGCAGCAGAGGGGGGCAGAAAAATAAAGTGCCGTCCGAAATATTGCCGCCGCCGTTGTTGTTATTATTTTTTAGTGCTTCCTGCTTTCTTCGCAGTGCGCGGCCCGTCGCGGCCACCCTACACCCCCACCCCTCTCATTTGCACGCGAGCCGAGGAAGCTCTTAGACCCCGTGGCGCGGCGTTGTTTAGGGCGGCGGTGGTGGTGTTGCTGGACCTTATGCGTCTCCCGGCAGCGTCTGGCCTTCGTGGCCTCAGTGACACAACAGAGAGAGAGAGCGCGAGTGACAGAGACAGAGAGGGGGGGAGATAGGAAGAGAGAGAGAGAGAGAGAGAGAGGGGGGGGGGGAGATAGAAAGAGAGAAAGAGAGAGGGGGGAGGGAGAGAGAGACAGCGAGGGGGCGTAGAGAGAAAGAGAGAAAGAGAGAGGTTCAATGAGCATCGGCAGCGATCCCCGATGAGGTAGTCAAGCCCGCAGACCGGCGGCAGCAGTGTGGAGAATTCTCTGCAGAAAAGATCACCAGCACGCGACTTGTCGGCGACAAACGAGTGGAACTGGGAGACTTTCCCTGTATTTCACGACGGCGCGGCGCCCGCCCCTTTCCCTCCCACCCTCTCCCACCCTCTTTCTCCTCCCCTGCTCCCTCTCTCTCTCTCTCTCTCTCTCTCTCTCTCTCTCTCTCTCTCTCTCTTTCACCGCCTCCTCCCCCTTTGCCCCGTCCTCTCTATTCGCGCTCACAGAGAGCCCTTGCCCGGCCCCGCCACAACGGGCGGCGCTGCATTTAATTGGAAGAATGCGACTTTTATTGCCCACTCGCCAGACATGTTACTGTCCGCCCGCGAAAATGATTGGCCGTTTGTGGGCCATAAGCGGGACGTGTGCGAGAGAGGAGAGGAGAGGGGCGCCGGGATAAGGGAGAGGGATGGAGAGAGCTGAGAAAGGTCGGAAAGAGATGCGGCGAACTGGGCTTGGGGAGGTAGAGGAGTGAGGGAGGCGGTGAACTCAGGAGGGACGGCTATGTGATTTTTGGCGCGTGTGTGTGAATGTGTAAATGTGTAAGAGAGAGAGAGAGAGAGAGACGGGGGGGGGGGGGAGGCAGAAAGAGAGAGAGGCAGACGGGCAGAGAGAGAGAGAGTGAGATGCAATAAGGCGAGGGGGCCGCGCGCTCCGTCATAAGCACCCCGTGTCGGAGATGAATCTCATGCTGGCAAAGACTGCCCTGAGACTGCTTAACTCGTAAGACCGTTTGCGCCTCTCGGGGAGGGCGGCGGTGAGGGTAACGTGCTTCGGTGGGAGGGTCTTGTCGCCGCGACATGTGTGCGGGGCCCGCGGGGGCCGCGGGTCCAGTGGTGCCCCGGCCTGGCGGCAGTGCCCACCACCGACTTTGGGATGACCTCTCCCCTCCCCTTGACTTTGACTAACGCGTTTTCTCTCCCCGACGTGAGAAACTTCCACGCATTTTCCATTGCAAACTTTCGGAGGAGCGCCCCGCGACGCCGCGCGGCGCGGCGAGTCGCACGGAAGCGTCCTGAAAAGTGTCGGTTAGAAATGAAATTGCGTGAATAAGCGCGTGTCACATTTTAAATGCGACCGCATTTCTTCTTCTGGTATTTTTTCCCCCACCATCTCCCACCGCCTCCGCCGCGCCCCGGATTTTTCATACCTCGAGTAAAAATAAATAAATTCACGACTGTGTCAGTGCGCGTCGCGGTCGGGTCGCAACACGGAGCAGAGCACAGCGGAGGGGCGGCGGCGGCGGCGGCGGCGGCAAGTTGCGGGACGCGACGCGAAAAATGGCAAAGTTCGCGTTATATTTTTTTTCTCGTGGGGTAAGTTCACCATTTGCATGTTGGGAAAAATCGACGCGCGAGCGAAGGAAAGTTTGACCCCCCCACCCTCCTCCGGCGTCCCCCTTCCTTCCTCCTCGCGCAGAGTGCGGAGCGGACCGCCGCCGCCGCCGCCACGGAACCCCCCGCCATTTTACGCCAAGAAAACATCGGAATAATTGCGTCAAGAAAATGGATAGGACAGCGAGGCGGTGCGGCCGGAATAGCAATGCGGCCGACACAGTGCCACACAAAACCGGCCGACCTAAACCGGCCGCGGCTCTAGACATTAAAAAAAACTTCGCTATTTATAAATGCGAGTTTTAAAATAAAATACGAGCCACTGTTTTTCGCCGCATTCTCTCGTTTTTTTGGCTCCCGGTGAGTTAGTTCCTGCCGTCAGTCGGAGCGCTCCGCCGTGTGAGAGCGCCGTGGAGTTACTGTTTTTTATGGAAGTTTGCGATGGGGTTCGATCTGCAGGCCGCTGGGGGCGGCTTGGGGCGGCTGCGGGGGGCGGCGCGGAGGCGTTCCCTCCCCGACCTGTCATGGCCCCGCGACGGATGCATTTCTTATGTCACTTGACCGGCGGGGGCTGGCGGCCGAGCTGGCAGCCAACGCCACGGCGGCCGACCTGGCAGAGCTGGCGGCCTACGCCTGCGCCGACCTGGAAGAGCTGGCGGCGGCGGCCGACCGACGCGCGATGAATTCTGAGGGCGTCGGACTGGCCGCCGGCAGGAGGCCTCCTTCTCACCGCCGCCCCATCAAAAGTTGATGTCCGGCGGCCCCTCCTGGGGCGTTCAGGAACTGGCGCGGCCTGCAGTGTGTACCAAAGTACGGTGCGCGGGACCCGGAACATTTCACACCGTACAATAATAAGCGTTTGGAATTTTCGTTTTCTCACTCCGTTTGCAAGGAGGGCAAGACATGTGGAGCTCGGGGCCCTGCTCGCCGCGGCCGCCGCGCCCCGCGCTCGAGCGCCCGCGCCGCCGCGCGGACGTCAACGGCGCGCTGACACGTTGATTTGTGGGGGAGCGGCCAGCGTGACGCAGTTCCTGGAGGGGCCGCTCGAGGACGGACGACTCAGATTCGAGGAAATATAGCCCCTCTCTTTGCCGCCGTCAACAAGGCCGTGCGCTCCGCCGCGCCCGCTGCGTCACCGCGGAGTGTCCGTTAGTCATCGCCGAGGACGTCGCCGACGACGGCGATGTCGGCCCGCCGCGTCGTCGCACACCCACGCAGGTCCGCCCCCCCCCCCCCCCTCGGCGGCGGCCGGCGGGACCCTCACACATCATTAGCCGCCGCCCTCGTCAACACGCTGTCAGCCACCGGACCGTGCGGCCGCCACGGCCGAGAACGTCGGGATGAAAAATATCTCTGCGCGAATTCCCCGCCTCACACACACACACGTCCGCCTTCACCGTGTGTGTGTGTGTGTGTGTACTGTGCGTTGAGGTGCCGTGTGCCGGAAAACTGCTCGCGATGCAAAACAGTCACGCAAAGTCGTCCTTGCGCGGAAGCGGAGGGGCGGTGACGAAGGCGCTAAGGAGCCCAGCAAGCGTGTGCGTCCGCCGGCGGCTGCAGCGGCGGCATTGGCGTTGTCTAAGGTGACGAAGAACACGGCACATGTGTCCGCACCGGCAGCGGGCAGCAGCGGCGGTGCGACAGAGATAGGGCGCTGCTGTCCTGCTTGCTCCGTCAGCGCCTGCAGGGTAGGCAGTCCCGCCGGCCGGCCCGGAGCGGCGCGTTGCCTATCCTCGACAACGCGGGCGCTGGGCCCGGCCTAGGCAAGCCTATCCCCCCCTGCTTCGAAGGAATTTTATTTAAAGGTACACTTTATTTCCAACTCGTCTTATTTTAATACAATACTTTACAGCAAGATGGTCTTCGGCGGGCGCTCCTTGCTTCCCTCGCAAACCTCACTCACCTGAAACAGAGGGGGAAAAATGCGGGGCGTTAGAAACAGCGGGGGAACAACACAAGGTACAGCGCCTGTCCTGGCGGTCTGCGGGGGGTCTGTGGGGGGTTCGTGGGGGGCTCGTGGCGGTGGGCGGGGGGCCAGCGCCGCGTATAAATGGCTTGTCGAGACATTCTCGGCAAGGAGTGTTTACGAGGAAACAAAATTAAAATGTGGCAAAAGCGAACATACAGCGAGAGGGGCGAGGGAGAGCGGGAGGGAACAAGGAAGGAAAAAAGTTTGGAGAATGAACCCGGACGGAAAAACTTGGCGGGGAAGAGAAGCGAAAGTTGGGGGATTAAATTTAACGACAGATTGGTGGAGGTTGGCACAGGTGAGACGCGGCGCGGGCGGACGCCGGGTGGGCGAGAAGTGGAGCAGGTCTGCGGGGCGAGGCCACGCGCCTACGAGCTCCCCATTCTAGATGGAACCGCGGGGCCGCAGTGCGAGAAAGTAAATAATCGGCATTCTCACCCGAAAAAAATAAAACCATTTACTAAAGAAAACAAAAAGATAAGAAGCATTTGGCACAAAAAATGAGGAAAATAGATATTCTTGAGTCAGCATGTGAACCCGAGATCTAGCGATAGCAAGCATTTTCTTCAACCATTTATTTTAAGAAAAGCACACAATTTTTCAACACAATCAATCGAGTAAGATAACCCCGAGTCAGTATTTGAACCCGGGAGCGAGTGCAGTGGCCGTTGTGGGGCGTGCCCGGTCGTGGGGTCGCGGGGTCACGGCGGCGGCTGGTCTGCTGACGTCATTAAATTTGTCGCCAATGTCCCACAGAATGGCGGCGCCCAAGGCCGGCGGCGGCGGCAGCGGCCATGCCCGTACGTCTTGGCGGCTCGCTGCCCGGCGCCGCTCGGCGCCGCTGTGGTCCGGTCATGCCGGGAGTAAATCTTTATTTACACTCGAGCGTCAGCCGGCGGCCGGCCGGCGCTCCGTCTCGCAGCAGCGGCTGGAGGACCGCGCGCGGCTTCCCAGACGTCTCACAATTCACATTGGGGTTTAGTATTGCATTTTGAAATCAGATTCAAATTTACACATTTCAGGGTTTTAATTCTTTTCAGGATTAATATATTAATAGAACCACATTTTTAGATAATTTTTTTCGGGGATTTAATTTTTGGTTTAAATACGCTTTTTTGCGATCTAGAAATGACTTTTTTTCTTGCGTTCCAGGTACGCAATTTTGTTTTGTTTCTCGTTTCCAGTAGTGTCGGATCTGGGTTCATACTCTGAGCCTATCCTTATAATTCTTACAGTACATACATAGTACATGTGCGCTGTGTGCTTAGACTTCTACGTCGCGCTCCCCTCCCCCTTCGCTCTCTCTCTCCTACTCACTCACTCACTCTCTCTCTCTCTCTCTCTCTCTCTCTCTCTCTTTCTCTCTATCTCTATCTCTCTCTCGCCCGCCCCCCGCGCGCGCTCTTCCATTTGTATGCAACAAAATATCTGGAGCAATTACAAACTTTGGGGGCCGAGGCGCGCGCGGCGCTGCCGCCAGAGCGGACGGACGGAAAGGTGGCGGCAGCATGATTAAGTTTGTGATTAGCTGGCAAGGGCAGCAGCAGCAGCAGTGGGGGGGGGGGAGGGGGGGATGCGACGCGAGGAGGCGGACCAAAAAGCGGAGGAATATATATAAGATAAACAAGGAGGATAAAATTAAGGAGACGACGACGGCGAGCGATAAAAATCCCGCGCGAAATAAAACCACGCTCGCGACGCCGGGTTACATCACATCTGTGTGTGTGTGTGTGTGTGTTTCGGCACGCGACACACGCGACCTCAGAGCCAGTACAGTAGGGAGTACAGTCGTCGCGGAATAAAGAGGGCGAGCAGGATGATGAGGGTGACTAACCGAGTGAGACAGAGCGCTCGCGGGGGCGAAGCGTACACGCGAGAGGGAGAGAGAGAGAGAGAGAGAGAGAGAGAGAGAGAGAGAGAGAGAAAAGGCAGCTGTGTCGCTAACTGCCGCTGGAAGTGGAAGCCCTATAAACTGGCTGTCGTCCCTCACCGCGCTTCAAATTGCCCGCCGCCGGGCCGCGCGGGGCGCCGACGTCGCGTCTGCGTCGGAGAGAGGAAGCGAGAGGGCGAGCTGGGCTCGCTCCGCGTCTCGCGCGCGCGATCCTTCTCTCTCTCTCTCTGGTTTTGCGCTCACACACACACACACACACACACACACACACCGGGGACCGCCTTGGGTAAGTATGAAAGAGAGGGGTACGAGGTGAGCAATGCCAATGCCCCCCGCAGTCTACTGCCCCCCCCCCCCCCCTCGAAGCTTCGCGAGCACGTGGTTGGCTTCGATGCTCCGAGAGGCGGCCAGAAAGAGAGAGAGGGAGAGAGAGAGGGAGAGAGAGGGAGAGGGAGAGAGAGAGAGAGAGAGAGAGAGGAAGAGAGCGAGAGAGAGCGGCAGCTGCCGTGGTGCACGATGAGGTTGTAAGCCTGCTGTCGCCGTCTGGCAGCCGCGGTCGCCACGCTGTTGCCTACCCGTTAGGGGGGGGGGGGGCGCGTGCAAGAGTGCAGCCTGGGCAGTGGAGTGCGAGAGAGACTCGTCTGAGTACGCTATTCGCTCTAAATACCACTTTGTTGTTTTGGCTTTGTTTTTTCGTTGTTTTTTAGTCCCGTAAAATGATTTTACGCACATCGACGGTCAGGGAAAAATTGCAAGTGACGGACTGGGCGCAAAGTAGACGATTGTGATACAAAAATCGTACTACAGTAATGATACGCTTCAGAACGAAAAAAAAACCATCATCGTCACGTTAATTTGTACCGGGATTTTATTCTGTATTATTATTGTGATTTTATGGTGACTCGGTATCGTGTGGGAGGAGGCAGAGGGACGGCGCACGTGTGAACCGCAGTGCCCTGGCAGATGCATGAGCCGCGGCGCAACGCGTGCTCACCTATGCACGCGCTACGTAATTGATACGTGACCCACGGAAGGGTCGTAGGACAGAGATGTGAGAGACAGGGAAAGCGTACGTTCTGATTTATTCATTATTTTGATCGTTTCTTTCCAGATTGCGTGATGAACTCGCGAAGTATGGTAGTGCGGGATACAAGAAATAAACTGTGTGCAAGTCAGACCGACAGGAGACGCAAGGAGACGCCAAGCTGTTTCATTCGACACAACAGTGAAACAGCCGTCATGGCGACGAGCGAGCGACGTCGACATCAGAGGATCCATCAAACAGCGCAAAGCCACTCACTATCCACCACTGACTGCGCCACAGCAAAGCCCGAGAGCGAGAGAGAGAGAGCGAGAGAGAGAGAGAGAGAGAGAGAGAGAGAGAGGAGCAGGAAGAGACGCAGGGATGGGAGGGAGGGAGAGAGAGGTAAGTGGGGTGCTCTTTATGTGCGGACCAACATTGTAGGAATTTAATATCCGGTCGTCCGAGAGCTGTCCACGGTCCCGCTGTCCAGCGCGAAGCCGCGCGCGCGCGCGCGCGTGTGTGTGTGTGTGTGTGTGCAGAATGTGCGGAGGTGTATGTGGTGTGTGTGTGTGTGTGTGTGTGTGTGTGTGAGCCGGCCCCGGTAGCGACCGCCAGTCCCGCCAGCACACACACACAGCACCCAACCATCACACCCTCTCATAACACCGCCGGTGTCGAGCAACGGCAAACGCGGCAAACCTGCTGGCGTCACCCTGATCCCTGATCGGCGTGATTGCAAAAAAAAAAAAAAAAAATAGAAATGAGAAAGAAAGAATCGCAGCGACGGTGAATCCGTATAGGGTCATAAACTGTAGCACCCTCTCCGGCACTCGGTACATTTATAACGCGATGTTCACGCCTACGGCGCGTCGCGCGATGGGTACATTCATTTCACCAATGTACCGACAGGGTACACAAGCCAAAAATTGCCCATCTTTTTCCGGCCTCACTGCACCGCCGGTACACGGTGAATGGCTTCGTGTCCTGTTAGCCCGGCTGTAGCCGCGCGGCCCTGCGGCCCCCCTCGTGCGACGCGGAGAAGAGAGAAGCCCCACACGGACAACCAACAACACCATATGCCCATGCCCAGCGAGGAGAGAGAGAGAGAGAGAGAGAGAGAGAGAGAGAGACGGATGATGTCCTACTACGTACACACTCGCGGCGGCGGCGCGGCGCCCCAAACAGATAAAACCGTTTCATTTGCGGTTGCTCTTTCCAGCTCCATACACCAGCACTCCTCTTCCCCTTCGCCACACACACACACACACACACACAGAGCACTGCAGTAGTAGCAGGCAGTGCCGCCCTCCTGCGTCGTGCAATCAAAGCAGACGCCCTGGCGGCCGGTGCTCCGCCCCGCTCCGCCCCGCTCCGCCCCGCTCTGCCGTGTGGCACTGTGGCAGCGCCCGGCCGCCCGGCCTCCGCACTTTGATCTTAGCCTTCTGATTAGCTGCTACTGCTGCTGCCGGACCGTGTGGACCTGCTCGTCCCGGTGACATGCGGGCGCCCCCCCCCCCCCCACACACCCCCCCCCCCCCCCCCTCACCGTTTACCCCACCACCCGCGCCACGCCAGGCCACCGCGTGCGGGGCGCCGCTCTCTCTCTATAGGGCTGATTGAAAATTTGAATCGGCTTTGTAGCCGAGCACTTGGGACTCAATCCGCGCAGGCCGTTCCGCGTGAACGCGTGGGTGCGCCCCTCATCGCTGCCGCCCCCCCCCCCCCCCCCCCCACACCACTTGCCCCCTACACCCCCCCCCCCCCTCTCTCTCTCTCTCATGCTCCAACTCTGCCTTTCACCTGCACCCCTGCTGCTTGCACCCCTCCTCGCGCGAAATGCGCAAAAATGACATGACGACGGAGCGACATGGCTGTCATCGCTGCAGCAGCAGCCATGCACACACACTTTCCACGCGCACACACACACACGCACACATGCTATCTCTCTCTCTTTCTCTCTCTCTCTCTCTCTCTCTCTCTCTTTCTCTCTCACGGTGACTGCCTGTCACCCCAGCACACGCGAACGGGTCCCAGTGCGGCGGCCGAAAATGGAAAGTGATTCTGGTTTTAACTGGCAGACAGAGACACACAGACTCTCTCTCTCCCTCTATCTCCCTCTCTCTCAGTCGAGAGGGACCTGGCGGTGGTGGGACCTGGCGGAAAAACGACCAAGTTGGCGATGGAGAGGGCGAGGCGACATTCGGCGGCGCGGCTGTGGGACGCGACATGCGACAGGCGAGGTGAGAGTGAGGGAGAGGGAGGCTGAGAGACAGGGAGACGGAGAGAGAGAGAGAGAGAGAGAGAGAAAGTGGGGGGGGGGGGACGAGACGGGCTTTCAGGGTTTTGGGCTGCCCCGAGGGATCCCACCGCCACGTGGGCTGAGCCGGGCTGATGTGACAGAGTGCGTAACACGCACACACACGCACGCACACAGAAACGGGGACACGCGCTCGCACACACACACACATGCACACACACGCACACGGAGACACGGACACGCATCAGTGCCGCCGGTGGCAGCAAAGTAAGCAGTCCGTTTCGTCGTCGTGTGAATGGTTTTGCTGGGTGGTCTTGTGGCAGCCCCGTGTGGTGGTGTACCTACGTCGGAGAGAGAGAGAGTGTGAGAGAGAAAGAGAGAGAGAGAGAAGAAAGAAGGGGGGTGAAATGCGGCGTTGAAACAGTACACAACAGACACAACAAGCAACAACAACAAGATCAATACAGCGGCACCAGCAGCAGACGACGGCGATACAAGAGGGAAAAGGAGACGAGGGGGCGGGGGGGGGGGGGGTCTGCAACAGCCTCAAGCACCACCAAGACGGGCATCAAAGCCACCATTTTATGACAATCAATATATCTCTCCACGCATCCCGCGTGCCGCGGTGGCGGCGGGGGTGTGGGCGCGTGTGCTGTTGCCCCCCCCCCCTCCCTCCCTCCCTCCCTCTCCCCTCCCCTTCCTCTCTCTTCCTCCCTCTCCTTCCTCCCTCTGCCCTACCCGACCCACCTCACACCCCCCTACGCCGCACACGCGCACCAACCACCCGGCCTTATAAATAATAAGGAGTGTGTGGCTGTCTGTGCGGTCGTGCGGCCGCCCTCCGTGCCCGTGTGTGTGTGTGTGTGTGTGTGTGTGTGTGTGTGCGTGTGTGAGTGTGTGTGTGTGTGTGTGTGTGTGTGTGTGTGTTCGCTCACGAGTCTGGGTGTGGCCTGCTGGAAAGGAACGGTGGTGGAGAGAGGAAGAGGGGGGGGGGGGGGTAGCAGAAAGAGAGCATTTTCCCCTCGTAAAATATTCGGATATTAGACTGCTGTCGAAATTCATAGATGTCCGATTTCATTCCATGAGCGTGAGAAGGAGAGGAATAGAGGAGAGACAGAGAGAGAGAATATGTCACCTACACCACGTCGTATTTTTCATACCAGTAGAGCCCTTAGCCTTTTATATATATTTTTCAGTCTGAGAAAATAAATATTCGTACCCTTTCTCTCCCCCTCTGCTGTTGGTTCCACATACGACGTCCTTTTTTTGCGGGGTCTGTTGGGGGGAAAATTTCGCTGCATTGAGATGGGAGAGAGAGAGACAGAGAGAGAGACAGTGAGAGAGAGAGACAGTGAGAGAGAGACAGTGAGAAGAGACAGTGAGAGAGAGAGAGGGAAGCACATGATCGGGTATGGGGAGGTGGGAACAAAAAAAAGAAGCCCTGGGACTGCTTTATCGGGGGGTCGAAATAAAGAGCAGAGCGGCAGAGCGAGGCAAAGGAGATGGGGCAACTGGACGGTTCCGCGGCCGGAGCTGCGCGGCACTGCGCGGAGCCGCGGTGCTCCGGAGCCGCTCTGGAGCCGCTCTGGAGCCGCTCTGGAGCCGCTCTGGAGCCGCTCTGGAGCCGCTCGTGGGCCGCGGGGCGAGCAGAGTCCCCAAGATGACACGGGCATCAAGCGGTTTACGAGCGAAGGGGTGGCTGTGGACCCCGCACCACCCGCGCGGCACAGCAGCGGCGGCTCGTGGATGGGGTGCTTCACGGTTTTCTGACGACAAGCTAACGCTGGTAACGTGTTTGTCACACTCACACACACACAGGCTCGCTGCAGCACGCATGGGAGTGAGAGAGACGGCGGCAGAGTCCGTCCGGAAACCGGCCCAGCACAGAGAGTGAGAGAGAGAAAGGGAGAGAGAGAGAGAGAGAGAGAGAGAGAGAGAGAGTTGCGAACGC
>CM049606.1:7991927-8126927 GCA_026979955.1 Megalurothrips usitatus
GACTGACAGGTTACCGAAACTGCCGAGCTGCCCCCGGGGGAGGGGAGGGGGGAGGGGGGGGCAGTCTGGCAGCTCCAGGAATTCCACGAGCAAAGCGTGCGGGCCGTGCGGGCCCAGCTATAGAGTAGAGCCAGGCAGCGGAACTCCTCCGATTTAGTCCTCACAGGGGCCCCAGCGAGGGGGAGGGGGGAAGCGGCGTGCGCAGAGTGACTTTGACCCGGGGCTTACGCAAATCTGCTAAGGCAGAGGCAGCAAAGCCAAGAAGGCGCCGCAACGCCGTTCCCCCCTCCCATCCCACCCGGCTGGTACTCGAAGACCATCGAAGACCTGCTGGAAGGGAAGCTGTACCGGGGAGAGGCGGGGGGGGGGGGGGGGGGGGGAGCACGGCCGGGTAAAGACGGTGAAAGAGCCGGGCGAGACGCGAATACCACGGGGTGGGCGCTTCCGGGGCGCGCACCACTGGGCCCGACACGCCTTACGGGGGGGAGCGGGTGCTCATACCGCACTGTGCTAACTCAAGAGCCTGGCAGTCAGGCGTTTACACGAGCGCCTTGCACTCTGGCAGACGGTCTGTAGGCTTCGAACACACTCTGTCAGACGCTCTGTAAGCTTCGGACACCACTGTAAGACGTTCTGTATGCTGCCAACACCACTGTCAGACGCTTGAGGTAGCATGTGGGCGTCTGACAGTGGTGTGAGACGCCTGCAAGAAGCTGACAGTGGTGTCAGACACCTACAAGCACCTGACAGTGGTGTCAGACGCAGGGTTGGCGGTGCTGAGGGGCTGGCCGCAGTGGGTGTGCCGGAACACCGCTCGGACTGTACCGCGCGGCCCGCCGCTTCCTGCAGTGCCTGTACTTGCCCTCGGGCGATTGCGGTCGGTGAAATAAAAAGTCGGGCACGGCGTCGGCGGCGGCGCGGGGAGGGCCTTCGTATTAGGGCGCCTGGGGGCCCGCGGGGGCCGCGGGGGGTCGCGGGGGCGGCCGGGCGCTTCCACCCGTCCCGTTCACTACGTGAGATGAACAAGTGAAGAGGGAAAGTAGCTGCTCCCGTGGGCCCCCGGACCCCCCGCGGGGCCTCTCGGCCGCAAGGCCCCCCCGCCCCTTCCCCCGGTGTGGGCGAGGTCAGGACGGCGGCGGCGTGTGCAAGTTTCGGAGAAGGTCCGGAAGCAAGTCGGTGGCGCGGCGCGGCGAGGCGCGGCGAGGCGCGGCATGGCATGGCCCGATACGGCACGATACCGAAGGTGCGCGCGGCCGGCGGCCGGCAGCCTGCGCGCCACCACCGCCTCCGCAAATGGGTCAGGTGGAAAAGGGGGACGAGGGTCGCACGGCACAGGACGGGGAAGAGCTGCAGCGCCGCGAATGCTCTGCTTTTGCATTCCCGCGACCTCCGTCCAGTCCCCCTCCCCGTACCGGAGCCCCCCCCCCCCCCCCCCCCGCAAGCGGCTCGCCTCAAATCTTTGTACCCCCGCGCATAGAACAGTGCGCCGTTTTCGAGGGTGACGGGTGAAGTATCGGCGAGCGTGCCGCCACCAGCAACGTGAGCCGGGAAGCGTGGTGCGGCTTCTGCGCGAGCCGTCGACCGGAAGGTCCGAGATTCGAATCCCGTCGGCTTCACACGAATTCAAAAGGAAGACGGTGGAGGCAGCTTTCTAAAAAAATTAAGGCTATCAATCGATAAAAGTCGCGTTTATTTTCACTTTTGCGTTCTTGGTCCATGACGACCAAGTTGTTTCCCCGAGTGCGAAGGGCGGGGCGAGGCGGGCGGCGCGAGTTCCCCTACGAGACTCGTACAATTTTGTCGGGTAATCAGTTAAAGTGCACGGCGGGAGCTGGGAGGAGGTATATAACGCGGCCCATGACTTCCGCGACGCCCCGCGCGCCCCCACGCCCCGCTCGCGCTGTCAGCCCGCGGGTAACTTTCCCGCAGGCCCGTCCGAGTCTCTCCGAAGGCCCTGCGAGGCTCTCTCCCGGCTCTCTCCCGGCTCTCTCCCGGCTCTCTCCCGGCTCTCTCCCGGCTCTCTCCCGGCTCTCTCCCGGCTCTCTCCCGGCTCCCGGCTCTCCCCATGCTCTCCCCGGTGACGTAAAGGCCGCAGTGGTACGCGAGCCGGCCGCACCGCACCGCACCGAGGCCGACGCCGCCCGCCGTTCCGTCTTATTTTTACGGGAAGAGGAAAGCGAGACTTGCAGTTCCGACGGGCCGCCTCGACGAGGATGTGCGAGGATGTAAAGCGGGACGTACCAGCACTGGAGAAGCAGCGGGAGAGGAGCTGCATGCCGCTCATACCAAACGAGACTGCTCTAGGAGAGAGAGAGAGAGAGAGAGAGAGAGAGAGGGAGAGAAAGAGAAAAGTATATGGTAGTTTTGCTTTTATTCTTTTTAATCATTGAAATTGACATCCTTTCGACCTGGCTCACTTTTATACTCTTTGTCTCTCTCCCTCTCCCCCCCCCCCCCCCCTCTCCCCTCTAATGCGTCTCAATCACCAACTTCTGACAGCAGTCGGGGGGACAGAGGAGGACAAAGTTTATGCCGAACAGTGCCCGGTAGCGGAGGCGAGGGGGGCGGTCGGGGGTCGCGGGGGTGGGAGCCGCGGGGGAAGGGGGGGGGGGGGGCTGCGAGAGCGACCCCCCCCCCCCCCCCCCCCCCTAGGCGGTGTCAGTCATGCGGCCTCAGCGTTCGCCGGGAGGTGCCTTGGTGCATTTGCGATGTAAACGTCTCTGACACACACATCGACACTCGGATCCCCCCCCCCCCCCCTCTCCTCCTCCCTCCTCGAGTCCCGGGGACGGTCCGCGCCGAGTGCGTTGCAGGCCGTGGCTCTCGGGCAGGTACATGCCAACGCTCTCAGGCGCCCTCAAGGCCGCCGTGGGCGTCGAGTTGTGTCAGCAGCAGCAGCAGCAGCAGCAGCAGCAGCAGCAGCAGCAGCAGCAGCAGCAGCAGCAGCAGCAGCAGCAGCAGCAGCAGCAGCAGCAGCAGCAGCAGCGCGTTGCAGCCCCCTGAGGACCTGCATGCCCGCACACGGCCGCCGCACGGGAGAACCGGGGCAACCGGGCCAAGGTCCCTCCGTGACGCCACCGACTGCGTTCAAAAGCCTGAACGTCACCGAGACCAGTGCGAGAGAGACGTCCCACCCTGTGCGTCTCTCTCTCTCTCGCACTGCCGTGGTCAGGCGGGGCGTCCCGTCTCCGTCTGGCGCACAGTTAATTAGCGTTACGTAACGCCCCCCCCCCCAGCCTCACGTCGTCGCCGTAATGAAGGACAGAAGAAGAAAAGAAAAAGAAAAGTGTGCGCGGAAATGAAAAACACAAAAAGAAAGGAAAAACTAGGTTCCGCGTCGGAGCTGCGACGAATACGGCCACGACAGCAACAGGGACCTCCGCGCTATTACCTGCAGCACGTCACACGACCAACATGCCCGCATGTTTATATACATGACAACGGGAGCTCAAAACTTGCGCCGTTCCGCGGGACACTCGTTGTGCTGCACTCCCAGATGACACCCCCTCCCACAGCTCCACACACACACACACACACCCACACACAAAAGCACGTCATTTTTTACTTTTATTCCCCGCGCCTTTTCAGGTTGATGCCACCACCCCGGTGCAACACACCGACGGGGCCCGCGCACGCGACATAGGACAACACGGCACCCGCTGCTGCTGCTGCGCCGCTGCGCCCCGGCGGCGGACGCCTACGTGCACCTCGACAAGGCCGTGATGATGGATGGCGGACGTCTGTGCCTCTGTGCGCACCTCCGCCGCGCCACACAAGAGTGTCCGATTATTTAACGACATCGTTAGAGCGCGTGCGTGCGTGCGGGCGGGCGGGGGCGGGTGTCCGGCGCAGTCACACTGGGGCTGAAAACGTCCACATTCATCCATCACAACCCGCCCTCTGTTCATAAAGCGCAATAAAGACCGCGAGGAAAAATTGCGTTATTTCTAATCAGTCGCCTATAAAAAATCGACAATAAATTTGAGAGAAATTTCCAAGACTGCAGGAAAATAGGTTGCTAAATAATCCAGGTACCAAACTTCATTAATTTCACTGAAATCCAAGTGCTATTTGAAGTTTACCTAAAGTTTGAAAAATTAGTCAAAGTTTTTTTACTCAACCAAACTTCTAAAACTAGAAAAAAATCTCGAAATTGCCATTATGAAGGGCTTTTCACCCCCAAAACCCGCGCCCTTCCTCATATTTTCCTGAAATAATTTTTGGCATTCGTCTTTGTTTTTCTGTGCCACGCGCACCGCCCGCCACGACGCGCGAGGCGTCACACCTGCTCTACATTCGTCAGGACCGTGAGTAAATGAGTCGGCGGTGAACGTGCGAACGGCGGCGGGCGGCGCTCCAGCAGCGGCAGCAGCGGCAGCAGCGGCAGCAGCGGCAGCAGCTAGAGCGCCGCCAGGGCTGGCGGGGAGCGCAGTGCCTTGCGGCTCAGCAGCCCCGCACGGCCGCCACCCAGTCAGGTGTGCGTCGTCATGCCCCGGCGGTGACAAAGCGCTGCGCCAGGACATTTATTCAGGACTCGTCGGTAACGCGACCCCCACCCCCTCCCACCCCTTCCACCCCCTCCCCGCGCTCTAATTTGAACACTGAACAATTATACGCCAGTCGACTTCCCCGCCGCCGCGTCTTGGCTGCCCCTTCCCCCCCTCCTCCACCTCTCTCTTCCCCCACTCTTTCTCTTTCTTTCTCTCTCTCTCTCTCTCTCTCTCTCTCTCTCTCTCCCCCTTCTCTCTATCCCTCCTCGCCGCGTCTTTTTCTCCACCGTAAGATTTCGCCCTGCGCCTTGCTCCTTAAATGCGTCCGTAGGCCGCAAAAGATCCTTAAGGACATCATGGCCCTCGTCGTCGTCGTCCTCGAGTCGGCGTGTTGCGTCGAGTGGAGCAGGAAGTGGGGCGGTGCGCGGCGGCGGCAGCTTCGGCGCGGACGCCCCCCCCCCCCCCCCCCCCCGCCCCCGCCCCGTGCGAGCGCGGTGCGAACAAAACCAAAAGACAAATCTAAACACACACAGCCGAGCAAGAAAACAGCCCTGACAGGAAACGCCTCGAACAGAGGAGGAGGAGGAGGAGTGAGAGGGAAGAGAGAGAGAAAGGAGCGGGAACAATAAAACAAAAGGCAGCGCGTGAAGCAGCGAGAAGCAGTGCGCCAAGGCACCCCAAGAAGAACGGATGGGGGGGGGGGGTCGCGCAAGACTATGGCAGAAGGTGCGATGGAGGGAGAGAGAAAGAGAGAGAAGGAGAGAGAGAGAGAGAGAGAGAGAGAGAGAGAGAGAGAGAGAGAGGACGGAGGGGGACGTGAGGCTTGGCGCAATTATTCGGTGCGAGCTTGCACTCCTTCCGCGGAAGGCCACTTCTAGACGACCCTCTCCCCCACCCCCTCGGCCGCCTCTCCTGCATTGCCCCACCCCGACCCAACCTTCCTTACATTTCACTTTCGGCTCCTACTCCTTCTTCACATCCTGACGCCCGTCTCTGTCCCCGCGGTCCCCACCTCCCTCTCTTTCTCTCTCTCTCTCTTTCACTCTTACTCTCTATCTCACTCTCCTAGTCAGTTTCTGTTCCTCTTTTTAACGCCCCAGTCATAGCGTCATACAGCGCATAGCATCTAGCTGTCAGCACTCGTGTGTTTGTACAAAAACATTACGCCTGATCAGCGTCGTAGGGGTCGGCATCAAACTGTCAGCACACGTGTGTTTGTACAAACATATTACGCCCCGTCATGTGTTTTTTTGCTTCGCCTCGCTCCTCTTCTCCGAATCGCGTCGCGCTCGCTTTCCCACATTTTGCTTGCTCTATTTTTCATACCGTCTTGCATGTGGCGCATTGCTAAGCGGCCGCGCGGGAGCCCGGCGCCCCACCCAGGGAGACAACAGCCACGGCTCGCCAAACTGTCACAAATTTTCCAAGTGAAATTGAGGAAGATTTTGGGACTTACGCTTCCGTATCATATTTGTGCAGTTTTCCAAGGCCAATTTTTCAGAAATATATTTCAGGGGATCTTGAAACCCAAACTCCGCAGGTCGCGGTGAAACACGGCGCGGGCCTTGCCAAGACGTTGTGCCGCGCCCTGCGCCCGCAAGGTAGGCAACCCGATGCTGAGGAGGCCCCCGCGAGGCCCCAGAGGACTCCAGTCTCTCTCTCTCTCTCTCTCTCTCTCTCTCTCTCTCTCTATCTATCTCTCTATCTATCTCACTCTCTCTCCGCCGCCGCCACTCCCTCGACTCCCTGGAGATGCAGTCGCTTCCCGCTCAGACCCGATGGGCTCCGCCCGGCCCCGCCCGGCCCCGCCCCCTCCGCCGCCTCCCTCTGCTTTCAAACCTCGTGACAGATTAGACGTGCGCCAAAGCGAAATTCGATGGATTCTGCCGGGGAACACCCCATCGCTAGCGGACGCGGCGCGCTGCTCAATCTTACTCCCATATCCGGCCTGGAAAATGAGACCGATCACATTACATTTACCAAAAAGTGAGAAAAAAGATAAAAATATATTTTTCATGTTGTTATTTTGCTGTATTTTAAAGTACTTGGGTGAGGGCACTGGGACTTGCGAATCATCAGACACAAAAATTACGAAAACGACATGAAAATGACATTTTTTCCCCCCACGTACTATCTTCTCTGTTGGGGTCCATGTTTCCGCAACCACCGCCCCCCAATGACCTCCATCTAGTTTGTGCCACTGTCCCGATTATACTCGTCCGGTCCTCCCCGCCCGCAGCCCCCCCTACCCCCCTACCCACCCCTTTTGGACCTACACTACGGCACGGGGCCGGAGGGTGTCCGGGAGCAGGAAATTAGTAAGCCTCGAGGCCCTCTGCCCTGCCGTGCTTTAGCTGGAGTCTGGCGGTGGCGCCGTGGTAGTGGCGCCTCTGCGGATAACAAGAAAGAGCAGGGGGTGCCGGGACAGCGTGTTGCTGGAACACACAAAGTAAGGGTAGCCGCCCCTGGCGGTGCGCCGTGCGCGCGAGCAGGCGATGTAGGCTGCAGCAGCCATGGCCGCCAGAACTATCCGCCCAGCCACCGAGCAAAGTGTTCTCGCCCAGGTGGAGTTTTAAGAGGGGGCGGTTTCAGCCCGATTAGCATCTCTAAGCGCAGCCCCCCCCCCCCCCCCCCACTCCCACCCCCAGCCGGTGTTCACTGCGTATCGCTCTGCAGTACCCTTGCCCTGCCTTACGGCGCCGCGCCGCGTACACTCACCACTCGCAAAAAAAACTCAGAAGTACAAATAATATTTCTAGAGGAAAACTAATTTTCCTACAGTGAAAGTAACATTTCTCGGCGAAAACTGTTGATAATCTACAGCAAAGATTGTTTTTCTCCAGGAATAATAATTTTTCCTCAGAGGGTAGGCCATTTTCCTCCTGGAATAATCTTTTTTTTCACTATAAATAATTTTTCACCGGGAATATTTATTTTTTCCTGAAATATTTTTTCCTTCCGAAAATATACTTCTCTCCGGCGGAGGCGAGTTTTCCCTCTGTTCACACGCACGCACACACATGGCGGGCGGGCTTGCTCAGCTGGGGCACAGAGGCGGCGGCTGCTCCCGCGGCTGCGGCGCCCTCGGCGTGTGTTGTGTGCGGGTCGGAGCCGGCTGCGGTCGCTAAATGTAGATCATAATCACTTGACTTCCTAATTAGAAGCGCCGAGGCTCTGATATCCACAAGGTGTATGCGCTGCCGGGGCCCCGGAGCCCTGGAGCCCCGGGGGGGGGGGGGGGGGCTGAGTGGAGAGACTACTTTACGCCGACCTGGAGCCAGAAGGGGTATGGACGGGGAAGAGCGAGGGCCTGAGGGAAAAATAAGAGGCAGGTGCAGAGCGAGAGAGAAAGAGAGGGAGAGAGAGAAGAGCGCGCAAGTCCCCCGAGGGACGAGGGGGAGTGAGAGAGACAGGGGGTGCGCCGAGATCGGCAGCATCAGCGAGCATCATCAACACTTTTCAATTGTTTGGACAGTCAGCGGAAATGCCTGGCGCGGAGGCGGACGGGTTGGCGAACAATTGTGACTGGAATGAGCCGGCGGATCTCTCGGCGGGGCCCCGGGGGACGCGGCGGGGCACGCGGTGGGGATGGCGGGCGCCGCGCCCTCTTTAAATCAGTCACATGTAAGGCAGGGGAGCGCGGCTTCAGGAGCGACTCCAGGAGCGACTACAGGAGTGCCTCCAGGAGCGACTCCAGGAGTGACTCCAGGAGCGACTCCAGGAGTGACTCCAGGAGCGACTCCAGTAGTGACTCCAGGTGCGACTCCAGGAGTGACTCCAGGAGCGACTCCAGGAGCGCACTCTGCGCGGCTCACTCGGCAAATTCCCCAGAAGCAGCAGCAGCAGCCTAGCGTCTTCGAGATTCTTTTGATGTCGGCGAATTAGGACCGAGTCGTGTAAACGGAGCCCCGGCCGCCGTGCAGCGGGCTGGGAGCCGACGGCCGACGGCAGAGGCGGGAAGGCCCTGGGGGACCCTGGGGATTCTCCGCGGCACCCGGGGGACCCGGGGGACCCGAGGCTGGGGCCGCGGCACCACGCCGATGACGATGACGTTATGGTGACGGCTGTTTTCCTACGTCGTGACCAAGATCGCTGCAGACATCTTTTTGGGGTGGTTTTTCCCCCTTAAATTTTTCATCGTTTTTTTTTTAGCAGGTGATACATATAACACCACCTACAAACGTCAGAATAAGAAATAATATTAAGATAATGTATCAGCGGCTTCTACTCTCATGCGGCAGCAAGAGCCAAGCTAAATATATATAGGCCGCCTGACCCTACCGGGGGATGTGCGTGCCGCGCCCGCGCCGTGCCGCGCCCGCGCCGCGCCGCGCCGCGCCGTGCCTCGCCGCGCCGCGCCTGTGCCGCCCGCAGCTTACGGGCGGCCGTTTCCCAGCCCGTAGCTCATGAACGGTCGGGTTTAGATGGGTAGTGTAAGCGAGCCGATTTTAGCACGGAGTCTAGGCTTTCTGTTGGTACACATATCATTACGATACGACCATTCTAGAGCGATGTAGAGCTCCCGATGTGCGCCCGACCAGTCAGACATTACCCTTTGTGGCCGTAGCTCTTGGACGGTTGCCATAGATGGTGGGTGTAAGCGAGGCGATTGCAGTACAACGTCTAGGCTTTTCGACAATATCGTATCTTTCTGATCCGATCAACCTAGAGCGATCTAGAGCACCCAACATGTGTGGCCGAGACTGGCGCATGGGGCGCGCATAGGCGCATCGGCCTACACCGCGGCAACAGCGCCTTCGCCTCCCCCCTCCCCCCTCCAGCTCCCCTCACCCTTCCTCAGCATCTCGCGCCCCGCAGACCGACTAGACCGGCAGGACCGCACTACCCGATAGGTGGCCTACCCTCCAGGCGCTGACCGCCACGCGCCGGTCTCTGCTCCCAAGGGTCACACGATTCCAGACCAATACCTAGGCTGTCCGACGACAAGCGAGATCGAAAGTGTGTATCACCTGCTGCCATGGCAACTGTTGCTGGCATTTTTTTTTAAGATATTCAGAACTGGCTGCACCGAAAGTGTTCGGCACAGTAATGCGGTGATGCGCGGGGTCCTGGGCGGGCGGCTCCCTGTGCGGCGGCTCCCGTCACACGGTACGTGCTTTTCACCGCCGGCCCCCCGAGACACCACGGCGGCGGCCCCGGCGGCGGCGGCCCCCGGGGGCTGACGGGGGCCTCGCGGTGCCCGCCGGCGGCCTCCCCGCTCGCCCTCTCCGCCGGCAGCACACCGCACCCGCACCAGGCACGTCCTGATCCTGCTTCAAACTCTAAACCAAACAGCCCGTAATCTGTCGGTTCTGATAGGATTGTGGCCGAAGCCCAGAGCACCCCCCTCCCTCCTCCCCTCTCATCCCCCCCCCTCCTCCCCCCCTTTCCCCCACCCGTGGCGTTATTAGTTTCTCCATCAGGATGTCAAACAACACACATCTCATCGCCCCCTCTCAATCCCGGCACCTTTGTGCAGGTGTGTGCCGTCCAAAACACGCCTGCGAACCCTTCAGCCGCCGCAGCAGCTTGTGCGGTTTAGTACCGGGTTCGAATACTGGCTCGATCCTGGTTTTCCGGTTTATTTTTCCGTTTTGCCCGCGCACGAGTGTGTTGTCACTCTCACGCGACAACAGACGGGCGGCACAGAGATCCCCCTGAATATGAGGCTCCGGCAGCAGCAGCAGGGCCTGCAGGGGCTGCCTGCCGTGTATCAGAGACACGGGGTCGGGCACGCCCGGGTCGACGGCGGATTAGACGCCGGCGGCGGCCAGAGGCGCAGGAGGGCAGGGCGGCGGCAGCAGCGGCGGCAGCAGCAGCAGCGGGTGTCTGCAAACACGGGCACCGCCTGGGGCAGGCCTCAGCCAGCACACCTGGGGAGGAGGGAGAGAGGTGTTTGGCCGGGGAGAGGTTAGTTCCTGGACCGCCACCGCCACGGTGACGACGCATGTGGTGAACTGTAATAAACCCGGACCGCCCGGGGATGGTGTGCGCAGTGCACGCGGCGGGGGGCCGTGGCGCGTCGTGGCGCCGCGTGGCAGAGGCGTGCCCGCCTGCCCGCCGGCTCATATTGGTTAGCACGGCTGCTGCCGGGTTCGACACTCGCTCCGACCGCCGTTACTATACTTTGAACCCGGTTGTTAGGCTCATCTACGACGCTACAGTGCGGAGCGGCTGCCAAACTGTGAAGTACCACGCCTCCACCAACCAAAGCTAGACAAAGATGTATCCACTGTATATTTCTGGGTGGTC
Source organism: Megalurothrips usitatus (assembly GCA_026979955.1). Classification (NCBI taxonomy): domain Eukaryota; kingdom Metazoa; phylum Arthropoda; class Insecta; order Thysanoptera; family Thripidae; genus Megalurothrips; species Megalurothrips usitatus. The sequence continues at coordinate 8,002,670 of CM049606.1, forward strand.
CGAGGCCCAGCCCTCACGCCCGGGACACACCCTTGCAGCTTGCAGAGCGCCGATGCTTCTGCTGTCCACAAGCGACCGCGAGAACTGCGGGGAACTGTTGCGGCCTTGCACACCACCAGTCTTACCGAGTGCGAGAGAGACAAGACGCCGCATTTGAATGTGGTAGTGCAAGAGCGAGAGAGACGTCCGACCACGGGGATGTCCGGCCGGGTGTCTCTCTTACACTGCCGAAGCTGAATGGGCCGGTCTGACCGGGTGCGAGAGAGACGGCACGCCCCATTTGACTACAGGGCCGGTCGAGCACATCTCTCTTGCACTGCCACTGTCAAACAGGGGGTGGCATCCCGTCTCTCTCTCGCACACGGCACCCGGTGGTGGTGACGCTCCACCGCCGAATCTGAATTTGAATCTGAGCTGCTTCCCGTGCGTGCCGCCGGCCACATAAAACAAAGCTTCGGCGCGCGGCACAATTATTGCCAAGTGAAGCAGCGGCGATAAATCAGGGCGCTTTACAAAGCCGAGCCCTGATATGATAATGGCTGGATTAGGGCGGACAGCGGGCTGCGTAAGTTAGTTCATAGGAAACAAGCAACAGCGGTGCGGGCACAAAGCTTATGCAAACCGTGCGGGCCGCCGCCGGGGCTCGAACCCGCCGCCGTGCAGAGCCGGCAGTAGAGCCGGCAGCGGAGCTCGTAGAGGCGTCGTCCCGGCTGATCCGACACTCATCCCCATCGTACCCCGTCACCGTTAATATATATATATATATATATATATATATATATATATATATATATATATATATATATATATATATATATATATATATATATATATCCTTGGCTACTGCAAACATCACCCTCTAAAAATGATATTAAAAAAAATAAAAACAAATGGACTGACGGTAAATAGTTGTCAAGTGGGCCACAAAAACTCAAAACGGGTCAGAAAAAAATCTTTACCATTTTTCTACTTTCTAATTTTGAAGATTTTAAGCCAGCTTTGATTCCGAGTAGTTTCTCAGCGGTGGCGGCACGTCAGGCGCACAGCAGGCAGCAGCGGCGGCGGTAGAGGGCCGCTGGGCTCCATCAGCGCGGCGGCTGCCGCTGCCATGCAAACCTCCTCTCGCCCTTCGCTATTCCATTTACTTTCCCGTTCCTATACTCCTCCTTGTCTCTCCGCTCTTTCTTTTCGTTTTATTTTTCACCCGCGCCCTTTTCACGCACAAAAGAAGGAAACGAAATAAAAGTGAAAGGGGTTTTTGCCCCCGCGCACGCGTCGCTGTCTCTCTCCGACTGTCTCTCTCGCACGACGTTACTAACTGGCCGGCCCCGTGAGAGAGATAATAATTCTCGCCGCTTTCTTTATTTGTTGTAAAGACTCAAACTTTTGCCTCTCCTCCCCTAATCTCCCCCGCTCCGCGGGCCCGCGGCGGACCCAGTTGAATGAGAACATATCTCTTTTATGTGCCACCGTGCCGCGTCGCGCCGTGCCGCCGGCTGCCGCCGCCTCCAGCATGCCGTACTCTTCCTTTTTCTTCCTCGTGTGTCGATTAGTACACAGAATCACTCCCCCCCCCCCTTAGAATTAGGCCGGGTGGACTTTATTGTCACGCAAGCGCGTCTCTCTCTCTCTCGCTCGCTCCTCTTTCATCTGGGCGCCGCCCCAAATCAGGCGGGCAACTGCCGTGCGCGATCCCGTACAAATTACGCCAGAGGAGAGAGAGAGAGAGAGAGAGAGAGAGAGAGAGAGAGAGAGAGAGAGAGAGAGAGAGAGAGACCTAAGCCGGTATAAAGAAGACGGCTTGCCGGGCCGTGCTGGGCTCCGAGAACCTCAATGATACACGGCGGGGCGCGGCCGCCTGCTGCCGCTGCTGCTGCCGCCGCCGCTACCGCTCCCTTCAAAGCTATCCCAAGGTCGGAACGGGTCGGAACCTCATTCCACTCGCCCGTCGCTTTGGCGAGGCGGGCCCACCCCGAGCCGGGAGATGACACGGCATGTATCCAATTTTGAGAGGCGCGAGAGGCAAGTCGCCGCTTCAGCCGCCGCTTCAGCCGCCGCTTCGGCCGCCGCTTCGGCCGCCGCTTGAGCCGCCGCTTGAGCCGCCGCTTCAGCTGCTGCTGCTGCAGGCACGCTCATCTGCTCACAATCGCCCCTGCCTAGTGCGCGGAGAGCGATCACCCCGTGACATTCGAATATGTGGCAGGCGAGAGTACAACGGCGGATCCGAACCCTCCTATTCGGACGATGCGACCTATCCGCTCTCTCAGACGGCGAAGTTCGTCATGTACACCCCTCGCGCACCACACTTCAAAATAAACGTGTTGCTTCTTTTGGAGGGGAGTTTTTTTTTTAGATTTTTGTAAAGGATCTTTTCACTTTTTCTGATAATTTTTTTTTCTCAGACTCTTTTTTACTGCAATATTCCAAAGCCTTTTTATGCATCCCCCTCTTCTTCCCTTCCAAGGTGCAATAATAATGATCCTGTTGAGTGATGACAGGCCCCTTAATCCATTCTCTCTCTCTCTCTCTCTCTCTCTCTCTCTCTCTCTCTCTCTTTCTCTCTCTATCTATCTATCTATCTATCTATCTCAACGGTAATTCTGCACAGCGTTTGCGGCCCACCGCCTCCGCAACCAAGTTTACACGAAACTGCACGCGGCCTGTGACGTCACGGCGTCACGCCCACCGTTACTCGGAGCGTTACAAGGTCGATACCCCCTGCCTCATCGCCCCCCCGCCCCTCCCTCCCCCCTCGTCTGGCTCTCCGGAGACTCGTAAACGATGGTAATGGAACTAAATGCATCCCTTACACGGCCCCGGGATGCTGCTGCTGCTGCCACTGCTGCAACTGCTGCCGCAGCTACCACCGCTGCCGCCGCTACTCCGCGCGGGAAAGCGGCGTGGCGCGTAACATTTGCATGTGAGGGGAGAGCGCGGGGAGAGAGCCCAGGCCGAGGGGGAGAGCGTCGAGGAGAGAGCAGCAGCAGCCGCACTGAGCGAGGAGTACTTTGGGGGTTAGGCCACCCGGGCGGCAGTGCCTTATCCGAAACCCCCTTCCAAACTGTGCGGACCGTTCCACCAAACCTAACCGTTCGCGCACTCATCGCAAACTTATACCCGTCACAAAAATAATAAAAAAAAATGTAGATGAAACTGCAAAAGAAACCCGTAGAGGAGGTTCCACGTGATATTATTCTTTCTGGGCGTGTCCTGTGAAGTGTGAAGACCTAGCGCTCCTCTTTTTTTGGCGCCCTCTGCCCCCCCCCCCCCTCGCTCTCTCTCTCTCCCGGTCTACGGGCCCTGCGGGCGGACGGAGGGGAGGCGAGCTGCCGGAGCCGCAGGGGCCGCCACCAGGAGCCGCTGGCCCCGCGCGCATGTCACGTTCCGACTCCGACACGCCCAGACAAACCGAGAATAATATCTAAAGTGCTCGTTCGCGGCACCGTTCCGTGCTGTTGCTGCCGGCTATATATATATATATATATATATATATATATATATATATATATATATGTATATACCGTTTGCCACATTCTAGCCGTCTGTCTCTCTCTGGCTTGTGCAAATGTGGGTCTTTTTTGTCTTTTCGGTGACAATTCTGACTTGCTGGTGTAGTACTGCGGCGCGCTTTGTCATATGAATCAACAGCATGAGCAGCAGGCTGGCTGATTCCGAACACTTCTCCGCCCCCCCCCCCCACTCTTTCTTTCTCTCTGTGTGTCTCTCTCTCTCTCTCTCTCTGTCTGTTACAGAGCACACCACGAGTGCGACAGGGGCAGCACTACGACAGCAGCACGGGATGGAGTCGAATGGGGCAAGGAAAGGGGTCGCGTTGCCAAGCACAACACCGCACAACACCCCCATTTGACACGCGTTCGACCCGGAACGTGTAGGAGGGGGCCCTCTGTCAAACTCGAGATCCTGCCATGGCCGAGATTACAAAACCACGGCCAGACGTCCGAGCCTGCAAATAGTTTACTTTGTTTTATTTGCGTTTTTTTTTCTTTGGAAAATAAATGATGAATGCATCATGAGAGCGGTTCCTCTGACTTGGGCCGTCAGCAGCCGTGGCGTGATACCAACCTGTAAAATTAAAACAAAACGGCAATGATTTACGCGAACAAGGCGATGAGCCACGCCCTCGCGCCGGCTCATAAAACACGACTAATACAGTTACGGCAGCACGGCGAAGGTGGAGGGAGCAAGAGCGAGGACTGTGGCCTTTCAAGGCATCGCAAGCAACAGAGAGGGAAGTGTGCGGAGGGTGTGGCGGGGAGGGTCAGTGCTGCCAACTTGGATATCGGAGCCCAGGCCAGGCCCGGCGGCGGCGGGGTGGGCGCGGCCCTTTTTCCGGTAGGGAAGGGCACTTTCACAGAGGGCCGCCCTGCCGACCCGTCGTCCCTTTGGGCCCTAAACCACGCGCAATAAGGAAGGACCGCAGCCCCTCCCCCTGCCCCGTCCTTCTCCCTCAGCCCCGCTTGTACCCGACTCCTCCGGCGACTCATTTTTCCAATCAGAGGCACAAAGAGGAGCCCGGAAATGAAGCTACTGAGTGGAGGGAGGAAGTGTGAGGGGCGGCGGCGGCTCCGGGCGGACATTCCTGGCGGGGGAGGGAGCGAGAGGGGAGATGCATAAGGAGACGGAACGGCAGACAGGGACGCGCGTCGTGCGAGGGAGAGACGCGGGGGTTGGGCAGCGCGGGGCGGGGGTGGGAGCGAGAGGGAGAGCGAGAGAGAGAGAAAGAGAGAGAGGGCGAGGGAGCACGAGCGTGCGCGTCCCACCTGCACCACCACGGTTCCCCCCTCCGCTCCGCACCGACGCCACGCCACGCCACGCCTGAGGAACGCTTTGTATTTATTAGCGTACTTTAGGCGTCACGACGGGCCGGGTGCTGCGGCGCAGGACCCCCCCGGGCCTCCGGCTGGCCTCCGGCTGGCCTCGGATTCCGCAGGTTCCACGCCGCACACCGGGCGCCGGCCGCAAGGCCAGATTGTGTCTCGCGGTCGTTGCGGCGGCACCCTTGCTGCTATCCAGTTGCTTTGTGACGTCGGCAGCGGCGGCAAGGGCCGAGGCCGGGGCTCCGGGGCGCCACTGCAGCCCGCTGTAGCCGCACAGCTGCTGACGGCCGACGGCTACGCAGGGGGTTCTGAACCGCGCTACTTCTACACGTGCATAAATCGAAAAACACCATTTGAAACTGTCGGACAAAAAAGGCTGAGAGTCTGACAAATTAAATTTTGATTTTATGTCGCGACGCTCGCGTCTTGAATAGGGGGCCCTTCTCAAAAGGAAAGAAAAAAGGTGGCGAGCCAAATTGTCGCACCAGATTTTTTCGGAAACGCGGCGGAATAAATAAAATTTGTGTCCGTGTGGTTGCACCCTTCCCTCCCTCCCAAGACCTCCCGGGCGCGCGCGCGCGCTGCGGACTGGAAGCAACACGGCCACGACGGCGGCGGCCTTCACAGCCCCGACAGGGGCCCGACACTAGGGGGTGCGGATGGATTTTATACTGCACGCCGGCGACGACATGCATGCATCCATGGGGAGGAAGGGAGATGATCCCTTCCGAGGACAAACCCCTCAAGATCCTGCGTGTGACGAGCCGAGCAGAACGCCGAGCCGGAGCCGGGCTGGGGAGGCCCGGGCCGAGCCGAGCCGGGGCGACGGCGGGCGACAGCGGCGATAATGTCGCGGGATCATACGCACAGACGCACTCCACCCCACCGTGTGTGTGAGAGAGAGAGAGACACAGAGAGAGAGAGAGAGAGAGAGAGAGAGAGAGAGAGGGAGAGCGTGTTGGCGCCCCGCGCGCACGCCGCGACACGGTGTGACACCGGGACGCCTCACCGCGCCCGGCTGCGCCCGGCTGCGCCCAGGTCCCCGCCCTCCTGTCTGTCCTCCCCCGCAGCGCAGGGAACCAATCTGAACGCCAGCGGGGGTCCGGAGCCGTCGCCGGCCGCCGGGAGGCCGTCGCAGGCCGACCCGCGGAGCACGGCTACCCGCGCGTGCTGCTGACACGCTCTCCCTCTCTTTCTCCTCTCTCTCTCTCTCTCTCTCTCTCTCTCTCTCTCTCTCTCTCTCTCTCTCTCTCTCTCTCTCTCTCTCTCTCCTGCCGCTACTATTGCTCTTGCAAAAACCTTTCAAGAACAGAGCGCGAGGGGACACGCGACATCATCATATCTGGACAAGAAAATGGCAACATGTGAACGGGGAGGGGAGAGGGTGAGAGAGAGAGAGAGAGAGAGAGAGAGAGAGAGAGAGAGAGAGACGCGAAACGCCATTTTGGCGCTCTGCGAAGGACGACGGCTGCGCAGCCCCTTCCGTTGGGTCGCACAGCACAGAGTACCAAAAATTTTGAAAATCAGAAACTGTAACAACGTTCTTTAATAAAATTTGTTTTTATTTTTAATTTTTTTTGTACAGTTTAGGAATTTTATTGTGTGGACACTGCAGCGAGTGGTACTGAGTGGTGCCTGAGTGGTGCCTGAGTGGTGACTGAGTGGTGACTGAGTGGTGACCGAGTGGTACTGAGTGGTCACCTAGAGGTCATTGAGAGGTCACATTGCACGGCGCGGACGTGCAATGCATGCAGCCGTGCGAGAAAGCCACACAATGCGAGCGCAGGCACGACAGCAGCAGGTGAATTGCGCCCCGGCCAAAAAAGGCTGCGAGAGGGAGTGAGAGCGTCGGCCAGCCGAGCGCCGCCGCCGGAAGAGGAAGGGAGACGGAGCGGCAGCAGGCCGTGTGCAGAGGCCGGCGGGGGGCCTCGGCGCTGACGATCGCCAGCGCTCCGCCTTCTCGACTGTAAACACCCTCTCCGGTAAATTGCCACTTTTCCGGCGCGGATAAGCCGTTGCCCGGCCGTGCCCGGCCGTGCCACGGTCCGCAGCGGCTGACCCCGAGACCAGGGCAATCCGGGCGGGAGCGGCAGCGCGGCAGCGCGGGCGGCAGCGCAGCGGCGCCGGCTCGGCCCCGGAGATACGCCGCTCCTCCTCCCGTGTGTGCGACCGTATACTCTCGTGGTCCTAACGCCCAGCCCGCGCGGCGAAAAGCGAAAAGGCCGCCGCGTGTGTGAGTGTGTGTGTCTCTGTGTGTGTGCAGAGGTCTTTGCGGTCGGTGTGGTCGTCTTTATGCAGGTCGGTTGTCGAGCCAGGCGAGGCGGGGTGTGAGGGCGTGCAGGGAGGGAAGGCGGTGGTGGTCGGCCAACGGCCATACATTCGGAGAGATTTCCAGCCGGAGTAAAACTGCGGAGGCGGCCTGCAGTGACCAGGGTGGTGGTGTGTGTGTGTGTGTGTGTCAGAGAGAGAGAGAGAGAAAGGGGAGGGAGAGAGAGACAGCGCAGAAAGGGGTGAGAAACGGAGCTGGGAGGGGGCAGTAAGTGGTCATCTTCGGTCGACATGCGGGCTGAATTCGATAACTGGTCCCGAACCGCCCCACCACCCCCACCCCCTCTCCTCTCCTCTCACATGCGCGGATGGGACTCGCCGTCGGGCAGTGTGGGGATATGGACATTGCTGCGGAGTCGAAAACGCTATTCTGATTCAATATAATCAAATATCCCGCGCGTCCGTTTCGAATCGCAGCCCGTTAACTTCCCGCACGCCGGACCCAACGAGGTCAAGGGTCAGCCACGCCCACACAGTTAGCAGCGGGCAGCGGGGGAGCTCAACACCGTTTCCTCGGACCTCTCCGTCGCACTCCTGCGAAGCACCCCACGAGTGCGACAGAGACAGAGCTAGAGACGCAGTGTTCCTGGTTTTGACGGAAAGCGAAAAATCTCTCTACGCACGCACTGATGACGCACGCCATATGCCATACCACACGGGGCGCTGCGTGGGTGGGGGAGCGACAGAGAGGGATAACCGCGCATAGGAGAGCGACAGAGATGGGGCGACTACCACGGCTACGTTTTCGAATGAACTGGGCCGCCCATTACATCCCCCATTATCGCCCCCTAATTGGTCGCCGCTCTCGGTCACGAGGGTGTCTGCAGCCAATGGCCAATGGCCTTCTTTTCCGTCCATTTGGCAACGCTATCGGCCGCCGCTGCTAATTCTATCACCCTACTCAACATGCATGCTGTTCAAGCGGGCGCCGCCAGCCGTCTTTTTATATTCTGACAATTTCTTTTCTTTCGACGACTTTTACAGTGTGTGTGGTTTTTGCTGCCGAAATAATGTTTTTTTTTATTCCATAATTTTAATTCCTAGAAAGCATTATTAAACTGCATTATTTTATTTTACACAACTAATTGGAACGTTATTTTTCTTATTTTTATGCACCAAACCTGCACATTTGTAGTCTCCAATTTTTTTTAAATCATAAAAAATTAGGGCTTTTTCCACCGTCTAGAAGGTCTTCAAAATCTGCTTCTTTTCCCGTCAAACATTACGGGCGGCCGTACGCAGTGCGCGCACACGGCGTTCTGGGTGGGCGACGGGTCCATACCTCCCTCCGGGACAGGTGAGGGATGGCGGGGCAGGGGGAGCAGAGGGAGGAGAGACAGAGAGACAGGCAGACAGAAAGAGAGAGGGAGAGGGGGGAGATAAACATCAACTCTCGCGGGTCCCGCGGTGTGCATGCTCGCGCTCTCTCGCCACCGCCTTGCACCCCCGCAGCCTCGCACGCACACGGAGCGTGCGCACTCACTCGCACTCACTATGCAGGCAGACCTCCGGGTTTGTAATCGATGAGGTGCAGCACAGCTGGGCGGGGCGGGCAGTCAGCACGCGGGGCCGGGAGGGCCGGGGGGCTTAGGGCTGACCCGTCTGACGTGCAGCGGCGGCGGCGGCGGCGGCGGCAGCGGCGGCGGCGGCGGCGGAGGGTGGAAACTACCGTGCCACGCTGCGCGCGAGCACGAGTAATCCTAGGAGACGGCCGGCCGGGGGAGACCGGGGTGGAGAGAGAGAGAGAGAGAGAGAGAGATGGGGACTGAGAGGGAAGGAAACAGAGAGAGAGAGAGAGAGAGAGAGAGAGAGAGAGGTGGGGGTGTTATGGCTCATAGGGGCGAACCGGAAAGGAGAAAGGGGCCGCAGACACACAGGGAGAGCGAGAGAGAGAGACAGAGAGATAGAGAGAGAGGGATAGAGGCTGATTGAGTAAATGACCTGTTAGCTAAGGCCGGTGCCCGGGCAAAACTTGCATAAAGGGGATCCATGCGTGAGCGTGCGCGCCGTGCTTATTGGCTGGGCCCGGGCTGACCAGGGCGTGTGCTGTGTGTGTGCGTGTGTGTGTGTGTGCGTGCGTGAGTGTGTGTGTGTGTGTGTGTGTGTGTGTGTGTGTGTGTGTGTGTGTGTACGCGCTCTGTGCTGTAGGCCCGGTCAGTTGGGAACAATGGAGCCAGGAAAACCTATTACCCAGCCTTCAGGAACTTTCGACAAAAGCAGCAGCAGCAGCAGTAGGCTGCGGCGGTGGCGGTGCGGAACACAGCCGCGCGGGGCCCAGCAGCCGGCCGCCGCCCCCGGGCGCAGTACGGAGGGTTAGGCGGCGGCGCTCTGTCCCCGCCCGCATCGGCAGGGTAAGGGGGGACCTCTCTGACACGGTCCCCTCGCGGACACACTTCGCATTCGCACTCATCGGAGGAATCAACCTGGGCGTGGCGTGTGTGCCTCAGGGGGTCCAACTTGTGCGGGTCGACAGACAGACAGACAGACAGAAAGACAGACAGACAGCGATGCCCGCCGACGACAAGTTAAGTCGGGCGCCGCTTGCTGCGGTTCGCGTGCCCCACCCGTCCCCGAAGCCGTATACTCCGCTGCTCGCCACAAACGCCCGCGGGACAAGACCGATGCCCGCCAAAGTACTCGAACCCGCGTGTCGCGGTGTTGTCACGGGTTCGCATGTACCGCGGGAGGGCCGCCGCCACCGCCGCCGCCGCCGCCGCCGCACTTAAACTGCAATTGAAATCGCGATCCGGAGTGAAATATAAATCATGCGACGCGAGGCCCGCGGCGGCAAACGTCGAATCTCCCTGCGCTTGACACCGGAACGACCCCCCTGGGAGCTGCAGCAGGGCGGCCCCGACGGCGGCGGCCTCGGCAGTCTCAGTAGCGGACGCCGCGCCCCCGTGCGTCCCGGGGCTCCTACGGCCGATGCCAGAGACTCATAACGGGGATGACTTTCCAAAAGCGAGAATCTATAATTTATACCCGCCGCCGCCGCCGCCTCCGCTGCTACTGCTGCTTCAAGGTGCATGGCACAGCAGCACGGGCTATATGGGGGGTGAAGCGGCGCGGGCAGGGGCGGGGGAGGGCAGAGAGGACGCTGTCACGTGCGGGACATCGAGGCTGGCCGCTGTGTGTGTGTGTGTGTGTGTGTGTGTGTGTGTGTGTGTGTGTGTGTGTGTGTGTGTGTGTGTGTGTAGTGTAAGGAAAAGAGATGGGGTCAAGTAGTGAGGGACGCCCGTGCAGCAGGCCAGCAGCCCGGACCGAGCGTCGGGGAGGGAGGGAGGCCAGGGAGGGAGGGAGGCCAGGGAGGGAGGGCAGGGAGGGCAGGGAGGGAGGAAGGGAGGTTCGCTGGAGAGGGGCAAGCACGAGGGCGACGCTGCTGAAGCAAGGCGCCTGGAGCCGCGCCGAGCCTGCCAACGCCTCACCCACGCGTCGTGGTCCGTCCGTAAATTAGGAATGGTAATAAGAACAGAAAGAGTCGAACGGGTGAATTATTTGAGACAAAACGTGTTCATGCACCGAGAAATTTTTACACAGACACAATTCTGCCAGAACGCTTCCGGAAGTTTTCTAAGTTTTTTTAAACGCAGGAAAAATTCAAATAACGTCATGCGATGAATTTTACGAGATACAATATTCAATTTTTTAAATGCAAAAAAATACATTTTTCGTAAAAAAAAAATGGCGGCGTGTAATGCGGGCGCGATGTGGTATTCGCAGTAGACGGCCCCCGTGGCCCCCGGCCCAGCGGCAGCCCCTCCGGCCCCATCGGCCCCGCCCGCCCACACCGCCCTCACTTTGCGATATTGCATTGAACATCAATTATGCATATGAAATGACCGGGCGCCGGCCGACCGACCCGACCGACCCCCAGTAGGGCGCGCGCGCCCGGGCCTGGCGGGGCGTGTAGAAGAAGAGGGAGAGAGAGAGGGGGGAAAAGGGAGAGAGGAGAGAGGGGGGGGGGGGGGGGAGAAGAGGGGGAGAAGAGGGGGGGGGGCTGAACGAGGCGGTGGCGGACGCATCTCACGGCGGGCGCATCAGCGGCTAGCAAGCATCGCCCCGACGGACCTCGCCGGACTGTCTGTTGCCTGGAAATCACAACCGAGAGCGATAGAGAGCGAGAGGTAGGGAGGAAGAGAGAGAGAGAGAGAGAGAGAGAGAGAGAGAGAGAGAGAGAGAGAGAGAGAAAGCGTACTCTCACCTGGGCGCACACGCAAACCGCTGCTGCTGCTGTTGCTGCTGCTGCTGCCGTGTGGGCATCGAACATTGTCGGGGGCGAGTGCACGCTCGGTGCTCGAAAGGGGGTGTGCCGGGGACGGGAGGGGAAGGGAGGGGAGGGGGTGCGCAAGGATAGCACAGGTAAATCCGGACAGACATCAAAGCAAAGTCGCGAGAGCGGGCGGCGCGCAGGAGTTGCCCTCCCCCCGAGCGTGCACCAAGGCAGAGATCATCGCATGAAAGAGCCCCGCAGACGCCTCTCGTCCGTGGGAGGGGTGCGGTGCGGGTGCGCGTCTCAGCGCGGTGCCGCGGGTTCGAATACCTGCCGCGCCCCCCACCCGCTGCCCTGTGTGTGTGTGCGTGCGTGTGAAGATGCGGAAAGGAGAGTAGACTCAAATCGTTATTAGGATATTGATTAAGGTACTGTTGAAATTTGACATCGAAACCGGATTCAACACGCACTACGTTAACGATTGAAGAGACTCGCGACATGTACTTTGACTTCTCATTTTTTTCATTTTTTTTATTGTGTTTCTGGTGAATGTATACCGCAGGGCGTGTGGCGCCGATGTGGATTACGGTGGAGCGGCGCGGGCGGCGGGTTGTGACGCCGCCATCGCCGTTTCACTATCGCTTTTGTTTCAATGACTCTCCCTCTCTGCTGGGGGGCGCCGACACACACACACACACACACACACACACACGTGCTGCTGACCCACATTCACACGGGGCGCCAAAAAAAAAGAGAATAAAAAATTAAATAATAAAATGTGTGCCGCGAGCAGTACAGCGGCACGTGAACACACTGACATGAGAGCGGCACGCCCTCCCCCCACCCCGCCGGATGGCACGCGTGTCGCCTTTTCGAATTTTTCTCTATGTATACTACATATATATATTACATCTATATATATAGATGATGTAGGTCTAGGCGCGCGCGGGGAGTAGGAGGGAGTGCGTCGTCGGCTACGGCTCCGCTGCTGGCGCCCACCAGCACCAGCAGCACCGGCAGTGTGTGAGTGATACGTCGCGTCGGTGTGACGGGCCCCTGTGTGTGTGTGTGTGTGTGTGTGTGAGTGCGTGCTCTGCCCACACACACACACACACACACACCGGAAGTGCGCGCGGGAGCGAGCAGCGCGGCGCGCATGTGTGTGTGTGTGTGTGTGTGTGCGTGTGCGTGGTCCACGGCAGCCGCCCTGATTTGTGGCGCTTCCGGCGGCATGCGGCCCCGCGCTGCTGCGCGTTCGGCGCACGCCACGGCGGCGCGTGCGCACACACACACACACACACACACACACACACACACACACACACAACCACACACACGCGGCACGCGCCACGGCACGGCGCAATTTCTCCCCGCCATTCTTATAAATATATCGGGGTCGTAGGCGCGGTCCTCCAGCCAGCCAGCTCGGAGGCGGAGCACTCCATCGGGCCGCGACCAGGCCGCGGCACCGCCAGTGCGCCGGGCTCTGAATGAGTGCGACAGAGACAAAATACGGTACGCCCCATTTGACTGCGGCAGTGCGAGAGAGACACCCGCGGTCGTCGCGGCGTTCTTCCCTTTTGCACTACTGCAGCGCGTCAAATGTGTGTCTCTTGTCTCTCTCGCACTCAGCCAGGCACACGCCGCCATACTGACCGGCAGAGGACGACAAACGGCCGTGATGGAACTCGGCCGCAGCCGCGTGGCGGCGTTCTCGCTCGCGGACCCGCCAACAGCTCCGCGCAAAATTTCGCCGCGCAGCGTCATTTCTCGCGGAAACCTCCTTCTTTCGCTGTCACCGCCGCCCGCGCTGCCGCCGCCGCCACCGCTGTGGCGACGCCCTCTTATCTCAGCGCAGCGCTTTCTTGAACATTGTTTGGCAGAGCCACTATTTCTCCGCCCCCCCCCCCCCCCCCTGCATCGCCTATCCGCTGCGACACCGCGGACGGCCGCGGACGGCCCCCGACGACCTCCCCGCCGCCGCCGCCGCCGCCGCCACCACCACCACCACCACTGCCGCCGCCGCCACCGCCACCGCCGTCGCCGCCGCCGTCGCATTGAACAAAGTCGAGGACCAAAATTAAGGACGTATTTCACAGGGGCAGGCGGCAGGGCACAGTGCGGCCCGGGCAGTCCGGGGAACAGAGGGAGGGAGAGGGATGAGGGGGCATGCAAAGAGAGAGAGAGAGAGAGAGAGGGGGGGGGGGGGAGAGGAGATGGGAAGAGAGGAAAGAGGGTTCCGGCAGAGAGGAATGAGAAATATACGGTAGACGGATGAAACCATGCGGGAGAGCGAGAGACAGTGTTGGAGACAAACAGAGAAAGAGATAGAGGGGGAGGGAAGTGAGAGAGAGAGAGAGAGAGAGAGAGAGAGAGAGCGGAAGAGCTTTGGCGCAAACCTCCACTCACGGCAATTACCAGGCGAACAGTGGCCTATATTGAGGGTCGTTTAACGGGGCCGTATGATACTGTGCCAAGCTGCGCGGGCCGCGCGGCCGGCGCGGGGACAGTGGTGCTATTTCCATGAACACTGCCGTGTGCTGCGTGCCTGGCAGAGAGGCAGAGAGAGAGAGAGAGAGAGAGAGAGAGAGAGAGAGAGAGAGAGAGAGAGAGAGAGAGAGAGCGGCACCGCACGGGGCACCAGGCGGCTGAGCGCGCCTGCAGAGCGGTGCATAGGCCGCCCGCCGCGCGGCCGCGTCCGGCGGGCCGCTCCGAGCGCCTGCCTGCCGGGCGGACGGGGCAGAGCAGCGGCGCGCCGATGACGTCACTGCCGACGTCCGCCATTGGCTGAGCGCGGAGGGGGCGCGTAACCGGCAGGGTTCTCGTGATGACGTCAGAAGCATGGACCCCTGTCGGCTTGTACGCCGAGGTGGCCATTAAGTGGCTCATTATGTTTTTGGACTAAAATATTGAGCTCCCGCGGCTACCGCCCCGATGTGATCATTTTAAAATCCAGATTTGTGTACTGGCTTTGGCCCGCGGAGGCGGCGGCGAGTCCTGCTGGGCTCCTGGGAGCCGGGCCCCGCCAGCAACAGGAAACCCTTTGGTCGTGTCGGCAAGCCGCCGCCGCCGCCCTGGAGACGGGCGGGGGGCCGCGCGGGGCCGGGAGCGGCGGCAGCGGTGGCAGCGGCGGCAGAAACGCGGAGGAAATAGGGAGGAAGTGAAAAACGCGATTTTAAAGAAAGCGAAACTTAACCGGCGGGGAAGCAGGAAGACGTCCACGGCGACGTCGCGGGGTCGGGAGGAGGGACTATGATGATTAAGGGAGGTCGGCTCTTAAGTCACAAAATGGACTCGCAAGGCGAAGCCGACGGAGCCGGTGGAGCCGGCGGTGCCGGGGGCGAGCCAGCGGAGGACGCCACGCCACGCCATGCCACGCCACGCCACGCCACGCCACGCCACGCCACGCCACGCCAAACCCCCGGACGGAGCCGGACCGCCCTGCCGGACCCGGCCCGGGCGAAGCGAGCAACATTTCCGCCGAAAACGGCGTGGCGATGGCACTTGACGACTCTCGGCGACCTGAGAGGGGGTCCGCGCTCCCTGCCGGGCACGCCTTGCTGCTGCTCGCTCTCTCTCTCTCTCTCTCTCTCTCTCTCTCTCTCTCTCTCTCTCTCTCTCTCTCTCACTCTCTCTCCCCCTCCTCTGTCTCTTTCCCACGCGCGCGCGCGCTGATGCTGTGCTGCTGCTGCTGCTTCGATATTATTTTCGTCAACGTCGACAGCTCATTTTGAGCGCCCGGCGACGCGACGCGAAAAGATGGAAATAACGCGAAAAGAAAATGTATAAATATAAAAGGAGTCAAGCAGGGGAGCGGCGGCCGCGGCGGCGGCTTTTGTTTCAGAGATCCGGCGCGGCCCGGCGCGCAGAGGACCCTGGCGTGGTTACAGGAGGTGTTCCCAGCAAGTTTTCGGATGTCGGCACAGAATGCCGCGCCGAGTGAATGAATCGGCCCCGCATAAGGAAGTCCGCCGATGGCAGGGCTGTGCTGCCCGGGAATGCACAAAGCAGAAGCAGCGCCTAAGCGCAGCAACACAGAGCGTGCCCGTCCCGAGAGAGAGAGAGAGAGAGAGAGAGAGACGAACACGGTGGAGCGCTCTCTCTCTCTCTCTCTCGCGATCGGTGCAGAACGGGGAGTCTTCAAAGGGAGAAAGCGAGTCGACCAGCCAGCAGCAGCAGCACAGCACCATGGTAGAGACGACGACGGGCCGCGAAAAAGGGAGAGCTTCACGCTGCCGACAGAGCTAGAGAGAGAAGGGGGGGGGGGGGTAGAGAAGAGACGGAGGGTGAGAGAGAGAGACAGAGAGAGAGGGGGGGAGGGCCGACCCGCTCCATGCATCTTGATCCGAAAGGGAAAAGGAAGCAGAGAGATTGAGGGAGAGAGAGAGAGAGAGAGAGAGAGAGAGGACGGCGACTGAAGGGGGGGGGGAGGAGGATGCAAGAGCGAGGTGGAAGACAACGGCACGTGATGCGTCATACACAAGGATGTTGCGTTCCGCGAATCGCCGCCGTGCAAAATACATGTACCGCACATCGAACGCAAACCCTCCCTCCCTCCCTCCTAGAGTCCAGAGTGTTGTGACAGGCTCGGCCGTCCCCCCCCCCCCCCCCCCCCCGCTACAGTCCCGCCGTGCTTACGTAAGAGAGCAGCAGCACCCCCCCCCCCCCCCCCCCCCCCCCCTCCGTCGCCGCACTGGCGGGCGGCCTCCGTCTGCAACCCTAAAATTTTCGGCAACCTCCGACGCGCGCGGGCCGGGCGCCGTGCCCTGCGTGGCACTGCGTGGCACTGCGTGGCCTCGGCAGGGCTCTGCCCCGCTGCGCTCGGCTCGGCTGGGCTCCCCTCGCCTGCCGGGCCCGCAGGGGTCGCAGCCTACTGGCATAGCCGGGCCTAGCAGTCGGCGGGGATGACGCCGTAAAAAATATTATGAAACGTGATCGGGCGGTGCTCGGGCCCGGCTTCGGCGGCCCCAGGGCGGCCCCTACCCAACGCTTTTGGATTTGCTGGCGTCCGGAGCTGCACCGCGTACTATACAGCGGGCTGGCACTGACTGGCAGGGGCACACACACACACACACACACACAGCGGCACGAGGGGTTTCGCGTCGGCGGCCGGGGCTTTTCGCCGTATTAGCCTGACCAACAAAACGGCACCCACATTTTTTTTTCGAAGGACCCATATAATGGAGATATCAGGGGGGAGGGGGGGGGGAATCATACCCGGAGAATGTTACGCACGCGTAAAAGGAAAGTCTCGTCCCCTTAAAAATGCATCATCAGTGTTCGATAGGGTGTTCCGCTGAAACCCAAAACGGAAGTAAGAAGGCTACGCTTTCTTTTTAATGGACGAGGAAGCAAACGATAACGCTACAACAGTATCCCTCTCCCCCATCCCATAGCATCCCATACTCGCGGCGGAACACACTTGTTCACCCTGAACACGCGCGCATGCTCCGGTGTAATTGTGCGCACTCTGACATTACACACCTCTCCCACTTCGGGAGTCCCCGTGAAACGAGTTGAAGCTGCATTACTGTGAGTGCATCAGCGGCGGCCCCGCCCCGCCAGGTCACGTGACACTGAGTGCCCCCAGCGGCGCGGCCACGGCCGGCCGGCCACAACAGCTGCGTCAGCCACCGCCCCTCATTCTTTGCGGCCACTTATTTTTTTTCGCTCCCCTGACCGGCCGCCGCCGCCTCCGCACGCAGCACAGACGACGCCGGCCCGAAGGGTGTAATGTTTTTCGTAACGCGATACGGGGCGATCCGTGATGACTTTGTCTCGTCCTGCCGGCCGGGTCCTTGCCGCGGGCCCTCGCCGCGGGTCCTGCCGGGTCCTGCCGGGTCCTGGGGGGGTCCTCCCAGCGCCGCCTCCCCGGCCTCGACATTAGCTTCTGATTCATGGTTCCGACGACGGCGGCGGCCGCGGCGGGGGGTCTGTCTTGCGACATCATGGGGTGACATTTCCCCCACCCCCACCCCCGCCAACCACCCCGTCGAGATGACGAGGCGGATTCATGCGGCGACTTCGTTAACGCCGACGACGACGGCGCCGACGCCGTGTCCTGATTCATATTGTTATTCAGCCGCCGGGTATAAAGAGGGTGGCGCGGCGCTGCGAGGCGCTGCGAGGCTAGGAGGAGGCCGCACCACGGAATGCAGCGGCGGCGGCGGTGCAACCAGTGGCGGCGGCACGGCGGCACAGCCGCGGCGCGGCCCCGGGGCATGAGGCCGCCGCTATGACACCGCCGCCGCCGCCGCTGCGGGCTGGGATCGCTGCTCCCCCCCCCCCCCCTCCGCTCCCCTCATGTACACACCAAAAAGTGAAGAAAACAACTGTTAAAATCGTGTCCCGCGCGTGCGGACTTTTGCTGTCTGTACGTCGGTCTAGCGCCGTCCCCGCCGCCACCGCCGCTACTGCCGCCGCCGCAACCCCCCGCAAAGCCACCCCCCGTGTCATGACACGTGACAGGGTTGGATGGCTGGATCATATGGCGCGCGGCGGTGGCGGAATCAGAGAGAGAGAGAGAGAGAGAGAAAGAGAGACCGACGCGGTGGGACAGCCCGGTGCGAAGGACAAGGACAGAGGGAGGCGGAGGATAGAGGGCAAAAATAAAAGGGCGCGTGGCGAACGGCGGCGTCGGCGAGCCGGGGCGGGACCAGCAGGAAAAACGCCATCAGCGAGCGCAAATATAACGCGAGGGCGCTTGCTGCTGGTGAGCGTGAGGTGCGCGGGAGGCGGGAGGGAGTGGGAGGGAGGGGGAGGGAAGGGGAGGGAAGGGGGGAAGGGGGGAAGGGGGAGGGGGGAGGGGAGGGAAGGGGGAGGGGAGGGGGGAGGGAAGGGGGGAGCGCACGCGGCGATCGTGTTTGAAGGGGAGCGCGGACGGAGGGGAGGAGGCGGGCGCGGCCGGTAAAATTAAAACACGCTCCAGTTTGGAGCGGCCGCGGTGGAGAGCGGCTGAGTGTGTGTGTGTGTGTGTGTGTGTGAGAGAGAGAGAGAGAGAGAGAGAGAGAGAGAGAGAGAGAGAGAGAGAGAGAGAGAGAGAGAGAGAGGGATTCGTCATTTTCAGAAGATCCAAATCCCGTTCCCTTACCCTATATATAACCCTACACATGTTTATGACATTGATTCCGACCGCAAATTTTAAAGCACAAAAAAAAATTAAAGGTACAGTAGTTTTTTTTAAATAACAAAAGGGGCTTCTGGGAAATGGCAGTGCTGGAAAATGTGTTGGGTGTGCCGCGTGACCGTCCCGCTCCTGCCGCGTGCGCGGGCGGCGATATGCGGCGGGAAAACGGTTCGGTTCGGTTTGAATAAGGAATGTGATACGAGCAGGTGCACAAAAAAAAAGAGGGAGGGGGGGACGGAAAAAATTTGGAGGAGGTAATGTTATCAGAGATGGCAACATCGCGGCGGTCCTTTTGCTGCTCCGCGTATCACGACGCCCCGAACGCTAGATTAATAAAAACACGGGTAATGGTGGGCGTGTTCACGGCACCTGGCGGCCATGGGGTGGGCATGGGACATGGGACATATAGCCGCAGTCACATAGCGTCGGTGCGAGAGTAAGCCCTGTGGGCGGGCGAGCCGTGATGGAATTAGGTGGCCAGACCGTGCAGGTGCGAGAGAGAATGAGAGAGAGAGAGAGAGAGAGAGAGAGAGAGAGAGAGCGAGAGCGTGACAGGCAAAGAGAGAGGGAGAGGGAACGAGCCTGCCTCCGTGCGTGCCGCCCTGCTGGTCCCGCTGCAGAGCAGGGCTGAGGGCAGGGCGGGCCCGGCGCACCGCCCCGGGCACCGCTGCCGCCGCCACCAGCAGCGCCCGGCTGGACGCAGCGGCTCCCGGCTGCGCTGACGCCGCCAAAAGTACGACGCCTCCATCTCTTTCACGACGGAGGGGAATTCTCCGCACACCTCTCGGACACCTTCGCCGTCGTCGGAGCGGCCGGCACCTCGGGGGCATCGGTGCCCCGGGGGCACGCTTTCGCCGCCCCCACGCCGCCCCCACGGCTGCCTCCGCTCCGGACGCACCCTCCCCGGCTGGGGGCAGACGCCAGGGCGGCCGGGGGCCGGGACGGGAGCCCGCCGGGGGGCCCCGGGGGCGGCAGGGGGCGGCCCGGGGAGGGCCTGGGGAGGGCCCGGGGGGTCGTGACGGTAAACGCAGCTGACACTGACGGGGTGTCACGCCGTACACCGCCGCATCACACCGGCAGCGAGGCACCGGAGGCACCGGCGCAGCGGAGCGCCAAGCGGAGCGCCAAGCGGACCCGGCCTCCCCGCCATCCGGGATCCGCAGCCATTATACACACCCAGGAAAATGTTGCCCACGCCGATGTCTGCGTAGCCTCCAAACTTGGTGTCACTCTGACTTTGAGGAGCGGCCAAAAATATTATCTACCTGTCATGTCTACTTTTCGGAAGTAGAAAAATAAATATCCAAAATATTCAGAAATTTATTTTTCTAAAATTCCTTGAAATTGACTTCTTAAATTTCTTTGTTTCCCTGCTTGCGCCTGGGACACGCCCCGGCCGCACCTGCGAGGTGTGTGGGTAGCCGCGACATATGGGCGGCGCCAGTCCGGCAGCCCAGCCGCCCCGCCGGACACGGCACGGCCGGCACGGACGGCGTGGACGGCAGAGCGCGGTTTGATGTTGGGCGATCAAATTACCGGGCGGCTTACACGCCGGTAGCCGTGGGGGCCCGTGGGGGCCCGTGGGGGCCTGTGGGGACCCGTGGGGACCCGTGGGGACCCGTGGGGACCCGTGGTACCTGCGTGACCTGCACAGCGGCGGCGCGGCGGAGCGGCGGCATGCCTTGGGAAAAAGGATTAATACTTCCTGCTGTAGGAGCGAGGAGGTCCACGCAGGCGCCGCCGCCGAGCCGCCGCCGCCACGATACCGCGTGGGCCACTCTCCGCGCCACAGCAGCGTGAAACGGTGCGTACAGTGACGAAATATTGAGGCGATTGAAATGAACCGTCCACCGAATTACGCACTCCTCACGAGTCATTTATATATAAAAATTTTGTAGCAGCCTTCTTTTTTTCCTTTGGCTGGTATTTTGCGGCGCACTGTATAAGTACTCACTTTTCAGATCAAGACAGCAGCTCCCTTTTCTTTCTCAACGAATCGGCAGCAGACCGCGAGTACTCACCTGCAACAGGAAAACGCGAGTGATGTACAAACACATGAGGCACACACACACACACGCACACACACAAACACGGGTGTCAGGGGCGGCTCGTCGGGTAACCGCGCGGCGCACCGCACGAAGGGAGGCACCCGCGGTCGTCGCCCGCACCGCTGACACCCTGTAAGTGGACGCCGGGTGTACACACACCGTGTGAACCGTGCGCGGGTGCCGCCCCGGCTGCATCGCATTATAAGCGCATTATATATTACATTTTTCGACCGGTTTTCCAGCGAGCCCACCACCACGGACGGACGGATGAGTCATCAAGGCGGCCGACATGGCGGCCACCCTGCTTTTATTTATCAGACTCTGCCACCAGGATCGGTGTCGGATTTCATCCATCGGACCAATGATGATGACCATGACGGTAATGATGATAATGGTGCGGCCAATGACTTCCTGATGCCCGCAGCAGAGAGAGAGAGAGAGAGAGAGAGAGGGGGGGGGGGGACCGGGGGACCGCCGGCGTGCCACGCACGCTATCCTCCTCACACGGTTTAAGTTACATTCAAGCCCTCACGACAACGACGACGAGTGAATGGTCGTAAATGCTCGCGCGAAATAACTCGAGGCGACTTTGCAGCAGCTAATGCTAATTCCGATCGTGAAAGTACCCCAAATGCCCCCCTCCGCCCTTCTCTCTCTCTCTCTCTCTCTCTCTCTCTCTCTCTCCCTCTCTCACACACACACACACACACACACGCTGAGTTCCCCCTCCGTACTTAGGACAATCCGCTTAGCCGCGCCTCATTTTGTGGAACGAACACACAAAACACGTCACACACACGGCGATGTGTGTATATATATATATGCAGTGCTTTTGTCTGAGCATCAATTAAATCATTAGCAGCAGCCAGGTGCGCACACCGCGCTGCCCGCGAATCACACGTTCAATTCCTATTTAAAAGGACAAAAAAAATTGTCCTCTTATGCGCGCGCGGGTTGCTAAATGCGTTCTCAAAACGAGCGCGCGGTTCATTTACTGAATATATTATGATATTTGTGAGCAATGATTTTACGTGTATAATTTTTAGATACACCACGAAGGATACACTTTTGTTTTCTCTTAATGACAGTTTCCTGAGTGTTTCCCCTCGTCCGCCCGGTGCTGCTGTTCGAATACTCATAAGGAGGCAGGTGTGCGAGATGAACTCCCCCTCCTCCTCTCCTTCCCCTCCTCCTCTCCTTCCCCTCCTCCTCTCCTTGCCCTCCTCCTCCTCTCCTTCCCCTCCTCCTCTCCTTCCCCTCCCTCCCCTCCCTCTGCCACAACAACTGTGATCTGATCCTCGCAGGGCGGCGAGCGCAAAGCGCGGGGACGACGACGTTTAAAAAAATACACGCAGTGTACACAAATAATAACTCATACTGCACCAACCAACAGAGTGAGGGTGGAAAGAGGGAGAGGGAGCGAGAGAGAGAGAGAGAGAGAGAGAGAGAGAGAGAGAGAGCAGCGCAGCCAAGCGCACCGAGTGTGCAAAAAAAAAAAAGAAAGAACGAGATAACGTAATTGCACAAATTGGTGCGTCGTGTACCACAGCGCGTTACTAGTGGTGGTAGTTATTGATGGCTCTCTCTCTCTCCCTCCCACCACCGTAAACTGCGCCCGGCCCTTATTTATCGGCTACATTAAAACGCCATGTACGGAAGAAAATATTAAAGGCAAAAAAATACTAGAAAATAAATATGTATAAAATGTCTGCTAAAAACAAACTGGTCGCATCGCGCTGGCGTGCAAACGTCATTTTAATCCTTTTTCCCCATTTTCTCGACGATGTATGCATTGCTAATTGTTTAGGAATTTAATCCAACGTTTCCAACAATAAATACGTCACTTTAACTCTTTGCCGAGCTTGCCAAAGTGGCGGTGCCGTCCGCGTACGTACAGGGGGTGGGGGGGGGGGGGGACGATGCACAGCGGAGGTTGCAAACCAATTATAATGCCTCCCAATCAATTTGTAATCATGCAGCGGGGCGACAGATGTGATGCGAGAGCAGCGAAAGCCTGGCGCGGCGGCCGTGGAGCCGCGGCGCCGCGGAGGCCGCACGGCAGGGCTTTGTGGTGGCGGCGTGTGGACTAGGAGAACCCCTTTGGGAGAGAGAGAGAGAGAGAGAGAGAGAGAGAGAGAGAGAGAGAGAGAGTGAGGGAGGGTGAGAGTGAGTGAGCGGGTGAGAACGTGAGTGAGCGAGAGAGAGAGAGGGTGGCGCTGTAGCCCGACGCGCCCGGGCTCCGCGGGCTCCGCTGGCTGCGCTGCGCTCGGCTGTGCTGTGCTCCGCTCCCCCGCGGACACACACACTGATCTCTCCCCCGAGGCCCAGCACGGCCCGGCACGGCGCGCGGCGGCGTCGGACAACGGCACTGTCCGTGTGAAGGATCCGTCACCGTCACCCAGCCGCGTAGTGAGTGCGAGAGAGACAAGCGGGCGCCGCGCATCTGACGGCAGTGGTGCAAGAGGGATGCCCTGATCGGGGGGGTTGTTCGCGGGGCGTCTCTCTCGCACTGCCGCAGTCAGTGGGCGTCGCGTCTCTCTCTCTCTCTCGCTCTCAGCCGCGGCTGCACCTCGCGCGGCTGCAACTAGTGCGTGTGCCCGCGTTGACGTCAGACAGGCGCGTGGACGCTGTGGACGCCGTGGACGTCGTCGTGGACGTGTTTACTGCCCACTTTTACGGTGCGAGGGGGAGCCGGCCGCCGGAGCCAAGGAGCAGCGCCCAGCTTCGGGGAAAGGGGTTGGGATTAAAATGCAAATGGGCGCACGGCGGCGGCGGCGGCCGGCAGGGCAGGCCGTGCTGCAAGGACCAATCCGCTTGCGGAAATAAAACCACGGCGCGAATCAGCAGTAAAGAGCGCGGGCAGGCAGGCAGGCAGCCAGCCAGGCGGCCGGGCAGGCAGGGTACAGAACAGCACAGAAGCATCCCAGCGAGTAATAAACCCCGGGTCACCGGGCTGGAAAAGAAAATCATTATCGGCCGCTTAGGGCGGCGGGCGAATAGCAGCCGCGCCGAATCACGATCCGAATCTGATGGCGCCGCGCTGCTCGGCCCGACCTGCCCGCCCGGGCCGCCCGCCTGAGCCGGAAACTATAGCGTTGTCGCGTCGGCGTCCTCTCCTCCCCCGGGCGGGGGTTCTGCGCGGGTGCCGCCGGGGGGGATGTAACCCCTTCGCGCCCCCAACTTTGGGCCAATAAACGAACGAACATGATGCCTCCTGCTCTGCCGCTGTGAGAGAACGCCCCACGCGCGCAGGCAGCGGCGGCGGTAGCGGCGGCGGCAGCGGCAGGAGAGCAGTGAACTCCCCCTGCAAGAACTTGATCCGGAGTCGTGTGCGCCCTGGGCTGGCCGTGGGCCGTCGTGGCAGGCCGTGTGGGCGGGCTGCGCAGCCGCCGGCCGTGCGACAGCAGCTACCCCACGCAGAGAGACAGAGACAGCAGCGGGGTCTCTCTCTCTCTCTCTCTCTCTCTCTCTCTCTCTCTCTCTCTCTCTCTCTCTCTCTCTGTCCTTTCCCCGCTCCAACTTTTCCCCGGCCGCTTCGGTATACACCTCCTCCGCCGACGCCGCGTCCTTGCTTCCGGACGGTGGCGGCGGCGGCGGCGGTGGCGGCGGCGGTGGTGGTTCCCCTGGGCTGCGCGGCGGGCTCGGCGCCGCCGTCGTCTCCTACTGAGAGGCCACCTGCCCGCCCGCCTATCTCCCTGCACTTGTTCACGATAAATCAGCAATCCGCCCCCCCCCCCCCCCCTCCGGTCCTGCGGCAGCCCCACCCCGCCCCTCGGCAGGTACCGCCGGTGGTACCCGCGGCTCCGGTACCCCCCCCCCCCCACCTCCCACAACCAACTCTCCCCTTGTGATTGTTTTATTCCCCCGCGCTGCACCCGGAGGAGCGTGGCGACGCCGTGGCCCCCTCCGAGCGCCGCCGCCGCCGAGAGCGGCCCGCGCGGCGTCCTGAATCATTCAGACAACCTCTCCGGGTGCGCCCCCCCCCCCCTCCCCCGCCGCGGCCTTCACGGGGGAGTCGCGCGCGGAAAAGGCGGATTTCATGGCGTGCCAAAACGATCGTCGCCAGACGACAAAAAAAAAGAAAAGAAAGAAAAAAGAGAAAGGACAGACAAGCGTCGAGATGCGCCGCGCGGTTACGTCACGCAAGCAGTGTCACGCATTACACCGTATAGCGATCAGACGTGCGTCATTTTTTTTTTTTGAAATTGAAAAAAAACAACAGAGGGGGAAAAATCGCAGCGTGTTGTCGTGACCAAAAGAGAAAAAAAAGCGAAGAGAGATTAAATTTGTGGTATGGAAACTTTAGCGATTGTGTGGAACAATTCCGGGCTAATCGCTCGGCGCTGGGAGGCCGCGGCCGCGGCGGCTGGGATGCCGTCCCATTTGTTTGGCGTCCTAACGCCCACCTCATTAGGGCCGGGACCGGGCCGCTCCAATCCAAAAATATTCATAGATTTTAATTACGGCCCGGCCCCGCAGAGGTGAGTTAAGTGTAGTACTAGTAGTGGCTGGTGGTGGTGGTGGTCGCCCGCGGAGTCGGGGGGGGGGGGGGAGATAGAGAGAGAGAGAGAGAGAGAGAGAGAGAGAGAGAGAGAGAGAGAGAGAGAGAGAGAGAGGGTGGGATGGGGTTGGGGAGAGGGAGGGGGAGAGAGAGAGAGAGGGCGGGGTAGGGGCCTCCGTTCACAGCGCGCGCAATAAATTATCGGCTCATTATCAAAATGAAAAATAGCCGGCGGCCCGTCATTTCCGGAAAACAGGCCCTAATTCCTGCTGGCGAGCTCGCTAACCGGGCCATGGCATGGGGCCACCACGGCTACGCGGCGGAGCGGGGGCGGCCGGCGCCACGCGCTACGCCACGCTCCGCCACGCGCCGCCACGCGCCGCGATTTCTCTCTGTTTTCTCGGCGTCACAAGGCCCTCTAATGCGGCCGCGGTGGCGCGGGGACCTTTTCCTTGGCGTGGCGGTGGTGGGAGGTGGAATTAAAATGGAGCGCGGTCATCGATACTACGAGAAAAAAATAATAAAAACATGAGCCAAGTCGTTGGTGAGCGGTCAGAAGCGTCCGCGGACGTTACTTTCGAAGCGTTCGCGTGGCATGGCCATCAAGACCATGGTGTGGCAGGCAGCCGCCTGCCCCTGCCGCCGCCTGCCGTCTCCGGGGTAGGCCCGCCCGCACCGCACGCGTGCCCGCTCCCCAGCCGGCGGCCTATGCGGCAGGCGCAGTGCATAGCCCACTGTAAAAACAGTTTTCGCCACACAAAAAATAACATTTTTGGCGCAGTAATTTGGTAAAGTTCGTAAAATTTGGAAGCTTTAGCAGTTTGTAGGGGGAAATATTTATTTTCGGTCGCTTTACTTTGGTATTTCCGGGAGCGGGAACGTCTTTTGTCGGGAAGGGGGTATTGCGGTGCGGGTTGCGGGGCCACAGGTGCACTATAGCCCGCAGGAGTAGCAGCGCGCCAACAAGTAACACATTGCGCGGACATGGAGGGAGAGAGAGAGAGACAGAGAGAGAGAGAGAGAGAGAGAGAGAGAGAGAGAGAGAGAGAGAGAGGAGAGAGGAGGGGGCAGGAGAATCGAGAAAATGGTGCGGAAAATCCGGCGGAACGGCCGGCCGAACCTTTCAGCGGCAGCAAAGAGCATTAGCAAAACAACATGCGGCGAAATATAAAAGAGGAGGATTGGCGACCCTTCCCAGCCGCGGCCCGGGCGACGGCTTGAAATTGAAACATTATCAATACACGCAGCGGGCGACGCGACACACGTCGCGGACACGTCGCGGCCACGGACGGACACGGGGGTGGGCAGGGCGGCGCCGGCGCCGCGCTGTCAGACGCAGCCCGTCATCAATCCCTGCGGAAGCGCTGTGCGCCGCGCCACGCCGCCGCGAGCTGGACGGCCGCCGGCGGAGGGGCCTTTCGCGATAACGGACAGCAAACATGAGCGAATCATTTCTTTTGCAACATAACGGCGGCGGCGGCAGCGGCAGGAACGTGCGGCCTCGTCAACGAACGCGGAGCAGCAGCAGCTGCAGCAGCAGCAGCAGCAGCAAGCCTATTCAGATAGCCCCCCCCCCCCCCCCCCCCCCCCCCCCCCCGCTCCACCCCCCGGCGCAGTCACTCTCCTCTCCATTGTTGCCACTCCTCACCCCGCGAGCTCCGCGCCGCGCCGCCGCCGCCGGCCTCCCCCCCGCGCACTTGCCCGCACCCCCCCCCCCCTCCTCCTGCTGCTGCAGTGTCATACTAACACACACCACTACCTCTGTCTCACCCCCTACCCCTCCCTCCATCTCTCTCTCTCTCACTCGCGCGCGCGCTCCGTCTCTCTCACACATTCTCTCACTCGCCGCCCTTCTCCTCAAAAGCCGCGGCGCGCCGCGCGGTGCTTTCGGCCGCAGGAAGTGAGTCGCACCTCGCAATAACTGCCCCCCCCCCCCACCCCACCCCATTTATGCCGGGTACTGTACTGCTGTGCTCTGCTGTGCTCCGCGGCTGCGACTCAAATGAAAACTGTGGCGCCGAGAGAATTATCGGCGTTTTCTCTCTTTTCTTCTGGCACCCGTTTCCGCCGGGGCCGCGCGCGGGCTTTGCAGCGTCGGGCCGGCGGGGGCCGTGCGAGATTCATGGGGCCGCGGGCGGCGCGGCGTAACATGCATGGCGGCAATAAGCGGCCTGAAGTACGGCCGCATTCAGCAGCGCGCCTCCGCAGTCGGCTGGGGCGCCGCGCCAGACGCCCGCGCGGCCGCCGCCGGGAGGGCCGCGTGACCGCGGTTCGACTCCCACCAGGTGAGGCGATTTTCCGCGACCCTCACTCTGCCCTTGCTGTCTCTGTCCCCCCCTCACTCGTCCCCCGAGGCCGTCTCCGTCTGTCGCTCCCTTCTGTGTCTCCGAGGCCGCCCTTCGCCCACGGCCTCGGGGCTCCTCCGCGCCCACGGCATCTGGCCGAGCAAGACGGCAGCGGCGGCGGCGGCCCCGGGAAGTGGGCTTACCTGGCGAAGCCGATGGAAACTAATGGACGAGCGTCTAGCTGGGCGGCCCCCGCGGCCCCCCGCGCCCCCCGCCAGCACCGCCGGCACCGCCACCCCATTCCAAGCTAAGCCCCCAGGCCCGGACCCGCCCGTCTTCTCTCGTCTCAATCAATAAATTTCTCTCTCACTCTCTTACTCTCTCTCTCTCTCTCTCTCATTCTCTCATTCTCTCACTCTCTCTCCTTGCCGAGACAAAGAGGATCCGTGCGACGTGAGGCGGCAGGTCCGCGAGTAGGACACGCCGCGCCGTCAAACAGCCCCGCCGAGGACGCTGGAGGGCGCTACGGGAGGACGCTACGGGAAGGACACCGCGGAGGCGGAGGCCAGCCGGCGGCGCCGTGAGGACCGGAAAAAAATACGAGGACCCCGAAACGGGATCCCGGTCGCCCAACAGCAGTCCTCAGCAGCCCTGCTGCGTGCCCCCCGGACGAGACGGGCCTCTGGACCACTTGGTCGTAGTACACCACCAGTCGAACGACACGCACGCGAGACACACACACGCAAGCTTACACACACCAACACACACACACACACACACACACACATGGAGGGGCAAACAATACGACTCCTATCCGGACCGGACGGACGCGCAGCCGAGTAGGATTAAAAGCTATTACCGTAATTGAAAACTCAAGTCCCCCCCCCCCCCCCCCTCTCTCTCTCTCTCTCTCTCTCTCTCTCTCTCTCTCTCTCTCTCTCTCTGTGTGAGCGCGCGTGCACCCCCTCGACAGCCCGCCCGCTATACGCTACAACAAGACCACTCCGTTGCTGCTTCGCGTCGCTATACCGCCAGTCATCATTTTTCACGCCACGCCGTCGTCGTCGTCGTCGTCCACGTCCATCCCTTCACGACGACTCCCCCCCCCCCCCTCCCCCTGCTCGCCCACGTCCCCGTCGTGGTCGCGGTCGCCGCGGCGGCGGTGGCGACGAAGACCGTGTCGAAGAGGAGATTAGGTTGACGGGGGGTCCGGGGTCCGCCCAGCCGGGCGCGCGGCCCGCCGACCGCAGGCCCTCGGATTATCCCCGGGTAATATGCACGCACATAAATCATGGCGCCATCGCCTTCCATCCATCACGCCGGGTCGCTATGCGCCTCGCCTTGTCGTGTGCCGGCGAGGGTGGCCCCGCGGTGGCGCAGTGGTGACCGCGCTCGTTTCTCACCCGGACGGCCCCGGGTTCGAGTCCGCCGCAGTGCAAGTGTTTGGGTTGTGCTGCTGCTGTCCGGCCCTCCCTCGCATCGATGGCTCGGACCACCCCTCCTCCTGTACAAAGCGTCGCGGGCGCCGCGGAGAGCCGCGCGTCCGCAGGAGGCCCAGCGGCCGCCGTCACCATGGCGACGGCCTGCACGGAGTGCAGCGGAGGCACGGCGGCGGCGCGGCAGCCGGCTCATCCCGAGAGCTGCTCGCCTTCGTAACTCGCTGTCGCTGTTGCACTCGTGGAGTGCTCCATAAGAGAGCGAGAGAGAGAGGTCCGCAAAGACACAGCAACGTGTTCGGTGACCGAGATGCACACGGGATGCGGCCCCAGCCGGCCCCAGGCCTGTGTGCATGTGTGCCGGCCATTAGGGAAGACTGTTGTCCGCGCAATACGGCGGCGTCCCTCCCCCGCCGCCCCCGCGCCGCCCCCGCGCCGCCCCCGCGCCGCCCCCGCGCCGCCCCCGCGCTGACCGCACGGCCGTCCCTCCCTCGTCGCAATGACCCTCGCTGCCGCTTTCAATGCCGCGTCCTGGCGGCCGGCGGGCCGGCCGGCTCGGGAAGGGTTGTTCGTGTTCAACACACTGCATGTTTGCTTCCGTGCGCCGGGCTGGACGCCGCGCACGGCGAGGCGACCCTGGCTGCCGCGCTGCCGCCCTGCCGCGGCCGACGCCGTGCCCGGCCCCCGCGGCCGTCGTCCTCCCCCTCCCCTCGGGTCTCGGATGGCTTCCCTCCCCCTCCGCGCCGCGCCCCCACCCCGCCTTCAGGTGCTTCACCGCCGCCCCCGGCCGCCCCCGTCCACACACTCCAACGCTGGCCTGCTCCTTCAGAGGCCTGGCTGCTCGCATCAACCCCCGGCGCGCCTCACACCCCCGACCCGCCCCCGGCCGCCCCCGGCTGCCCCCGGCTGCCCCCGCGCGCCCTGTCGCCGACCCCCGACGCGCCTGGGGGCGGCCTGGGGGCGACCGGGGGGCGAGCGGGGGGCGACCGGGGAGCGGCCGGGGGGCGGCCGGGGGGCCTGAGTCACCTCCCCGACGAGCCAGGCTCAGCACTGCGCTCTCGGCGTCCCCTGTCGTCGTTTTGGTGTGCTCAGAGGTGCGAAGGGAGAGAGGGGGTGGGGGCTCTGCCGTCGGGGGACCGTGGCAACCAGACCGGGGGATGGAGATGGGGGGGCCTCCTCCGCCTGCGCCGTGCTTCTCAACACACGACCGCGGACACACAACTACACGGGGCGGCGCCGCGACATTATCCCCGCGCACACCACAAACCCGCTCTACGGTAATAATACACAATAAAATAAATAAGAAATGCCCACAGTACAGGACACTAATGAGCCGCCGAAAAAAAAATCGCAAAACATAACATTAACGTCAACAAGCGGGTCACAACTACGGTACCGAGTCTGGACCTCGGTCTGGGACTGTCGATATCATTTCTCGGTATGTACTGTTTTTTTTTTCAGAAAAGCTTTGCATTTTCTGTGTCTTATTGGACTTTTTTTTTCACCGTTGGCGCCGTATATAGTGGCGATATGCTCTATTGCCAGGTCAGGCGGGCCGCCGCCGGGGCCGACGCGAGTAAGTTCAGCCCGTCAACCCCCCAGCCTCCTCCTCCTTCTCCTCCTTCTCCTCCCCTGGAAAATAAAGTGTCCTGTTTATGGCGCACATGATGGAACTGCGAGATACGCCTCGGCGACCCCCCGCCCCCCCCCCCCCCTCCCCTACCGCCCCTGCCCTTCCAGGCCATACCCCGCTGCTTCTCATTGAAACCCCTCCACCCCCGCACCCTCACCGCCGCGCCCTCCGCAACCCCGTGCGCGCGCGCTCAGGAGCAGCGAGGAGACCACGAGGGAGAGAGAGAGACAAAGAGAGAGAGAGAGAGAGAGAGAGAGAGAGAGAGAGAGAGAGAAAGAGAGAGAGAGAGAGAGAGGGGGGGGGAGAGAGAGAGAGGCGTGGCGCGCGGGGTAACGGTCAGCGCGGCGAGAGGTCACGTGACACGGCGGTGGCGGCGGTGGCGGAGCGTGGCGCGGTGCACACAGTCAAATTACAACACTGCTCAGTATAGTGGTGTGCTGCAGGGGGGGGGGGGGGGGTTACGTGCCGGGAATATCCGATGTCGGCGGAAGGACACACACACACACACACACACACACGCACGCACAGAGTCGTGGTGATGGTGGCCTTTCACCGTGGCCCCGTGGCCCCGCTGCATCTCCTCTCCACCCCCGACCCGCCCTGCCCTTTCCTCCTCCCCCCCCCCCCCCCCCCCCACCAGCACCGCTCCCCCTACCGCCGCGCTCTCGAACCCCGCCTCTATATCCCCCTGCTTGATTGCACACACGGTCATACACAATTTCCATTCAGAAATATATTTTACAAAATTAAAAAAAAAGAAAATCGCCACAGTCGGTCTGTTTTGCTACATCAGATCTAAGTCGGATGACGGCGGGGACTGAGGCTGCGGGACAGCGGGGCGGCGGGTGCGTCCTGTGGGTCCCTGTGGGCCCCTGTGGGGGTCCGCAGGTGCTCCAAGGCCCGGCGCACACCCCTCACACACACACACACACACACACACACAATACGAGACGTGCACCCGACCTGTGGGGCTGGCACAGAGAAGGTGTCCGCGGGGGGTACCTGTAGGGGGGGGGGGCAGTACTGTACCATGGGAAGGGGGGGGGCGACAACGCCAGAGGACACGAGGTGTGTAGGGAGGGGGGCGGGGCGAGCTCCCCCGCGCCGTCGGTTTTCACATAATGCCACCTTAGTGGGCCACGCTGATAATATCATGCATAACTAACCAGCACACATAGGGGGGGTAGGGGGCGCCCCCCTCCGCGTGTGCGCGCGCCTGGGGGTGGGGGGAGGCTGCGGGGACAGGAAAAAGGGGGGGGGGGGGGGTAAATGGGGTGGAAGAGTCAGGGAGGGGGAGGAGGGGCAGGGAATCGCACGCGGCGCCGCCTGAGGACAAGAAATATTGAGGAGGTTGAGCGGCGCTGTACGCCGTTGGCCCCGCCGGGTGTCGCGGCGATGGCGCGGCCCCCCACCCCCGCCAGCAGCAGCACAGCGCGGCCCACACGCCGCCGAAAATAAAGGGGGGCAAAGGAGGGCAAAAGTCATACGCGCCGCCCTTTGCTGCCGGCGCGGCGGTATTCGAACCCGCGGACAGCACAACCGACTGCTAGGGGTGTATTATAATACACCCGCCCGCGCCGACGCGCCAGGCAACATCCTCGGCCTTCTCTTTCCGGACCGGTTCGAAATGAGAAGCGAGCCCATATCACGCCCCCCCCCCCCCCCCCCCCCGCGGAGCCCGCGAGAAGCCCACGAGCCCGGAGCACACAAAGGCAGAGGAAGCGGCCCATCGTACACGTATGCTCGTGAATAGAAAGCCATTTCTACATGGGAGGAGGGGGGGGGGGGGGCGATCTCACAGCGTAGCAGCAGCAGCAGCAGCAGCTTCGCCGCGTTTTCCCGAGAAAAATTACAGAGCGAGAGGATTTTTTTCTCCCACTCAGCCATGCTGAATATAACATGTTAGGAAAAGTACGCGCGAGCCCCCGCAAATTCTCTCTCTCTCTTTCTCTCTCTCTCCCTCTCCTTCCCTGTCTGTGTTTCTCCCCCCTCCCTCTCTCTCTCTCTCTCTCTCTCTCTCTCTCTCTCTCTCTCTCTCTCTCTCTCTCTCTCTGTCCGTCTCCGTCTCTCTTGTGATATATCTTGGAACACGTCACCGTGTACTTCCGAGGAGATTTCTTTGATGATTGCACGCCCGGAAATAGGAAAGTACCGGAGAGCACGGCACACATGGTAGGGGGAGGAGGGGGTGCGTGGGAACAGGCGGGAGGAAAGCAAAGGTCAGAGAGAGGCAGAGAGGGTGAGTGTGTGTGAGATAGAGAGACAGAAATGAGGGCGAAGGGAAGGGCACACCTGCTCACCGCGGCGGAAGATGGAGGTATAGGATTGGACGCACCGGCCGTATCCTCGGTGTCTTTGGTGGCCTCCAGCTCCAGCCGCGCCTGATTGCAGCTGGAGGCGAGCTATCAGACCTCCGCGTTTGAGCTGGCTTTAGTCTACATTTCTGGTGACACTGCGACACTTCCTTCTTTTTTAAAATATTTATTATTATTTTTACTCTTTGTTGGGCCCCGCTGCGTGTAACACCCGATATCTGGTGCATACGCCTCGCTTCCTGCTGTGGCACTACGCGGCCGGCTGCCCCCCTACTGCCCTACTGCCTGATAAGGGTAAAGGTCACCGCGAACGCGGCGGCGGCGGGCCGCAACGCGAGCCAACGTGAGATGGCCCGGAACTTGTGCGGGGGAGAGTGAGAACTATGGGAAGAGAGAGAGAGAGAGAGAGAGAGGGGGGGGGACCTTTCGGATGGAGGGGGGAGGGAGAGAGAGAGAGAGAGAGAGAGAGAGAGAGAGAGAGAGAGAAAGGGAGGGAGAGAGGGGGGCAGTGCCAGCAAGATAACTCAAGTTGCGAGTCCTGTGCCTGTATGTGAGGAAGAGATGGGGAGGGGGAGAGGGGATTCACTCCCTCACTCTTATCTCCCTGGCCGCTCCAGCGCTCTGCTCTCCTGCCCGCGGGGGGGGGGGGGGCGATGCCGTTGTCCAGGGCCCCGGCATTTAGCACCCCCGTCGACGTCGTTGCCGGCCATGCGGCCACGGGCCGTTCCAGCAGCGGCCCACGGGCGCTACAGCGGCCTCCAGTCGCCCCTCCAGCGACCCCCCGGGGGGCTCCTGCCGGCTCCTGCCGGGGCCGTTACAGAGCCGTGCGGCCGGCCGGCCCCCCACAGAAGGCCCTGCCCTGCCGACTTCCACCACCGCCTTCGAGCAGCACGGCAGGAGGCGACAACCACCCGCGCTTATTCGCAGAACGACGCGACGTGATACACTATTATTCGCAGTCGCGGCGACTGACGACGTACTCACCGCTCCTTCACGTTCACCATCCGCACCACGCCCCCCCCCCCTCCTCACGGTCAAGCTCGTTAACTAATTGACCAATGGGCAGTGTACCTTCACTCTCCCTGTCTCTTCCCTACTCTCTCTCTCTCTCTCTCTCTCTCTCTCTGTGCCTATCTGTCTCTCTCGCGCACTCGCGCGGATGCAGAACGTCCCTCATCACCCGGAGCAACTATACAAAACCCCTCATCGCGTACTATCCGCGGCACCGCTCTTGTGTAGTATTTTTCCGGGGGCAAATGTGGGTGGTTTGGCACCTTTTGTTTTCGCTTAATTACAGCTCACACGCACACACACACGCGCACGCACAGATACACACTCACTCACACACACACACGGACACAAAGGACACGAGAGGGTCCTCCGCTGGAATGGGGCGCGATTGTTTCGCATCGTGTGTTCTCCGCTGTCCGGCGCGGCCTCGGACCCTCCGATCGGCATGAGTGGACCCCCGGAGCCCCGGCCATTATCAGAGCCCGACAGGGATTATCGAGCGGGACGCCGCGCGGGTTCAAATACCATCAGCGCAGCGGGTTCAAATACCAGGAGCGCCGCGGGTTCAAATACACCGGGAGCACCGCGGGTTCAAGTACACCAGGAGCGCCGCGTGTGTTCAAATACCAGCTGCACCGCGGGTTCAAATACCAGCAGCACCGCGGGTTCAAATAGACCTGGAGCGCCGAGCGGGTTCAAATACGATGAGAGCGCCGCGGGTTCATGTACCACAAGCGCCGCGGATTCAAATACCAGCAGAACCAATTCCATGAACATGAACGCCCATAATTTTTAAAAAAATAATTATTGCTGTTTTAAAAATATAAAAATTGTTGCCGCACAGTGCAGAGCAGAGAACAGTGAGGGTGTAACGGAGAACGGCAAGAACAAAAAAAAATCGGATGCCAACTTTTTGGACTCGCTGCTGCTGAAGACCCGTGCGGCGGCGGCCGTACCTGAAACAGCGATAGGCCGCTTCGCAATACGTCCGCCTCCCGCTCCCATTTCTCTTCTAGGCCTGCCTGCCTCTCTCTCTCTCTCTCTCTCTCTCTCCGATGGATTTGTTTAGCAATCAGGCCATTACTTGCAGATGCCGCCCCGCCCCCACCCCCTCCTCCCTCCCTCCTTCCAGCGTATCACCAACTTCTGCATTTCAGTATAATGAGGGCACGCTTTGTTCTGGGAGGGAAACCCCATCCGGCAGCGGAGGCGGCCGAAATATTCCAAACCACCACCAATCAAAGCCGCGGAAATAAAATACGGGTCGGCGGCGGCGGCAGCAGGCGGTCGGGAAAGGTGGAGGAGAAAATGAGGGGCAGGGGCGTTGCGGGGGGGCAGGAGGGGGGGGGACTGTACGAGGGTGTACAATTTCTAGCGCCGCCGCCGCCACCGCCCCTCGGTGCTCGCGGCCTTGCCCAGCCGGCCGAAATAAGGCAACAACGAATTATGCTGTGTGCGGGAGACCGCGGCTGGAGGAGGAGGAGGAGGAGGAGAGGTGGGTGGGGGTAACTCTCCGACGTGAACGCCCGCCGGTGGCAGCTGAGAGTCGCGTTACGTGCTTCCTGGACGTGGTGCCGCCGGTGCCGCATCAAGGGGGCCGGGGGCTCTGATCCCGCGAACGCTGGTGCTGCCTTCTCGGACGTCTCTGTCGCCCTCTCTCCCTCTCTCTTAGAGCACCCCGCAGGAGTGCGACAGAGACAGAGAGCTACGAAGGCAGCAGTGTTCAGCCAGGTGAAGAGGGCCGCCGCCGCCGCCGCCCTGTCTGTGCTGCCGCTGCCCTCCATCAGGTGGTCGGGCTGGTCGGGACAAAGGGAAGGGCCGCCGCCGCCCCTGACGATCGCCGTCTGCGCTGAGGCTCGCGGGTTCGAGCCCCGCCGCCGGAAACCCATTTTGAGTTGACAGTTAGGTATGCATAAGTCACCAGCTCGTACCACTCGTGCCACCACGGGCGCGGGGCTGCCCTCACCCTTCAGCCACACGAGGCCCTTGGGGGACGGGGGGGGGGGGGACTCCACGGCTGAAAGGGAAGCTAGGAGCTCACAACACGGGTGTTGGTACTGGCGGTGAAAGGGAGGCGAGGGAGAGAGAGAGAGAGAGAGAGAGAGAGAGAGAGAGAGGGGGGGGGGTGGAGAGAGAGAGGAAGCGTGACCTGAAGCCACGGCTGCTGCCGCCGCTCGTGCACCGCGGGGAAAACGTCGACCGTGATTGGAACCGAAGTGGGCGGGGCCGCGGGGCTCGAGGCGGACGACGTCGACGAAACTTGGGAGAGGAGAGGCTGAGCTTCCCGGTCCTGAATGAGTGCTGGCTGAGAGACAAAGACAATGCCTGCGCCGCCGCTGCTGCCTCTGTCCCACCCCCAGCAGGCACGCCCATACCATGCCTGTTTATTACCACCACCACCACCACCACCAACAGCAGCGGCGCAAATTCAAAACTCGAGAGACAAGCTCTATAAATGGTACAAAGAAGACGAGGGGGGAGGGATCGCGGGGGGTGTCGGGGCTGTGGGGGGGCCGCGGGGCCGCGGGGGCGTTCCCCAGGCGGTCTGCCGGGTCTGGCAGGGCTGGCAGGCAGTTGGAGATCCGCGGGGGCGCGTCGCGGCGCTGCACGAGACACGCACTGATAAAAATGGTTTTGCTGTGGTAGCTAATACTTTGTCTAATTTTTGCATAGCCGTAATATTTGCTAAATAAGCTGAGATTTTCGCTGAAGTAGCTAAATTTCAGCAATGTCAGGTGAGGCCGAGCTGTATCAGCCGACGTGTGATCTGAAACAGATTGACCTGGGGTCAGTTGTACCAGCTGACAGTGGGCTGTCGTAGCTCCGATGGAGCTCTAACAGGGAACCTTTCAGCTCCATGAGATGAAAATGTCGGCTACGCCAAAATTAGCCAAAACGTTAGCTAAAATAGCAAATTATGAGCTACCACAGCTAATCCATTTTTTTCCCGTGCGGCACAGCAGCAGCGGTCCGTGGCGTCGTCGCGGCCCGATACGGTATGAGAACGACAGCGGCGCGCGCCGGCGGTGCTGCTGCAGGTGCCGCGGCTGCGGTGACCGTGGCGGGGCACGACATCCACTACACCGCCGTGGTGTCTGAGGAGGGGCTCGTGCGACGGGCGGGATCGCGTTTCCGCGAGGTCAGGACTGGTACCCGTTCGTTCATTAAGTTCCACCAATGATCGGCCGGATTCGGCCGCCATCTTGCTTCTGAGCTTGGCCCCAGCCCTGCCCTGGGGGGATGCCACCGGTTGTCATCACGGGGAGGGGTGTGGGGGGGGGGGGGGGGGGGGGGAGGGCGGGGTGGTGAGGGCGGGGGCGCACCGGGACGGTGTGGTGGCGCGCTGGTGGCCGATTGTACCCGGGACCCGGCCGCGCATCGGATTTCGATGGAGTCGCGGGCGGGGCGGAGGGGGAGGTGCCGGGGAGGGGGGAGGAGGGGAGGGACGTCCACGCGCGCCGCGCCGCCGCCGTCTCCCCGCTACTACAACAAGAAGAGAGGCCAGGTGGAACTCGGCCGGTATTAGCGATTAATGACAGAGCTTATCAGAGTCGGCTGGGCCGGGACGGCGCGGCTCCCCGGCCGACGCTGCCGCTGTCGCTGCTGCCCCCGGCATCCCCACCATCCGGACAGATACAGAACACAGCTTCGACAACGACACACCGCGGCTCAAGTTTTCATTTCGTGGCCGTTGCACCGGTCGTCCAGGCCTATTCGTGCTCCATGCATGATTCCTTATTCGCACATGACAGCCCTGTAATAATTAGTTGCCTTCCAGCCCGCTCCAGTTCCAGTCACAGACGACAGCTGGCGGCTCCGGCCGGCCCGCAGCGGCGGCCACACCGCTCACCCGGAATCGTCCGTGGAATCGTTTGGGCAGACTTAAAGAGCGAGTGATCGACATTGACACGATCGAGGGTCGACTGTGGTGACGTGACAACACCATAAATGTCGAGGAACAATTTGATCCTTGAGCTGGAAGCGCTTTTCAAATGTCGGGGACAAAAATGTGCCTTTACAGGGTTACGATTGAATTACCTCAATCTGGGAACAACAAATACTGGGGGTGTACGAAGTTGTCACCAACTCAGGAACAAAATTGTTCACTGTCGTTTAGCGTGAACCGTGATAAAGATTACGTGGGACCCCACGGGGCGCCGCGGCAGCTCGCGCCTTCACCTTCACTGCTTACATTGGATTGGTCGAGTTCCAGTAGATGTCGGAGAGCTTGGTGAAGGTCTGCGGGTAGACCTCCTTGACGGCGATGAGCAGCAGGTAGATGAGGGACCACGGCATGGCGGAGCACGGCGGCGGCCTCATGGCGGTGACCAGAGCGGCGC
Organism: Megalurothrips usitatus; assembly: GCA_026979955.1. Classification (NCBI taxonomy): domain Eukaryota; kingdom Metazoa; phylum Arthropoda; class Insecta; order Thysanoptera; family Thripidae; genus Megalurothrips; species Megalurothrips usitatus. Next base: position 8,040,741 of record CM049606.1, read on the forward strand.
ACAGGGGTCAGAGGTCGCGTGCCGGGCGGGCCGGGCACACGTGTCGCATCCTAATCCACAGGGATCCGCAGCAGGGCGGCGCGGGGCGGCGCGAGGCGCGCGCCACCAGTAAGCAACCTCTACAGACCGTGACCACTTCACACCCGATTTTTCATATATCACCACTGCGCACTTTATTTCTCCTCACTCCACCACCGCGCTGTCAGGCGCACACACACACGGGCACACACGCCCACACACACACACAGCTGGGTATCCGTATGCACAGCGGGGGTTCTGTTAGGCTGAGAATCTGTCGGAGAACCCGCGCCGGGGCTCCCGGGACACACCGTATCACTGGGGAGGGCTGTCGGGTATCCAAGGGGCGCCACTCGCGGGGGGAGGACGTGGACGTCGGGGACGCGGCTACCCTCCGGGGGTCGGCGGCGGGCTCGCGGGCGGCGGCGGCCGGCGGCGGCGGTCACCACGACGACGACGACGAACTCGGCGGAGGACGCGGCTCCGGCTCGGCGTCAGGACACGGGGCGGAGCGGCTCGGCCTTCGGCTCCCTTCGGCGGCGCGCGGTCGCGTTCTGCTGGGGAGGGGAGGGAGGGAGCTGAGCTGGAGGCCCGCCGCCGGCTCCGGCGCGGCGGCGCGGCGTGGCGGCGCGTGGCGGCGCGCGGCGGCGCGTGGCGGCGCGTGGCGGCCGCGGCAAAACACAGCGACGCCAGCGCCCCCCCGGCGGCGGGTGGCGCAACCGCGTCCGTGGGAGGGAGGGAGGGAGAAGGGTGCGCACGCATGCGCGCTCTCGTACGGGAGCCGGCCAAGTACTTCCCATACAGCCGCTTCCCCTCCCCTCCGGGAGCTCAGCTCGCGCGTCGCACCTCACCGTCATCGTCATCGAATTCGCTTCTCTCTCTCTCTCTCTCTCTCTCTCTCTCTCTCTCTCTCTCTCTCTCTCTCTCTCTTTCTCTCTCTCTCTCTCTCTTTCCCTCTCTGAACAGCTGGTGATGGCGCCTGTCGGGTAGGCAACCACGGCTTCTCCGTGCACGCGTGTCGCGCGGGCTGGCCTACCCTGCCAGTCGCAGGCGCCCGCCCGCCGCCGGCTCAGCAACGCAAGGCAAACCTGCCGCGAGTACGGCGCGTCTCGGCGAGTTTTAGTTTAGAGCTTCGCGCGCGTGACCGTCCTCTACAATTGCAGCTCACAGGTCCGCGCGTCCGCCGTAGGCGTTGGCTTCGACAGCTTCGGCGAGGTTCATTTCGGTGTGTCGGTCACCGGGAGCTTCGCAGCCGCCGACGGGAGCTTCACAGACGCCGCCGGGAGCTTTACAGCCGCCGCCGGGAGCTTCAAAGCCGTTTCACGGCTTTTCAGCCGCCGGCCTCACCGCACGGCCGTCTGCTCATAAAACTAAGTACGCACAATGAGGAAGGGGAGGGGGAGGGGAGAAGGGGGCGGTCGGCGGACATTTAAACCCATCCCGTTCCTCCGTCTGCTGCTTCGGTTTGTTATGAGCGAAAGGGGTAGAAAGAGAGGGAGAGAGAGACAGAGAGAGGGTTAATGCACCGTTAAAAACGGCCCTTCGCACTGCTGCACTCTGCTGGAACTGGGGAATGTTTCCGCTCAACGGCATGGAGACGGTACGGGAGAGAATAGCCGGCCCGGCCGCCCCGCCGCCGGCTGCCCGCACCCTCCTCCGCGGCCTTGGCCGCCGCGGACCGCCGCCGGGATAAAAACAACAAAAAGTATGTATAATGATAATAAAAATGGAGAAACGGACGGCGGCGGCGCGGCGGATGCGTAATGTGTAGGGTGGGTCCCCGCCGCCAGGGGCCGCCAGGGGCTGCCAGGGGGCGCCGGCGTCCCACTCACTCACACACACACACAGCCCTCTCTCTCTCATACTCACTCTCACTCACTCACACTCACTATCCCTCTCACTCACACTCTCTATCCCTCTCACTCACACTCTCTATCCCTCTCACTCACACACACGCACTACCTCTCACTCTATCCCGCGCCCCCCCCCTCCACCTCGCCTCTCTCTCTCACACACACTGTCTCTCCCTTCTATCTCTTTCTCTCTCTCTCTCTCTCTCTCTCTCTCTCTCCAGCCCTTACCCACCGCGCCTCTTCACACACGTTAATTAGCACGTCGGAATCTGTCAAACGCCGTGGCTGCGGCAGTCTAGAAAGGGCGTGAACGGCGCTCCGCTGCTGGCTGCGGTGGCTGCTCTGGCGCCGCAGTCCTCGAGTCCCCGCCGCCACGCTCGAGCCCCGCGCCGGTCCCCACACCCTCCAACGCACACCCTCGCCACCACACTACTTTTATCCCCCGTTTTCTCCCATTTTTTTTTGTTTCCCAGCGCAGTGGCTGTGGCCGCGCTTGCAGTGCAGCGGCGCGCGCGGGGCAAAAACGTGAAGGGCGTCGGCCGTGTGCGGCGTGCATGGGGGTTTAGTTGTGCGCGCCGCGGATTTCCTCTCTGCAGCGCAGCAGCCAGAGCGTTAAGAGGAAAGAGGACCACTGCTGTTTTCGGCCTCTGCGGGCCGATTTTGAGTCGTCTTCTAACGATCGCCACAGCCAAACCGTTCGATGTATCGACTTCAAACTTCGTGAGGAAGCAGTTAAAGGTTCAATCTCAATACCGGTGTGTTCAAATAATTTTTTGAACCACTCTGATATGCCTAAAAACGGCCGAGACTTTGAGCTATTATTGCTGGTCTCCACAGCATCGGAAAAATATTTCCCGATGGCATTCTCTAGATAATTCTTTTCTCTGTCCGGCGGGATTTGTCTGCGCTCAGTGCGATGAACGGTTTGGACGCAAAAGTGGAAACGCCAAACCTCTGCACGGCCCTTTTTGAGCGCTTCTGCGAGAGTGACAAGGGCAGCTTTGGAATGAGCTATACCGAGCCCACTCCGGAGCCACGCCTCCTCCTCCTCCTCCCCCACATCGGCGAGCCGTCTCTTTTGTTTCGCCTAGCCCAGCCTGCACCGCCCGCCTGCCCGACCGGGGCAGTGAGAGCGGCCCCCCGCTGGCAAGAAGCTCCTCTCAGTCATCCCTTTAAATTTGCTTTCGGGAAAGCCAGTCCAATTTTTAAATTCTTGAATGGTATGGCAGGCGTGTCTCGCAATTCGTTAATGATTCAGTACTCACGACGACGAACAAAATGTCGTTTGGCAGTTATTTCTAGCCCACTCCGTTCAGAAATTAGCAAAATTTAACTCTGTATGTGTGAGTTGCAGGCAGGCCGTGTTGGGACCGGGGCTGCGCTAGGGTCCCCTACCGACAAAAGTTTACTCTGAACAGTGAACATAGTGAACGGATGATCGGACCCTAATGACCAAAGATTCATTTTATTCGACTTTTCGAAACAGAAAGATTGGGCTTTAGCAGATGGTTGTACTCCATTCCGTTCGCAAGTTAGCAAAATATATTGCATATCATATCGGCGCCAATAGTTTTTCTGATTTCTGAACGGATTGAGCTAGAAATTACTGTCAAACGCCATTCTCTTCGTCTCGTTGTGTACAACAATGTGGAACCACAGAGAGATAGGTTCGTCAAAACGTTCAAAAAGTTAAACATTGGACTGGCGGGCCGCCAATACAATGGGACGGCCGGGCACCGGCCCAGCGGGGGGCACCTCGCACCGCACGAGTCGCTGTCCCCTCCTAGTGCAGCACATGCGTAGGGCCAGCGCGCAGTGCGCGGATAGTTTGTTCGCTGCAACATTTAACGTGACAGCCGATTTCAGCGCCGTGCGTTTCCACTTTTGCGCCGTTCATCGCACTGTGCGACAAATATAGCCGGATAGAGAAAAGAATTATCTAGAGAATGGGGAAATATTTTTCCGTTTAGTGTGTGGCGCCGCAAAGTCTCAGCCGTTTTTAGGTATTGTTTCTAATTTTTTTTAAACACACGGCTATTAAATTTGAACCTAACTCTCCCACACGAAGTTTGAAGTCGATACATCGAACGGTTTTGTGGCGATCGTTAGCCAGAGCAGTGGTCCTCTTTCCTCTTAAGGGCGCGCCGGAATAGTCGGGGGCGGTGGTGGCGGCGCAAACTATGCCCTCTCTCTCGCACACACACACACACACACACACACACACACACTCCATTCTCTCTGCCTCGACCTCTGCCCTCTCGACGTTCGGGGTTCCCCCCTCAATAAGTTTGCAGCCGTGTCAGCCTCATCACACGGGTCTCTAGTTCTGCCGAGCCGTGCCCCGTTGGCCCCGTGCCGCGGTGCTGTGCTGTGCTGTGCTGTGCCATACCGCCCCGCACTGTTCCGACTGCCGCCGGGAAATGAAAACTGGAAAGTAGTGAACGGAGCAGCGGCGCGTGGGCCGAAGCTGCAGCTGCGAGGCCCGCGGGCCCCGCGCCAGACTCGACACGATCACGCGCTCGTTCGGCTTCCAGCGGGTGCCGCCCTCCGGTGAGGTGCTGCTGCCGCGGAACTCGATCTGAAAGCACCCCCCCCCCCTCCCACGCGCTTGTAGTGTGCGTGTTTGTGTAAGAGAGAGAGAGAGAGAGAGAGAGAGAGAGGTGGACTTTGGCAGCTGCAGTGCACACAGCATAGCAGCTCCATCAACAAGCGCAGCCAAAGAAAAAAATAGTGAAAATCTGAAGAACAAAACATAAATCATTTTTAAAAATTGTACTTGTAGATACCCCCTCTGTCAGGGTAGCGCTAGAGCATTCAAACTAGCAGCGCGGGCTACCGCCTGTTTTCCCTTTGTAGCAAACAACATTTTCAAGCAAATTAAGATTTGATTTTTTTTTACAAAATCCGGAACAAACACCCCCAAAAAAATGGTAAAGGCACGTGACACGTCCCGCCTCGCCGCGTTGTGGCGCGGCTTGAGTCTACCGAATTGACGGAAGGCTGTACATGATCCCCACCGCCGCCGGGCTACGCCGCCTCGGGCGACGGCTCAGGGAAAATGGAATGAGAAAGGTTTTCTTTCCGGGACGCGGGTCGAACCACCATCGCCCACGAGGGGAACAGAACGGGGACCCTCGACCCCCGACTTGGGGACCGGCGGACAGAGAGGAATCAAATCGGTAGGATGTGTGCGAGACTCGGCTTTCAAAGCACCCTGACGCGTGAATTTGAACGCACTGTAGATACCCGTACATCCCCTCGGCCACGCCCCTTTCTCATCTCAATTTTTTTCCCCCCCCCCCCCCCCCCCCCCCCCCCCCCCCCCACCTCCCCCTTGCCTTGCGGACTCCGCGTCTCGCGCTATTGTTTTTCGCCGCTCCACAGTCCTGGAAGGCGTCCAAAACCATTTGCGGCGTCTCCAGGGACCGCCGGGGACGGAAAGAGGTACAAACGAGGGGCGGGCCACGCCCGAGGCCCGCCCGTGCCGGTCGTGCGCGGCGGCACAGAAATGCGCGCAGATATTTACAATCCGCGGCCGTTGAACGAACGACCCGCATTTCAATCGTTCATCTCCATTTCCTTTTTGCCATATGACAGTCCAGACGAGGCCAGCGAGGGTGAGTGTCGATACACCGCGTCTGTGAGCGTGGCTGTATCTACCCCACGCCGCCACGGCCTGACGTGGAGTATCGCCGGCTTCAGCGCAGAGTACGAACCCCCGAACACCTGACTTTTGGGAAGGCACCAACTGGTGCTTAGCCCGGTGTGAGGAGTTAGTCCGCTGACTTAGAGCCCATATAGGCCTGGAAACTGCACTTTAGTACCATTTGTTCCCACTTTACACGATTGTTCTATGAAGGTATCAGAGTGATTTGACCCGCAGAGGCATTTGAAATTTTCGTGCGTATCCAACATGGCGGCGTTTTTCCAAGATGGCGGCCAAAACTAACTTGATCCCGGGGTTAGCAGGTGCTCCCAAACCCGCTATCCGACTTTGATGTTCGAAACAGATTTTCCGAATAAAGAAGGAACGAGGATTCGAATGGTGAAGTCGGATTTTAATTATCTGTTTTACTTTTCGAGAAATATCCAAATAAGCAACGTGATTTTTCTCGGAGAAAATCGCATATTTGTGTTTGGCAATTTTAACCGCATTTCTGATCGTAAATTGCCAAAAAGATCATCTGAGATTGGCATTCTACACTATTTTAGGAGTAAAATGAGAACTCGGCCACTTCTGTAGCTCAAACAAATCCGGAGATATTCGGGATTGAAGTTCAGCGTGCATCGGTCCCTTAAGGTTTTTCCCGTAAGGGGCCATAGGCAACCCGCAGTGCGCGTTCGCTGCCAGATCCGAAATACCGCTGTTCTGGGAAGCGAAACGCATCCTAATGGCAGGCATGGCTGTTGCTCTCACGTATTATAAACGATATTTAGCAACTTCGGGTCAAAAATAGGGGGAATTATGTATGTGGATTGAACCATATTTTAGTAGGTAATACCTATGTCAAAGATTGTGATCGAGCCTAAATCAGGCGTTCTTCTCGCTTTGCGATCAGTTCTGTCTATATCGGTCGGGTCTTTGTACGGAAAAGCTAAAAGTGAGAACAAATGGTACTAAAGAGCAGTTTCCATCGGCTAAGTCAGCGGACTAAGTGGGAGCACGTTGATGTCGTCCCCGGCGTTTGCTTCTGCTGGACTGGCCGAGGCGCTCCCCCCCCCCCCCCCCCCCCCCCCCCACTCCCCCCGCTCCCACTTCCGCTCCCGCTCCCGCCCCGCCTGCCTCCTCGGTGGAATGCCAACCTGCGAACTTATATTAAGGATAGAATGAATGGTTTATAAATGGACTTCATTTAGTTCAGCTAGCGTGGATTTCGGGAACCGGTCTTGTCGTGATTTAATTCAGATTGCAGCTGGTTGTCAATTTGTCGTTCGCCGTCGGCAGCGAGTTTAGAGATCTCATAGCCTATTTTTAACCTATGTCGTCAACAAGTATCAGACAGCTTCTCGGTGTTTAACTGATGCCGAACTTTAGAGTAAGTGATTGACGTACGATGTGGAGATGGGAAATCGCATGAGGAGATAAGATTTATTAGAGTCGTGACTCATGCACTTTTGTCTCCACTTTCGTTCAGCAGTTGCCAATGTCAGTCAGCTGGCGACATCTACAGTTACTGAGAAGGCAAACGTATTTTGGTGTTGTCAAAATGTCATCGTCAAATACCAGTCAGAAATCAATTATTGCAGTGTGCCAAATGAGGGCAACTGATAACAAAGAAGAAAATCTTGAGACTTGTAGAAATCTAGTGGCTTCTGCAAAACAATTCAATGCGCAGGTATAGTCATTGTCATAAATTTGTGAACAGCTAAAATGCTTGCAGGTTTTCATTCATCTCTCTTTTTTTTTCTAACATTGCTTCAACAGATGGTTTTTCTTCCTGAAGCCTGTGACTATATTGCCAAGAATAAGAACCAAACAATAGAAATGTCAGAAGATATTTCGAATGGACCTACTATCAATGCTTTTAAGGTCTTAGCAACCCAACATCAAGTTTGGCTCTCACTGGGAGGAATTCATGAAAAGGTAATCTTCTTTTGTTCCATTTGTGCTCTGTCAGTCAGTACATTTTTAACAATCAAACTTGATGTTTGCAGGTAGACGAAAAAACAGTTCGAAATGTACATGTCTTGCTTAATCCAGATGGTCAAGTTGTGGCCCGCTATGCAAAACTTCATCTTTTTGATGTAGATTACAAAGAAGGCAATGTATTCTTGAAAGAATCTTCTTACTGCAAGCCAGGTGATGAAGTAGTGCCTCCAGTTCCTACACCTGTTGGAAATATTGGTTTGTCCATTGTATCCTTTTCTCCAGCTCTAGTTTTGTGTGGGATCTCAGATTTCAGAATAGTAACGTCCTTAACTGTTCATCAGTGTTATGACTTGAGGTTTCCAGAGCTAAGCACACGTCTTAGAATGCAGGGAGCTGATGTTCTCACCTATCCATCAGCCTTCACATTTGCCACAGGCGCTGCCCACTGGGAGCCCTTGCTACGAGCAAGAGCGATTGAATCTCAATGCTATGTTGTTGCTGCGGCACAGTGTGGTGCACATAGTGAGAAACGATCTTCTTGGGGTCATGCCATGGTCTCTTTTATTCCTTGCCAATCTTTATTTTGTAATCTCGCCATAGAAGCATTTGAGAATGATTTTTGTTTTTCTAGATTGTGGACCCTTGGGGTTCTGTCATTGCTCAATGCTCAGATGGAGTTGGTGTTGCAGTAGCTGAAATTAACCATGATATGCTACGCAAAACCAGATTATCAATGCCAGTCCTTCAGCACAGAAGGAATGATGTATACCCATCACTGAAGCCTACCACCTTGTCTCTTATAGATGACAAAGTGGAACCGGAGTGTTTTCAATTTGGTCAAGTTACTGTGAAAGGAAGTGGAATTTTTGCCAAAACAAATCTTTCAATGGCATTCACTAACAAAAAATGTGTTGTTCCCGGACGTATCCTTCCATATTTTTTTTTGATGCATACTTATTAAATTTCTAAAATGGGGATGGAACTTTTTCTTAGCCTGCCCATCCAGATGTTTTAGTTGCTCCCCTCAGATGTGTGTCACGAATGTCAGAGCTTACACCTGAAGAGGTGTCTGATTTATTTAAGCTTGTTCATGAGGTTTTGCCAATTGTAGAGAAAACATATGAAGGTACCTCTGTAACCGTGGTCGTCCAAGATGGGACAGATGCTGGACAGTCAATAAGGGTATGATTATTTTCAGAAAGTGTGTTTTATCCTGTATTTCTGTTGTGCTTTACTTTTTTTTCTGTTTCGTGGTCCTAGCATGTTCATGTGCACATATTGCCCCGACGCCGTGGTGACTACCTCAACAATGATGATATTTATAGAGACCTGGCTAAGCATGATAAAGAAGATTCGACTGTTGGCCAATGGCGAACAGAGGAGGAGATGGCTAGTGAAGCTCTCATGCTGAGAACAGAATTTAAAAAATCTTCCAGTTGATTTTTAAGTCCTTGTTAGTGCCTCATCATGTCACAATTTTGTACAAAATGAAAAAAAAAAATTGTTCACAACATTGCTGTTTACTAGAATTTGTAGTAAGTCCTAGCATTCTCATTCACAAGCCATTCATTAGCCTTTTTCTTTCTATTCAGTGCTATGGCATGAGTGCAGTTTTCTTAACAGTACAGACCCCGGGTGGTAGCTGGAGAGTAATAGATACTTGTTTAACACAATTTTCCATTTATTTGACAGAGAAAAAAAAAACAATGTCAGACTTGTAACACAATTAAAAACATATGCTTATCATTCGCTGTCAAGTCATACACATGAACTATGGCATCTTGGTTTATGAGAAGATTCCTAAACAGGAAAGCACATTAAGGCAATATCAACTATTACTTGATATTTCAAATACAATCTTAAGTTGGAACAAGGCAAGAGCCTGTGTATCACAGTATAACTGTACTAAAATGTGCATTTGCAACTTAATTGTTCTAAAGCCTGTGAATAGAAAGCAAGCACTCTTTCATAACAGAATTTAAGTATTTTCTTAAATTTGTACATCAAGTTCATAACAAGTGATGTTCTTCACATGCAGTTTAGTTTTTGTTTTCACATAAAAATAAGCACACAAACACAAGCACACTGAGCAAAGGGATAGCATCATTTTGTCACAACTACTTCATTCACTCATCAATTCAATTATAAAGTTAAATCATCCGCATGACTACTGCCCAACCACAATACAAAACAAACTAAAAGTATCAAAAAAGGAAATTCATCCTCCAAAAAATCAAAACCACAATTCCAAGTAACAAACCCCAAAACTGATACACAATTTATGCAAGACTTTCCACAAAAAATGTAATGAAACCGTCTTTAAAAATAAACCAATGTGAGGTTCAAAATAGGAACTACTTAAGTAATGATCAAGTGCTTAAAATTGTGAGAACCCCAGCTGGAACTGATAATCACAAAAATACCACACACAAGACTTAATTTACGTAAAGGCACAGTTTTGCTATGGACAACAAAATTTCTAGCTAACAATAGTTCCTACAAATTATGTAAAAGAGGATATAAAATTACTGCAATAAACAGTACCAATGTTCAATACCTACAAAATAAAATGAATTACAACTGAAACAAAACACTTGCTTACTAATTAGCTTACTTTCTTCATTTCATTTACAATGTTTTGGCATATTTAAAACTTAGCTCTTAACTAAATAAAATCACATGATGACTTGAGCACAGCAGGTACATCATATTCAGCAACTTAAGTTCATATTTTCTTAAAAGGTAGCACCATAAATTTCATAGAAGACATGTGATGATAAAGTATGCAACATAGACTCTGGGATGTATGGGCATGATTGTTGTTTTCACATTAGAACAAATGTGATCCTGTTCAAAATCTACTCAGAATTATATTATGTAAGAAAATACTGGTTTTCCTTCATATGTGTTTGTAAGTTGCCCAGGAAAAGAAACTTGAACAATACAGTACCCTGCTTTCCATTTAACGAAAACAAAAGACTACTAACATATGGCAATGCTTTGGTTTTATAAAAAAACAAAAGCTGGATAATATGGACAGAAATGAAGGACTGGTCCCACCAGAAAGGCACAAAGGACTTGAAGAACTTTAACTCCTTCTATTTTGAACCAGCATACGGCAGAAGCAGAATTACACGTTGGTTACTGATGATAGTAAGGGTTTTGATGTAGGAGGCTCCTTCCGTCGGAAAGTAACCCATGTGTAGACTAAACTTCCAATGACACTGGAGTGAGAAGAACGACACAGTTAACATAAGACCAAAAAAGTCAATTATCAGCAGTAAGATAAATAAATTAGGTGTACATACCTAAAATTGATTCCGATAAAATTCACCCAACTAAAAATGTAGTCTCCTCCAATAACCATACCCAAATATGTTACACTTATATTTTTTAAACAACCAATTATAGTGGTTGTTAATGCTGAATTATAATGGGTACACAAAATTACACTATATGAAAGAATGAAGCCCATTATGCATGACAGTAAAAACTGACAGAGGAACATCATATTTCCCCAATCAGGAAACTCTAGTGCCTGAAAAATAATGATGAAACTATGGTAGGTAAAACATAAATGGATCTGATAACGCATATTACTTTCAATTTATTTTTTCAACTTACCCTATCTATCTCTCCCAGACTAAATGCAAAGAGAAATGAAGGAATGACCATAAATAGGGCATTGTAATATGTTAAACCATATTTTCCAAGTTCTTTGGAATCTAATTTCTTTTTCATGAAGACTCCTTGAGTAGCAGTGAAGAAGTCATTCAAAAGGACAAATGTATATCCTTCTGCTGTAAAGGCCAAATCATTGCTACGGGAGAAAAGGAATGTTAGAGGTGGAGGCAACACAGAAAAACATGCATGTATTTTTGAATTGGACAATATTTTACCTGGCAGCAATGATGGCTCCTAAAATCATGGTGTACACAGAGAACTGCACTGCCATGCTAGGTTTCACTCTGGAAATAATTTTTCTGAATTACAATACTGCTTCCACATGAAATTGGTTGCTATAACACCAATACCCACCCAAGAATGTAGAATTCTGCAACCATGGTCATAAGAATTGAAAACCTTCTTAAAGCTGTGAACATAGGTAAACTGCAAACAGAGAAATTCAGATAAATTTGAAGAAAAATAAACAAAAGGTCACAAAGAGAACAATCGTACCTTAATTCTTTTGTGCCCCCTAATCCAAAGGTAACATTTCCTATATAGATAATAGGTAAAGGCCATATCTGGAACAGAGACAAGCATATAGACATGACAGTACATTTTAAGAAGTTGAAAATGTAAAACTGATACTCACTTTACGTAACGTGCTTGATTCTAAATCAGGAAAGGATATGATTCCTAATTTTTTCCCTGTATACAGGACAATTATTGTTGCGAACATCTGTCCTAATGCAAGGCACTGGAAAGATGGAAACCTGCAAAATACGAGTTTGTAAACGTTATCAGGAAGAAAAACAGGTTAGGATTTGATCAAGAACTCAAGAAACCGCAAAAAATCTACATCCTCTGCAGATGAGGACAGGTATGTTTCATCAACAGGCAAAAATCAATAAAACTGATAGTGAAGGAAATTCACTTCTGCCCTATCCGACATTTACAAATTCTGTCTGACAGTAATAGCGGGGGCCTTGAAAGGAAACTAGACTTCCGTCCAGGGCTGAAATGCCGACATTGAGGGAATTCTGCTTACAAAGCTCGTACAATGTTTACAAACACCCAGAGCGCCTTAACCTAAAACCAGGCCCCGAGCCGTACGCCCGCCGTCCGCTAGCCCATGGCTGGCCGCCGCCCGCTGGCCTCGGACACGACTCACTTGTACGTGGTGAGGACGGTCTTGTTGACGACGGTGATCATGAAGGAGGCCGCGCCGTAGAACACGGCCGAGCCGACCCGCCTCCAGAGCAGCGTCCTGGCCTGCATGTCGCTCGCGCCGTCGTCGGCTAGGAGACCGTTCCCGACAGCCCCCATCGCGGACCAGGCCTAGGTGCGAGACGACGGGGGCTTAGATCGGGGTGTTTGCCGAGGGTTTTCGCGGGGTCGCGCGTCCCCGTCGAGCGCCACGCAGCACCGCGGACCAGGGCGCACTAGCGCCTTATCGCTCGAGTGCCGACGATAACGACACACGTCCTATTTGCCATCGTAAGACACGGTGGGGGTCTCAGGTGGTAACCTGACGGCGCGGCTGCTCCGCTCCGCTCTGCTCTGCTCGACTCGGCACTGACGAAAACAAAAAGCAGACGGAACGGGCGGAGCCGGAGGAGTGGTGGTGGTGGGGGGGGGGGGAGCCAGTGGGAGGGGGAGGGCCGCGGAAGGCTTGCCAACGCCGCGGATAGCAGCCGGCAGGGGCACCAACAACGTCACGGCAGCACTGTCCGCGGAGCTGCGGGCCAGACTCGCATGTGCTGGAGCTGGAGCTGAGGCTGCGGCATCGCGGTTGTTCGCGGAGGGCCGCCGGACCCCGCTGGAGACTAGCCGCACCGCGCGAGTTACATGAAACCCGGAACGGGGCAGAACGGAAGGTTACGCACGACACGAAAAAGTAGCGTTGACGTGTTGGCGTTCCTCTGCCGGCCGTCGGGCCGCCGCCCCCGGACTTCCCTCCCGGTCACGGACTTTTAGTACAGACTATACCCAGCGAAGGACGGGGTCTGTGTCTGCGGCACAGAGAAGAGAACCCGACTCATCAAACCGCGCTGTACACGCAGTACTCGCAAGGCCCGCATACCCTAGCCTCAAAAAAAAATTTAAAAAATTACAAGTCTTCTGCAGCTGGAACGACTTCATGACCCGGCCCCTTTTGGACGAAAAATAATGCGAGGACGAAAAAAGAAAATTAACACGTCGACGACACTACTTTTGCAAGCCACGTCGGCGGCAGCGGCGGCGGCGGCGTCTCCGTCGCCGTCGTGGCGGTGCGAACGCAATACCCGCCCGGCCCGGCTACCTATTTACTCTGCTCTTCCCTTTTGGTCGCCGCCGCCACTGAGGACGCCCCGAGGCGCCGGGGAGGAGGGGGCCTCCTCCGGCCGCCTCCGGCCTCCTCGCCGGCCGCGCGACTTCAAAACGTAATTTTTCCCTCACCTTGGCGCTCCTCCGAAGGGACGTCATCGTGCTAAGTGTGTTAAGGTGCACGGGCGGCAGCAGGGGGCCGCGGGGGCCGCCGGCAGCCCCGTCGACGCCCGCACGGGACGGGGGAGTCCACGCGGGGCTGGCGCAGACCGACGACGGCGTCCTGCTGACCCCCCCCCCCCCCTCCGGCCCCGCGGGTCGTGACGGGACGCTGGTCACGACCACCAGCACGACGAGATACACTCGGTATTGCCAATGCCAGGGCCTCGGCGGCAGGTGCATCGGGGGAGGAGGGGGTGGGGGGCGGCAGTCGCGGCGGGGGGAGCGGGGAGGGGGGCGCTTCGATCGGGTGGTGATGTGGTGGCGATGCTGTTTGATGGACCCGCTACGGAAACGTCGTGAGTGCCCCGTCAGTCTGCCTGTCCTCTGTCCGTCTGTTCGTCTGACAGTCTGTTCGCCCGTTATCCCATTTTCACGTTGGCCTGCAAAAGGCGATAATGACGGGTTGTTCCGGCGGTTCAAAGACCGGAAGTGAGCGCGTGTGAGTATGTGTGTGTGTGTGTGTGAGCGAGAGAGACAGCGAGAAGGTCGGGGATTAAGATAGGAGGGAGAGGGAGGGAAGGGGAAGGGCGGGGAGCGTGCGGGCCAGACCGCGGCGCTGTTTCCGACTGCTGGTGCTGGTGGTGCTGGTGAGCGGCGCACGCCGCGGGTTTGAACGAATCGTTCAAGCCGTCTTTACGGAACAGTAGCGTAGAAAGACTCTGATATTTTTTGGGGGGGGGGGGGGGGGGGGATATGTCGTGCATTTTGCCTACATCCAGGGGTTTGTTAAGCGGGTTGCCTAGTCCGGTCTCCGGGGACGGGAGGGGGGGGGTTAACCCCTCCCCCTCCTTCCTACGCCACTGTTACGGAAAACGGAAGTTGTGTGTGTGTTTTTTTTTTGTGTACTCGAACCCGCGCTGCTGTTCGGATCGGCAGCAGCGCGTGTTACCTTATCCCTCACACCGCGCGGTTCGCCGCGCATCTCTCTCCGCCCCGCGGCCACGCCAACGCCGAAGCCGTGCGCACCGCGCGGCACCGGCAGATTCCGACGACCCCGCAGCGGTGCAGTCTGCAGCAACAGCAGCAGCAGCAGCCCGGAGACCTGTCAAGAGTATGAGAAATAAATACAATTATTACCCGCGTGCAGTCTGCCCCCCCCCCCTCTCTCTCTCTCTCTCTCTCTCTCTCTCTCTCTCGCTCTAGCCTTCCGTCTCTCTCGGCTGGCTGCTGCCACATCAGGGCGGAGGACTCCGCGTCGAAGAGCCGTCGAGGCGTGGCGGCTGAGTGCAGGCAGCAGCAGCAGTCAGCTATCGGCTGCCGGCACATTCTCCGTAAATGACGCCCCCCCCCCTCCTTACCGCCTCTCTCTCTCTCTCTCTCTCTCTCTCTCTCTCTGTCTCTGTCTCTCTCTCCAGACTGACACGAACAGCGCAGCGCAAATAGCAGCCGTGGATGGCAAGCAGTTCATGTTGTGGCAAAAGCTATCGGCCCCGGCTGCCGCCGTCTGCACCTGAGGTGGGGGGGGGGGGGGGCTGCACATCCACACGGCGGGGCGAGTGCCGCGGCACGGCACTCTAACGAGTGCGGGATGGTGGTGCCTGCAGACGAGCTCTGCCCTGAGCAGAACAGGACTGGCGGGATACCGCAGACAACGCGGACTCCGCGGGTACTCGAACCCGCGTCACCCCTGCTCTGTGGTGGGAGGGCCGGGACACCGCGGCCCTGCTGCTCCGAGTGCAAGTTGAGGCGGCGATGCTCTGGGGAGACTCTAGGGGGGCGGCGAAGCTCTGAGAAGACTCTACCGGGGCGGCGAAGCTCTAGGGAGACTCTAACGGGGCGGTGGAGCTCTAGGGAGACTCTAGCGGGGCTCCGCGTCGGCCCTGGCGGCGGGGCTCTCGGTTCGAAATAACAAACTAAGCACACGGCGAGGGATCGGCGCATGGAGTAATGGGGCGTGCCGGGCCCCGCAGCGTGCCGGCGACGCCCTTGGGCCCCTTGGGGTGCAGCAGACGTGAGGAGAGGCGCGGCGCCGGGCAACGACCTCCGCGCCACGCCCCGCCACGCCACGCCCCGCCACGCCACGCCCCGCCGGGGTACCGCAGGAGGTAATGTGCATGCGCTGGACCAGCTAGTCGGACCGAGCCGGACCCGCGGCCCGTGCACCTTAATGGCCGTCAGGGCGTTCGTGGCCATCACTGCGCCGCCCGCTGCAGTCAGCCCGCTGCTCGCTAGTCCTGTACGGTCAGCTACAGCCGCGTCGCTGTGTCCGCCGTATCCCCCGGGCCTCCGTGGCTGCACAGGTGAGCCGCGCAGCGGCGCTGCCGAAAACGCAGATGCCACCGGAGATACTCCTCGCGTCTGTGACAGACGAGCCGGAGTCTTCCCTCGGGCCGCGACGCCGCGGTCCGCGCCACGCGTCGGCCGGCGGGCGCCGTGGCCGCGTCTCTAGGCCGTCGGCGAGGCCGAAGGCCGCAGGCCGCAGCGTGAAGTCATTCGAAGAGCGTTTGCCTTTGAGGGCGGCGGGAGACGTCACCCACACTGCCTCCTCCTCCTCCTCCTCCTCCTCCTCCTCCTCCTCCTCCTCCTCCTCCTCCTCCTCCTCCTCCTCCTCCTCCTCCTCCTCCTCCTCCTCCTCCTCCTCCTCCTCCTCCTCCTCCTCCTCGTCCTGCTCCTACTCGTCCTCCTTTGATCCTCCTCTTCCTGATCCTCCCCCTCCTCCGCCGCCGCCGTTGCGTGTCCAGGCTCCGGAGCGCCTGACGGTCGCAGGGTAGGCCGCGGGGCACGGCGCCCGTGCACGGCGGGGCTGCCTATCCCGCCTCTGGCAGGCGCCAGCCCCTCGCTCGCTGTCTCCGTCTCTCCGCCGCCCGCCGCCGTCGCTCCCACTCTGTCACTCACACACGTGATCCACTATAGGGGGCAAACACTGGCGGCGGCGGCGACGTGACGTCACGCGGCATCGCGGAGGGATGATCCGTCTCCATCAGCTCGAGCAGGACGCCGAGCTCCCTCTCTCTCTCACACACACACATACACCACCATCTCTCTCTCTCTCTCTCTGTCTCTCTCTCTCTGTCTCACTCTCTGTCTCTTTCTCTCTCATGCCGACGGAATAAAATGACGCTGGCTTTATTTATTCCTGCATTTGTCATCCCAGGCATCTCTCGGCGCGCGCCTGCCGTGCCTTCGCGTGCTTCGCGTCTTTTCCTCCTGCAGCCGATGCGGCCGAACAGGTGACGACACACACGCAGCGGTGCGCAGCAGACGACACGTAGCAGACGACATCGCCGGCGTGCCGCGCAACCCGATGCGGATGCGATGCGTCCGCGCGTCTCTCGCGTATCTGTGTGCGCGCGTGTGCGCGTGAGCTCGCATGACACACACACACACACACACACACATGCAAGACGGCGCGCACAGCGTGACGCGGCCTCCGTCCGCGGATCCGCGGCGGCGGCGGGGCGGGCGGTCAGCAGACGACACTCAGCCGATGGAACTCCAGCAGACGACACTCAGCCGATGGAACTCCAGCAGACGACACTCAGCTGATGGAACTCCAGCGGACGACACTCAGCCGATGGAACTCCAGCAGACGACACTCAGCCGATGGAACTCCAGCAGACGACACTCAGCCGATGGAACTCCAGCAGACGACACTCAGCACAAAGGCAGCTCAGCAGACGACGCTCAGCAGACGACGCTCAGCAGACGACGCTCAGCAGACGACGCTCGGTAACGGGTGCGACGGAGCGCGCGCATGCGCAAACATTTCGGGGTGATTAATAACAGCATCCGTTCCCGTCATGGCGGCCGTCGGGACGGCTCGCTCCGGTCAATGTCACGTGATGACCCCGGAGGCCCGGAGGTGGCCGGAGGCCGGCGGCCGGGGCCCCGGAGGAGGATGCCCCGATGATGCTGGCCGGAGGCGGGCCCGGCCGTGCCCTGGCCTCCGGGGCCTCCGAGCCCGACTAGCTCTCTCTCTCTCTCTCACATACTATCTCCCGCCGCCGGCGCAGCAGCGCGCGGCGAGAGAGAGAGAGAGAGAGAGAGAGAGAGAGAGAGAGAGAGACAGAGAGTGTGTGAGTGTGTGTGTGTGTGTGTGTGTGCGGGCGCCATTTGGACACGGTGTGCTTTTGGTGCGCTAAGAGCCCCGGGCGGTTCACTTCCTTTTCATGACTAATATAGCCTGCTGTTGGGCTGACCGCCGTGCCATGAGCCCCGAGCTGCCATCGGGCAGCGCCCGCCCCGCATACCTACACGTACACAAACCCGTCAAAGTACACCCCAAATTTTTTTTGTAGTGTTTTTTAACGACCGTATAAGAGCGTAGAAGTTTAATTGGGCGATTTCTCCTACGTCCGTGGAGAAGATGTAGTCGGAAATCGATTTCCACACACATTTTTTTTACATTATTCTATGAAAGAAAAAGAAAAGCTCATTCACTTATTTTACTAATGTACACCAGAGCCGCTGCAGTGATGACGTGGAGCGTGCACGCCGAGTGTGCAGTCGGTGACGAGAGCCCATGACGGAGTCGGAGGCGCGGGCCGGCTGTAAGAGCGAGCGAGACGCCCGCTGTAATTTGCGTGTGTGTGTGTGTGTGTGTGTGTGTGTACTCGCGCTGCGCTGGCGTCCCCCTGGCGCAGGCTAACCCATCCAGGTGCTAATGACGGAACTCGCAGCCGCGGATGCGTGCGGGCAGCGGAACACACACACACACAAACCTCCTTCCGTCTCTGTCCCCCGTCCAGCGCGGCCGAGCGGCGGCCCGGTGTCCGACAGAGACAGCGACAGCGCGCAGTGCCGAGCCGCGACGCTCGCGGAGGCCCTCCTAATGTCTCTCAGAGCCGTTGACCCGCGGAGGCCGCTGCCAGCGAAGCGCCGTCTGCGCACCGCAGCACGGCGCCCCAGAAACTAGTGTTACACCTTCCGAAGCCTCGCCGCACTTTTTAAGTGCACTCCAGGGACCCGCAGTTGGGCGCATGGCTCATATACCACGTGATTCTGAGACGACGCACTTTTTCTGGGATATGCAATCCCGCAACGCACTCTCTCTCTCTCTCTCTTACTGGCTCGGCCGGACGCGAGAGACAAGAGACGGAGCTAGTGCTTTGCGGGTTGCATATCCCAGAAAAAAACGCGGCGTTTGTGAATCACCTGGTATGTCTAGAGAGTTAATTTTAAAAAATCGATAAAAAAAAGTTGAAAAGATTTTGAATGTTGATGGCTAGGCCATTTATAGTGCCGTTGGATCAACCGACAAAAAAATGTGTTAGGAATTTGGTTGTGTTCGTCTGAGGAGGGCCAACGAGTGCAGCTGCTGGAGCACCCTCCTACGCGACCGCGTAGAGAATATTTGAACGAGCCGCCTTTTCCCGCGCGCGCTTCGCTTCCGGCTGATGGCCGATAAGACGCATCCTTGCGGCTCGCGGCGCGGCGTGTTCACGAGTATTTCTGGCGGCTCCGTGAGCTCCCTGAGGTCCGTGAGCAGGTCAGGGCCGTGGCTACGCCCGCGCTGCCGGCGGCAAACACCTCGCCGTCGGTGACATCACCCTGGCCCCCGGCGGCCCCCGAGGACCCCGGCGGCCCCGGGCACCCCGACGGTGCCTCCCCCCCCCCCCCCCCCCCCCCCCCCCCCCCAGGCTCCAACGCGGCGGCTGGAGGCCCCTGGAGCGGCGGCTGTGAGAACTGTACGGCACGCAGGTTCACGCAATTAATTATCGAGATTTTCAGCGTAAGGATTCCGATTTTATGTTGACATTTATGGTAGTATCAATAAAAGTATGCAATAAAAAAAATTCGACCCTCGTGGACGCATGCGACAACAAAACACAGAGCGTTTTGTGATCTGACCTTTGCCCTTTATCATCTAATTTCGCCCCATTTGCTCTGATTCCGTTCTCGAACGCTTCGCGTGACGTTGTTTCCAGTGTGCGGCACCCCCGGCACCCCCTCGGCACGTGCTGGCTCATGACTCGGCACTCGGCTTGCATCACCGCCGGCCCGTGGCGGCCACTGGCCTGCCTGCCGGATGATGCCCATGGGCTCCGGCGGCTCCGGCGGCTCCGGACGCCGGCCCCGGACTTCCGGCACGGCGCCTCCGGTGCCGAGAGCGAGCCCGGCAGAACCTGCTCGCAGCGGCCGCCGCCCTGGACCCGCTCCGGACCCCTCGGCAGCGTCCTCGCCCGGTCTCGGAAGGATTATTGATTTTACAGCTCACACTCATGACTCGAGCAGTGATCTCATGCCGGCTTCTCATGCCGATCCGGTCTTGCCGCGAATATCTGTGTGAAAACGTTGTACAATATATTGTCGCCCGCACTCTGTGAGTCGAGAGTGAAAACACTGTCAATGAAATATTTTGTCAGATAACAAGACCTTTTGAAGTCGACAACGAGGGGTCCAGGTACACAACGTTAGACGCTATGAGTATCACGTCGCAATACGTGGGGGATTGCCATGGTAAAAAAAAAAGAACTGGACAAAAATGTCTTCTTTCTACTTCCGTTTTAAACCCTCTCTAAAAATGTCTATTATACGGGAAAATTCCGAAATCTCCCCTAACGCATGGCCGCAAAATGTCCTAAAAAATGTCAAATAACTACACTTTGTGTGTGCACCGTTCTCCACGCGCACATTTCGGGCTTTACGGTAATGATGACCTCCGTGCCAGACGACGCGTTCGGCAGCCGAGCTCATTCGGGGCGGCTGTAGGTGCTTCAACTCGATGTTTGACATCGGCCTCCGCGCTGCGCCCCGCTGCGCCGCGGCGTGGCGCGGCGTAGCTGCCGCCGTCTAGTCTCTCTCTCCCTCTCGCCTCCACGCGGCCAATCACCATAAAAGGCTGTTGTTGTCGTAATTGTTCGGTTCGAGCCTCTCGGAGCCGCCGCCGCCGCGGTGGTGCATCGTCTGCTTGTCTTCTGCTAGCTGTCGTCTGCTCCCACTCGCCTGCCACGCGTCAAATGCACCCTCCCTCTCTCTCTCCCTCCCCCACCCTCTGTCTTTCTCCTCTCTCTGCTGACCTTCTACTGCTGCCTATATCGCACTCCGCCGCCGCTGCTCTCTCTCTTGACGCTCCTTTCTGATGAATAACGAAAATAAAATTAACGTTTCCAACAAAAGCCGCAAAAGCGCGTCAGGCATAAAATCGTGCCGATGTGGTCTGAAGCCGAGCAGCGCAGGGCCCTATGAATACTGAGGAGGGTGACGTTCGCGGGGCCTGCGGGGCCTGCGGGGCCTGCGGGGGTTCTCACGGGCCGGACGGCCGCTAGCCGGCGCTCATGTCAGGCAGGAGAGAAATTAGTGCAAAATTAATATGATCGTTCCTGACACGAATTAGAGGGAGCAGCCGCAGGTGTTCGGGAGCCCCCAAAAGGTTAATGTGGTCGCGTTCTTCGCGTGTTAATAATCCTTTTCGCGATGCTTTTTCACTAATGTACGAACCCTCTACTGATTCGATATGGGACAGGTGCCTCGACCCCATGGCCGTTATGGATTCCCTCCAGTTCGAGGTCTACCAACGACAATTATGGAGCTGCACACAGATTCTCTGCGTCAATAATCACCCCGTAATTGATATGCTTATCTTCAACTGCGACAATAATTTGTATTTGACAGCACGATTTCCTGCCTGGAACGAAGTGACAAGGCGCTTGAACCCGGTACAGAGTGCAGGTGGAGTTCTTAATCAGCTCCCGCTTTTCTTAGGTTCAAGTACCTTGCGCAACAAATACACTACAATTATTTGCCTACAAAATTATTTGACGATCCTCTTATCTGCTGAGGTCCCTCTTCCTGCTCGCTTCGTCTTCGCTATGGTTTGTTCTCTCCCTCTCTCTCTAGAGGTCGGCGACGGTCACGGGGAGGCTAGCGGTGGCGGGCGGCGCGGTGTGGGGAGGCGTCTCGCGCGATGAAAAATTCACGTGCCCATCACATTATGTCAACCCGCAGCAGCGTCTGCGGAGGGGGGGAGGGGGGGAGTTAGAGCATTGAAAAGGGACGGCTGGGCAAGCGTGGGTGTGCGGGTCAGTAGATCAAGTACACTGGAAACGGGGCCGCGCGCACACACACACACAAACACACACACACACACCTTCACGACACTGGACATGCAGACACTATGTAATGCAGCCTCCAGCATCGAGCTCTTAGTGAAATAAGTGTACGTGAGGTAGTATAGCTCGTCTCGTGAACTCCCTCCCTCCTCTCTCTCTCTCTCTCTCTCTCTCTCTCTCTCTCTCTCTTCTCTCAGGCTCTCTTTCTTTCACTGCCCTCCCCCTCCCCGACACACCACCGTGAAAACTTTTGGTGCCCCGCTCGCGGCGGCACAGTGTCGCATTTAAACAACTTTCACGGGTCGACTGCTGCTGCTGCTGTGCGACGCCAGGCGACGACGTCCCCCCCCCCCCCCTCCCCGCTCAGCAGCCAGATCCCGTATTACTTGTCACCTTCAAGCCCCCCTCCCTTCCCCCCTTACGAGCAAAGCAATTTTCCTCGTCTAGTTGGAGATGACAACGATGGCAGTGCAGCCGCTCGGAGGCACGGCGGCAGCAGCAGCAGCAGCACGGAGGAGGTTCGCGGCAGAACGTGAATCGCAGAGGACGAGGAGCGCGGCCGACAGCAACAACTAAAACTTCTTGGCCCACAATTAGAGAGTACACTTCATTTCATGCCGCGAAGGCGGGCGACGCAGGCGGCAGCCGCCGCGGGACGCGCGGAGGGACGGTGCGGTGCCGACGCGGGAGCGGAGAGGAGAGAAAAATGGGAGTGTTTGGGCGCCGCGGCGGTGGGTGAGCGGAGAGCGCTAGGCGAGAGGGCGCCATGCCGCTGCCGCCGTGCCGCGCCGCCGTGCAGCGCCGCTGTGCCGCGCCGCTGTGCCGCGCGAACCTAGTCGAATGCCCGATTATTTTGCAGCCGCTGCCACCCGACGACGCACCGCGCACGGCTCGGCACCGCTGCCGGCGAAGCGCCACTTTCTTCTGTACGACACTTGCACTTTGTTACTGACATGTTTCCCGCAGAGGAATTCGCGTGTGTCCTGTGTATAGACACTAGAAGATTCATTCTAAAACTTTGCACCAGAAAACCCAAGAAAATAAATTCAAAATGTGCAAAGTTCCGCCAAAAACAATTCAAGTGTCCGTCATCGGATACGTAATTTCACAAATTAAGGTTAGAAGTCATTTCTCCGCCGTTCGTCTGCCATGAGGCTCTTCAGGAGAAAGAGATGGAGCGAGAGAGAGAAAGAGAAAGAGAGAGAGAGAGAGCTAGAGAGAGAGTTTGGGCTGGAGGGGAGAGGGGTTGTGTACGGCGGGTTGCTGGTTCAATCCCAGCCCGAATCACGAGTAACGGCAGGGGCATAAACATGGCACCGGGGCGAGCAGCGCGGAGAGGGAGGAGGGAGGGAGGAGGGAGGGAGGAGGGAGGGAGGGAGAGGGGAGGCTCCCGGGAGGGTAAGCGATGGCTCCCACGGAGTGAGCAGGGGCGCCAAAGAGAGGGGACTCAGTACCTTAGCGCAACCCTTCATCCTACTCCCGTGGATTACGCAGTCCCCCCGGGATCCTCCTGGGATCCTCCTGGGCTGCTCCTGGGCTGCTCCTGGGCTGCTCCTGGGCTGCTCCTGGGCTGCTCCTGGGCTGCTCCTGGGCTGCTCCTGGGCTGCTCCTGGGCTGCTCCTGGGATCCTCCTGGGCTGCTCCTGGGATGCTCCCCCCGCGCCGCAGCACAAGGCCCACAAGGCGGCGGTGGTGGCGCTCGGGGGGTCTGCCGGCAGCCCGACCCCCGCGCCGCCGCCCCCGCCGCCCCCGCCGCCCCCGCCGCCCCCGCCGCCCCCGCCGCCCCCGCCGCTCTCCTCGCACAAAATCGGAAAAGTCTCTCTTCGGGTCGGGGGACTACCGCGCCAGCAGCGGCAAACTTAATTTTCGAACAAACTTGGCTGGGACAGCGGCGCGTACGATACTGCGGCCCCGCGGCAAGGCCTAACTCGATCCCGCGCGCTTACGGTGTTATTCGGTCCCAGATTTCGGACGTCCAGGAGGACGTGTCCGCTTCCCGCCCGCCCCCTGCAAAATAAAATTCTAAATGCATATTTGCACATTTTTTCTATGAAACAAAAAAATGTTTTTTCAAAAAATCCGAACTCTAATGAAGGCTATATTAATGATTTTTTGACCCAGCGCTACCGCTTCCGGCTCGCCAGCCTCACCTAGCCGCATAGTTCTATCTTTCTGACACTAATGCATCACCTGCTTGAAAGCAATCGATTTCACCGCGAACCCTATTTTGCGTGTGTACCGTGCTTTCCCCGTCAATATGATTTGGCGCCTAGATTTGAGGTGGGGCCGCGCGCACGCAGCGGCGAATACACGGGGGTCCTTGCCGTGACGCCGCGCTACCGTGTAATGTTGCGATATAACGGGTAGCGGCCGCGGGTATCGATCGACAGCAGAGCCGCGGCTGTGGTCACGCAAAGCCCTGCGCCGCAGCGCCTCACGCCCTCCGCGGGGCTGCGCAGGGCTGCGCAGGGCTGGGCGCGACCCTGCAGTACAGCGGCGAGGCGAAGGGATGAACCGTGCCGCGACGACGCTGGCCCGGGGGGAGGCAGGGACAATAACTTGAAAATATCTAAATCAGGGGTGTTTGAACCTGCGCTCCTCGTGGTGTAGACTGTTAGTGAGTGCGTGTGGATATTCAGTAGAAACTAATAATTTACATTTTTTTAAAAAAATCTCAGAATGAGTAGTACTTGAACCCGCGCTGTGTACCGCCTGTCGGTGCGTGTGGTTATTCAGTAGGAATTAAAATTAAGTTCAGTAGGGATTAAAAAATTACAGAAAGAGTAGTACTTGAACCCGCTCCGCGTGGTAGATTGTTAGCGCATGTGGATATCCACAGTAATAATTTAAAAAGTGGTTTTATTAAAAAAATCTGAGAATGAGTAGTACTTGAACCCGGTCCGCGTGGTATGTAGATATCCAGTAATAGTTTAAAAATGATTTTCAAAAAAAAAAAACAACTGAGAATGGGTAGTACTTGAACCCGCGTTAGCTTGCTAGTCAGCACTCAGTACTCCCTACCCTCCCTGACCACGACGTGATCGCTCCCACACCGCAGAGTGCTATGCTGTGGGGGGGCGGGGGATCAGCATCCCCCACAGGCCCCTCTAAAGCCTCTTTGCGGGGACGTCGCACTGTTTGTCCGCCCGCAGCCAAATCTCGTGATCCCCCCCCCCCCCCCCGACCGACCCCCCTCGAACAGTGTTATGTGTGAGAGGCCGCGACCGACCACAAGTAGTGCGCGGAGAGGAGGGTGACGGGAACAACGAAATGACCAGTGCGGCGGTAGCTCGAGTGCGAGAGAGACGGCACTTGCGCTGCACTCGGGAAAACACTTCTCAGACCACGCCGCGGACGGTATTCGAACGCGTGACTCCATTGAATAAAGGGAAGCCGGCAGTGGGCGCCCTCACCGTCACCTGTTGGAGTACAACGGAGTTACTCCCCGCGCAGTCGCGTGACGAGCATTCCTCGCGTGCCCTTCACCGTGTGTGTGTGAGAGAGAGAGAGAGAGAGAGAGAGAGAGAGAGAGAGAGAGAGATCGACGGACGCATACCGAGAGAGAGAGAGAGAGAGACAGAGAGAGACAGAGAGAGGGCGTGCCAATGTCCCAGCAGTAGCGGTCACAACACACTCCGGCAGCGGCGGCAGTCGATCCAACAGATGGTAGCGGGTAACGGGGCTCAAAGTCACATACACACACACACACACACACACACATCCCTCTCTCTGTCTCCGTCTCTGTCTGTCTGTCTGTCTGTCTGTCTCTCTCTCTCTCTCTCTCTCTCTCTCTCTCTCTCTCTCTCTCTCTCTGCTGATGAGAATGCTTCGGACACAAGCAGGAGGCAAAGACCCATCAAGAGTCTTGTGGGCGCGGGCCGAAACGGCGCACGAAAAGATGAGGCAGAGCAGAATAGAATTGCCGTGCGGCGAGTACTGTAACTATGCGCCGTACAGTCCGCCGCCGGGGGTCACTGGAGCCTGCTGGAGCCTGCTGGAGCCTGCTGGAGCCTGCTGGAGCCTGCTGGAGCCTGCTGGAGCCTGCCGCGGGGTCAGCCGTCCTGGCCGGCGGCCACCATGTGCTCGCGTGGCGCTGCTGCTGCTGCAGCTGAGGCTGTTGACCCTGGTGCAGCGATGCAGCCGGCCGGTAGGCACGCCGACGGTGCCGAGTTTGAGTCGAGCTCATCCATCCGTCTCTGTCGCTCTGCCGCAGGCGGACGCGCAGAGTGCGAGTGCGAGAAAGAGGGGGAGCGGTCGCGGCTGCGTTTCCCGGACGCGGCCGCATCGCCCTAAGGCCCTTCCGAAGGGCCTCTGGCCTCAGCTGTGCTGGAGCCGGCTGGAGCCGGAGACGGTGACGCTTACGGAGCGGCCCCAGCTGGCGGCCGCGCCTCTCTCCCTCTCTCTCGCACCCGCCGGCGACTGCATGCTGCCGTCCTTGCTCCTCTCGAAGCTCCTTCTTCTTCTGGCCCGCGGCTCGCGGCGAGGGGCGCGCGGTGCGGCGGCGGCGGCGGCGGCGGGGGGGAGGGAGGGCTCGAGGCGCCAGAGGGGGAGGGGGCGGGGCGGCGTGGTGGGGGAGTGGCCGTCCCGGCCCGGCCGGCCGCCAGCTCGGGCGGCCGCCGCCGCCAGCCCGCGCGCGCCGTATGCCCGGCCGGCTGCACTGGCTGGGCGGCCGCGCGAGTCGACTTGACTCGACTCCATTCCATTGAGGCGGCGGCGGGGAGGCAGCGTCGGGTCGGGCGGCACTGGCGGCGGGCAGGCAGGCAGGCAGCGCGGCGGTCCTCAGTAGCGCCCGCCACTCCGGAGGGGGAGGTTGCTGCCACGCGACGCTCCGCGCCGACCGCCGTGCGCTAGACTCGACTCGTGCGTGCCGCCGCGACGACGCCGCCGACAGCCGGCTCCGCGACGAGCCGCGTGTTGTCGGCCCGGCGACAGCCGACGCCGCCGGGGGCTCGAACCGCGTCCCCGCGGGCACGGGGGCGAGAGTGTGGCCCCGCGTGCCGGGCGCGTGCCGCGCGCGTGTGCCGCTCAGTGACAGCAAAACTCTGGATACAAAAACATATCGTTGACACATCGGAGCAGCGGGGCGGAGCGGCGGGTGCCCATCGGCTGCCCGGCAAGAAAGGTGAATTACAAGGCGTGCGCGTGTGCCGGCGGGCGGGGGTCGGCCCGGGTCCCATCCCTGCCGGGGAAGGCCAGCCGGTGCGCGCCGGCGTCGGATCCTTCCCAGCCGGCTGCCCTGCCCGCTCAACCCTCCCAACCCGCCCCGGCGCGGCGCCCTGCGGTGCCCTGCGGTGCCCTGCGGCTTGCTGACAGTCTGGGCAGCGGCGGCAGCAGCAGTGGCGGCGGCGTCCGAGTGTCAAACTTGATCCGAGGGGTAAAGGGAGCGAGCCGGCCCCCCCGCCGGACCCGGCGGGGCGGCGGGGGCGTGCGCCAGCTGATTCCGGACGCTGTCTCTGAGAGAGAGAGAGAGAGAGAAGAGAAGACAGAGAGAGAGAAAGACAGAGAGAGAGAGAGAAAGAGAGAGAGAGAGAGAGAGAGAGAGAGAGAGAGAGAGATCCGAGAAGACAGTGTTCGCCGCGGTCAGCGGCGAGAACCACCCCGAGTTGAGCTCAATAAGCTCGGCAGCGCGCGGACAACTCAAGTGAAGGGACGCAGCGGTTGGCAGGGTGCGGCGGCGGCGGCGGCAGCTCCGGCAGCTGCGGCGCTGACGGCACAACAGCGCGCACCTGCGGCGTGCCCCGCGTGTTCTCACGCGGTCACGCGTGGTCACGTGGCCGTCACGTGGCCGTCACGCGCTGCGGTGATTGGTCGGTGCCCTCCGGCCGGATGTGGCCGTTTTGCCCCGTCGTCGTCGCGTCCGGCGGCCGGCCGCGCCGCGCCGCGCGCCAAGTGTCGGTCAGCGCTGTTTTTTTCCCACCCGTCGCGGCGCTCCTCGTCACGACAGTGTCACAACCCCGCGTCGGTGTCACAACAGCGACGCTCGTCACAACGTGGTCACGACAACCGGCCGGATTGCGGCGCAGACTCCCCAGTCGGTACCAGTGGGTACCAGTCGGAACACGGTGACGCACTGCCGCTACCGCCTCCGTCACGGGTGTGACACAGTTGCGTGACGCGCTCTGCTGCTGTCACGACTGTGACACTGTTGTGTGACGCGCTCTGCCGCTGTCACGACTGTGACACTGTTGTGTTGCTCTGCCGCTGTCACGACTGTGACACTGTTGTGTGACGTGCTCTGCCGCCGTCACGAGTGTGACACAGTTGCGTGACGCGCTCTGCCGCCGTCACGAGTGTGACACAGTTGCGTGACGCGCTCTGCCGCTGTCACGACTGTGACACTGTTGTGTGACGTGCTCTGCCGCTGTCACGACTTTGACACCGTTGTGTGACGCGCACCGGGCGGGCGGCCGGTCCTGTTGTGTGGCCCAGATACGACACCGCCTGGAAGGTCGGCCGGCTCGGGCCGCGCCTTACATCACCGCTGCGGGCTGCCCGCCGCCGAAACCGAACCTCGTCTCGAAGGAGAAGAAGAAATGTGCGCGGAGAAAAAAAATGTCACCTTTACGACGTGGAGTATCGTCACTGCTCGCTAGTGACTCGGGAGCGCCGCGCGTTGTCAAAGATAGGCAAGCCCGCTGTACTCCGTCTCTTGCTGTCTCTCGCGGTCTGTGGGTGAGGCGGACAGAGACGGAGATAGTGTGCGTTTTTGGCCTGTTGTGAATCACCTCTACCAGCGATGACATGTCGTTCTTCCGCGGAGGTCGCGGGGGGCGCACTTCACATGATCCGTAACGGCGGTGGTGCAGCGGGGGACCCGGCGGCTGTGCTCAAGCCGCGCACGGGCTCCGCTGCGGATTCTCTTCCTCTCTCTGAAGCCTTAGCTCGCGCTGCTGATCCGCTCCGGCCGTTGGATGGGGCCGCGGGCGGCATTGCGTCGCTTTGCCGTGTAGGGAGGCGACCGGGCGCCGGCAGCGGCAGCGGCGCGGCGGTCGACGGGCCTCCTTGCCAAGTCTCCGCGGGGCCGCGCCCGGCCCGGCCGCGCCGCCCATGGCGGCCTATGGCGGGCTGTCTATGGCCTGCAGCCTGCCCCCCATGGCCCGCCCCGCCCCGCCCCGTCCGTGCACCTCAGGACCGGGATCTTGCCGGTCGGCCGGCCGGACGAGCGGAGGCTCGGGAGGGGGGAGGGGGGGGGGGGGGCGGCACCGCGGCACCGGGGCCTCCCCTCCGGCCGGACTAGCCCGACGATGCCCCCTCTCCCCCCCCCCCCCCCCTTCCAAAACAGACCTACCAGGCGAACCTCGTGGGTAACCACCCAAAGGCCCAGGGAGTTTATTTCATCCACCGCGTGCACCATTTCTGTTCGAAAGCGTTTGCCAGGGGTGTCGAAAACCCCAAAAACGCCACGACGGAGCTACGGAGCCCGCGAGTTTTTGAAGTACCGCCCAGGGAACATTTCGAGGAACCAACATTTGGGAGGTTTCGGTCGGGCCGTACGGTTCCGCGTGTTAAAACATCGCCTGCTGATAACCGCGGCGGGGCGGAACACATTTCTCGGGTCCGCGGATATCGCGCCGGCAGATCGATCGATCGATCGATCGATGGGTGGATTGGTTGGGGACTGTGTATACGTAGCACAGCACAGCATGCTGTGCACGGCGTATCGGCACCGCCGCCTGGAAACGTGAGGAACGGTACGTGCTGTGAGGACTCACGACTGAGATGGGACATCGGTTAGCCGCACACTGTGTGTGTGTGTGTGTGTGGTCGTGACCTTCCTGTTGGACCCGGTGGGCCGGAATGACGGCTGATTTTTCAATTACGCCTCGTGATGTGAGGCGCAGCGGGCGCATCGCCGCGCTGTGACCCGGCCGCCGCCGCCGGTGCGACAGAGACGGCCGGGACGCCCCATTTGACTACACGGTGGTGCGAGAGAGACGCTCGCTGCCGCTGGGCGTCTCTCTCGGACTGCCGCAGTCAAATGGGACGACGTACCATCTCTCTCTCTCGCACTCACCGCCATGACTGACCGCCGCCGGTGCCGCTGCTGCTGCTGTTGTTGTTGCGACACACGGGGCAATTGCGGCGCAGGGACGGAACCGAGCGCGCAGCAGAGCCTATATATATAGTACGGTTGTTTTCAAATTTTTTTTACCCGCCGAAGTTGTAAGATAAAATGATGTCGTGGATCGGGAATGTCGACAGGAACGCCCGTGATATTGGTTTACCACCATTAATAGTACTGTAAGTGGTTTGTGGCGACTGTAATGACATGCAAAACCTGTCCACGCCGGTGTGTGTGTGTGTGTGTGTGCGCCTGTACAGTATAACCCAGCCCCCTATTTCTTTCCAGCCCTTGTGTGTCCGGTGTGTGAAGCAGAGGTCTGCATGGGCGTGGCTTCGGTACGGGGGAGGGGGCGGCTCCGGGTGTGCAGAGAAGGGAAAGTTTGTTCGATAGACTGCCGGGCGCCGCATGGTTTTGTATATATCGCCTGCCTGATGGTGTAATGTTGTTCGGCGGTGGCGTGTCGCTGCGTCGAACCCTATCCTCCTCACAGACAGGACAAGGCGGGAAAGGGGCTGCGACGCGGAGCGCACGGGGTTGTCGTGGTACCGTCAGAAGACCAAGAGACTCTGCAGAAATGCCGCACACCAGTGAAATACCTTACGACATTTTATAAACAAAATATGTGTGTATGTTTTGGTGCAACATTTCTCCCAAGAGCAAAAGAAGTCTAGTCTGAGGCAGCAGAAGAAGAAAGGCTGCTTGGAGCGCGGCCTAACCTTGCCATCAGTCTCCGGCAGGCATCGTAAATATGCACAAGAACACGGGCCAGTAAAACAGTACAGCGATGCTCCAGCGACGCTCCAGAGACGCCCCCCCCCCCTCCACCTCTCTTACAGACCCCCCCCCCCCCCCACCCTCTCGCTACTGCTGTTCTGCCTCGCGATACGAAGGAAAAAAAAAACGGACGGTTGCTGGAGAAAAGGGGGGGAAGGGAGGGGAAGGGCCTGCTGGAGGAATCAAGAAGAAGTAGAAGGTAAAAAGACGCATCGAAAAAAAATAGAGCAAATGCTCCCCCAAAAAAACGAGTATAAAGTGAAAAGGAAAGCTCGCGGCGCGGGGCGCCACCGCCGCAAAAGGAAAATTCTTCAATATTTTTTTCATAGTCTGCTTTTTAACCGGATTAACGGCCCAGCAGCAACCATTAGCCTTGAGATGAGAAGCGGCGGCAGCAGGCCCTTTTTATTGATAGAGCCCGGCGTCAATGCCTCTCGCTTTACAGCGCTATAAAGATGGTCCGCAAAGCGGCGAGGCGGCGCCGGCCGAGCGACACATCACACGTGTGGGGCGCTGGAGCCCAGCCGGGGCGGCGCCGACACACGCAAAGCCGCCGAAACTGGCGTCGATTTATATATATAAGATACGTCGAGCACCCCTTCTCTCTCTCTCTTCTCTCTCTCTCTCTCTCTCTCTCACTCTGCCTAGGAGGGGGACGGTGTGGCAGCTACACACGGGTGTGGAAGGGAGGGGGGGGGGGGGCATTTGAATGTGGAAAACTCTATTCATGCTCCATAAACTCGGTATGGGGGCCGCGGGGGGGCTCCTCGTGCCAAAGCAACCCCGGCCGGCGGCGGCGTCCAAGGCCCCCGCCATTGAGAGGAGAGGGCCTTTGGGGACGCGCCCGCCGCTGGAGTATCGCTGACATTCTATCCGCGTCTGTGTGTAGTCTGAGTATCGCTGACATTCTATCCGCGTCTGTGTGTACCTTTTCAATCCCCGGTGGTCGTCGGCGGCGGCAGTGTCCGGCCGGCGGCGGCGCTTCTATCCCCGGATTGCGAGTGCCCCCCCCCCCTCCCCGCTTCCGGCGAATGCGGTGTATTTGCGGCTCCGTTCGAGGGATGTTTTATAAAAGCTTTTCGAAGCGCATTTTCACGCTTTTGCGGTATCGAGTTTCGCCGAGGCGTGGAGTTATTCCCCGGTGATGCAAAGCGCGGTTACCCGCAAGCAGGCGGAAAAGCGGCGTTTGCAGCAGCGATTACCAAGTCCAAGGCTGGCCCCCTCGCCAGCCCCCCCCCCCCCCCCCCCCCCCTCGCCCGTCGCCTCGCTTCCCCCCCCCCCCCCCCCGCCCGGTATTGGGCCGCCTGCGGCGGTATCTGATTTCGCTCCAGTGGCGGGGCGCTACGTGTGGGAAATAAAACGCACCCTTGCGGGGGGGCCTCGTGGGGGGGTCACTCGCTCGAGGCGGCCCCGTTCGCGCGCGCTGCGCCCGCGGCCCACAGCAGGACGCGCCGTAGGAGCCTGAGAGGGTAGTTCCAGATGAGGATCTAGATGATGGAGAAGCCAGTGGGAGTAGGATCTAGACGATACAGTCCTCATCTCGGACGAGGATAAGAGGAGTACATAACTTTCATATGAAAATGCACGAATCCAGATGCGGACCCGTGATTCAGACAATCCAGATGGGGATCCTCGTAATCTAGATCTTCTAGATGGGGATCCGCGTAATCCAGATGGGGATCCACGTGATCCAGATAATCCAGGTGGGGACCCAAATAATCGAGATGGGGATCCAGACAATCCAGA
The DNA here is from genome assembly GCA_026979955.1 of Megalurothrips usitatus. Lineage (NCBI taxonomy): Eukaryota > Metazoa > Arthropoda > Insecta > Thysanoptera > Thripidae > Megalurothrips > Megalurothrips usitatus. The sequence continues at coordinate 8,072,972 of CM049606.1, forward strand.
TGAGGATCCTCGTAATCTAGATCATCCAGATTGGGATCCACGTGATCCAGATAATCCAGGCGGGGATCCAAATAATCGAGATGGGGATCCAGACAATCCAGATGGGGATCCACGTGATCCAGATAATCCAGGTGGGGATCCAAATCATAGAGATGGGGATCCAGACAATCCAGATGGGGATCAACACAATCCAGATGGTGATTCCGTCGATGCAGCTGCATTGCCCACACGGCCCACGGGAATCCCGCCGCGGTTGCCGTCAGCGGAGGGCCCAGGTGTGTGCCGTGAGATTATCGCATCCGTCACCAAAAGCCCCGGCGGCAGCGGCGGCGGCGGCCTGGAGGGGGAATGCGTGACGCGCCGTGTCGGCTCCCGGCCCAGCCAGTCCAGCCGGCAGGCCGCGCAGCGCAGCGCAGCGCAGCGCCGCAAGTCAAGTGGATTCGCGTACAATCTGAGCTGGCAACAGTGTAAGGAGCCGCGCCGCCGCCGCCGCCGCGCGGCCGCAGCCGCCCAGGTGAAGGGGGAGGGCGGTGAGGGGGGCGGCGCCGAGGGGCGAGGTCGACCGGCCGGGCCGCCGGCCACCGCCGGCCACCGCGCCGGGGCGGCCGGCTAGCCAGTCAGCTGTTTCTTGTGCTGCGGCAAGGCAGGGTCACCAACACACACACACACATACACTTCAGGTAACGGCGGGGCTGAAAATAGGAGTTTGCGGGCCGAGTGGCTAATGATGCCGAAGGTGTCGCCGTACACACATACACACACACACACACACACACACACACACATACGAGGCCGCCGCCGCCGCCTGGGCACTCGCCGGGCACTATGTGGTCGTTGGCAGCGTCCCCCTTGGGCGTGGTCGTGGTTTTAGAGGGAGTGTGTGTGTGTGTGTGTGTGAGTGTGTGTGTGTGTCGCTGTGTGTATGTGTCGCTGTGTGAGTGTGTGTGTGTGAGGGGGGCCGGGGGGCAGTTTGTGTGGGCCAGACGGCCGCCGTCAACGACGGTGTTTCAGTTTGTCGTCGGCCGAGTAAATTTTCGCTAAGGATGCGGGCGTCGCGCGGGGTTTAATGACTGAACTCCTCTTCCTCCTCCGCGGGGCGGGACGGGCCTCGGATTAATTATTATTAGGACGTGATCTAATCACGTTGACTCGTGGGAAATACAAGCGGCGCCCACTCGAAAGGAGGACCTCCAGTGTGAACTACACCAAAGGGTCCGAGTTGAACTCTAGTTTTTGCATAGGAAACTCTGTTTTTTTTTTGTTCAGAAAACTGTTATTTTTGTACAGAAAACTGTAGTTTTCGTGCAGAAAACTGTAGTTTCAATTCAGGGCAACTGTAGATTTTCACTTAAAATACAGCTTAGTAACAGTACAACCACAATTAAACTTCAGTTTGCGGAACCGCAGTTTTAGTTCGGTTGTTCCACCATTTTCATCTTTTTGCCCGGTGTTGCTGTTCATGCACCCGTCAAGCTTCGCCATTTTTCTGAGGAAAAAAAAGCAACATTTTTCTTTGTCCGCTAAACGCGCCCGCTTTTATATTTCTCCACATTTCCGACCGTTTCCGACTACTTAAATCTGTACCGCGGCGCGCTCTCTTTATGACCCGCCCGCCTTACCCGCTAACAATGCTCATGCATAAGGCAGGCTCCTCCTCCTCCTCCTCCCGTATTTGAAATATCCCCCGTTATGCATGCAGAATTTTCAATTGCTTGATGTCATGCGGGAGGGGGAAAAAGTTTGGGCCGGTCTGCGGCCACCAACTTGCCCCCCCCCCCCCCCCCTCCGCTCCCTTTCGCCGCGTTGTAAAGCCCTTAGAGCTGCGGCGGTGGCGGCCTGCCCTACGCTATGTAAATGCCCAGCAGTGTGTAGCGGCGAACACGCGCGGGGCGGGGAGGGGGTGCATAAAATGCCCGAGAGCCAACCCCTTCGCGTATGACCATTACATTGTCTGAAATTGTACATAAATTTACTGTGCACGGTTCTTTCAAAAACAAAGTCTCATTCCGTTATTTTGCAATGAATAAATAGAAAACAAATCAACAGCAATATAAAAATGGTTTACTGCTACTGTCTGCCAACTTCTCCGCCTCACTTGTTCTCTAATTTTTTTTTACTGTGATAATTGTGAAATGAAAATGACGAGCCGATCAAAGCAGCAAATCAAGCGCGCGCGCATACACACACACACACACACACGCACACACACACGCACACACACACGCACACACACACGCACACACACACGCACACACACACGCACACACACACACACACACGCACACAGTGCAACCCGGCCTGGCGGCGCCCTCCCTGCGGACCCGCGGATGTCTACCGGTGCCGATACAGACTGCGGAGGGACGGGTAGCTAGATTTGCACGGCGGCGAAGTTTGGCCGGGCAAGGAGCGCTCGCGCGGCGCAAACTCAAATCGTGAAGCTCTAATGAAGCCAACCGGAGGAGGTGGCGGTGTTGGTGGTGGTGTTGGTGTTGGTGAAGTTCGGAAGCGCGCTCTGCCTGCCGGAGCTGGAGGTGCGCGTGGCGGCACGGCAGCGCTCCGGGGGTGCAGCGGCGCGGAGCTCGGGCTCATTAGCTGGTGGCGGTCCGGCCCGCTGAGCCCTACCAGCAGCTGATAGATGAAACGACTCGCCCATCAATCGAACGGTTAATAAACTGGTTATTTATATATATATATATATATTTTTTTTTTTTGGGGGGGGGGGGTGATTTTATAACTTGAGCAAAGGGTTGTTAGAAGTAGACGAAGGGGAGAGAAAATGTAGCATGGCGTCGGTAAGGGGATCCTTCGCCCACCCACCCGAGGGAAAAATGTAGTTCCCGACTTTTTTTGAGCGGATTATAGTGTGAAAATGAACAAGTTTTTCTTTTTTTTAAATTTGAAGTTTGGACAAAGTTTGAGGCCGGCCTACTATGTGCTGTTTTACTTGCTACTCTTTACTCTGGACGGGAAAGAAAGAGGGCGATAGAGAGAGAGAGAGAGAGGGGCGAGCCCTTGGCTTGGCGGGGTCCCCCCCTTGGTGTGAGGAGGACGCGAGGTAAATATAGCGGATGCCTTGTAGTAGACGTCCGTCGTCGTCGGCGACGGCAATGAATGTGACCAAGGCTTTGCGGAGCCCCAATCAGCCCCCCGCGTCCCGGTGGAGGGAAGAGGAAGGGTGAGGGGGGGGGGGGGGAGGGTCACGCGCTCGAGGCCTTTATATAGATGGAAGTCGCCCGCTGGATTAGAGAGACGCCGCTCCGCACAGAAGGGCTGGTGCCCCGCTGGGGCCCCGCTGGTGCCCCGCTGGGGCCCCCTCCCTCAATGAGGGGAACCCACCCGTATTTGTTGCTCTGCAGGGCCCCGGAGCGGCGCGGCCCGGGGAGCGGGGGGGTTGCCGCCCAGGCCGAAATCGGCGGCCTCGCCTAGTCAAAGGCTGTGGAAGGAAATTGTGGATTTCTATTTTTGAAATGTCGTCAGGATATTTTGTTCCGGAGTTACTTACAGGTCATTTAACACATTTTTTTTACTAGTAAGGATATGGAATGGCTACCAACTTTTAAATGTAGGCTCATTTTTTTCTTCAACTTTTTTTGGTTTGGTTTTTGGTTGGGTGTTGGTCGGGTGTTGTACCGCCACCCTTCTTCCCTTAGAGGCCCACCTCACTGAGAGCTTGACCACGTCACTTATTGGACGGATCTCGCAGCTCTGCTCAGTATTGAGACGGGCCGCCGCCGCCACCGAGAATCGCGCGCGCGTAAACGGCCGAAGCAGCGTGCGCCGCCGCCACCGGTGCAGCCCCGCTGCCAAAAGCTGACTTGCACAGGCAGGAGGCCGTGGCCCGTGGCCGGCCAGCGCCGCCGCCGCCCCCGGAGCCCCACTCCCTCCCTCCCTTCCATCCCTCCCCTCCCTCCCTCCCTCTCTCTCCCTCCCTCTCCCTCCCTCCCTCTCTCTCCCTCTCCCTCTCTCTCCCTCTCTCTCTCTCTCCCTCTCTCCCTCTCTCCTTCTCTCCCTCTCTCCCTCTCTCTCTCTCTCCCTCCCTCCCTCCCTCCCTCTCCCTCCCGCCCTCCCTCCCTCCCTCCCTTCCTCTCCCTCCCGCCCTCCCTCCTCTCCCTCCCTCCCTCCCTCCCTCCCTCCATCCCGCGGGGGTTGGCCGGGCGGACGCGCCGACGACGCCGCTAGCATACCAACTTTGGAGGGCCGGCAGCCGGCACCGCCGCCGCTGCCCGCCGCTGCCCGCCGCTGCCCGCCGCTGCCGCTCCGTGACATTCCGCTCAGCGGCCAGTTTGAGGCTTCCGAAGGCGTTTCTGCGCGTCGACCCTGTCGAAACTCGCTTGCCCTCTCCCCGCTCGGCCCCTCTTCTCTCCCCCTCATTCCCTCTTTCGCTGTCTCTCTCCCTCCCTCTTTCTCACCCTCTCTCCCTCCCCCTCCTCTCTCTCTCTCTCTCTCTCTCTCTCTCGACCAAAGTGTTTATTCCGAACGCGCGGCGCTGCCGGGAGATTTGGCGGCGCAGAGTTGGTAGGCCGCGGCACCTTCTGTCCCTTAGCGCCGGCTCTTCTATGTCTGCTCGGCCGCGTGATTTCCGTCCGCTCGTCCTTGCAGGCGGACTGACAGACAGGCAGACGGACCCGGTCGGCCCGGACGCACGGGGTTGGCTCCGGGGGGGTGGGGGGGGGAGGCGTCGCGCCGTGCCATTACTGCAGGTCCAGCCCCCAATTAAAACGGAATTTGCGGCCCCATGTGTGTGTGTGTGTGTGTGTGTGTGTGTGTGTGCGCGCGTCCGCGCCCGCGCGCGCGGAGTACCCGACCCCCCGGGCTTAGCGTCGGCTTTGTACGTGTCTGCCCCGTGTGTTTGCGTGTGCGTGTGTGTCTCTGTGTGTGTGCGCCGTCTCCGCCTCGCATGTGTGAGTGTGGTGCGCACTCTTTTTCAGAGGGGTTGGCGGGGCGGCGGCGGCGGCGGTGGTGGTTGGTCCAAAAGGAACGCCGACGAGGACCCGAAGACTTCCCGCGCCCTGATTCCAGCGGCGGCCCCTCATCTCTCTCTCTCTCTCTCCTCTCTCTCTGTCCCTCTCTCCTCTCTCTCTTTCTCTTCCCTCTCTCCCCCCCCTCTCTTCCCTCTCCCCCCCTCTCTCTTCCCTCTCCCCCCCTCTGTCTCTCTCTCTCTCAGCCTCTTTTCTCATCCCCTTTTGGCGCAGACTGCTGGCGGGCCGTCCCCAAAGACGCTGCCGCTCCTCACCTGGAAAGGGTTGGGCGCGCATTGCGGACCGCTGCTGCGGCTGTGTTGGTGGGAGAGCGAGAGAGAGACCGATGGGGGAGAGAGAGAGAGAGAAGAGAGAGAGAGAGAGAGAGAGAGGGAGAGAGAGAGAGCTGCCCCGCCCGCCCCACGGCGCCCGCCGGGTAGGCAGCCGCGGCTCCCCGCCCTCACGCGTGTCGTGCGGGCTGGCCTACCCCGGCAGTCGCAGGCGCTCGCCATGGTCTCCCATGCATGGTTCCCGCCGGCTTTTCCACACAGCATGAGGAAGGGCAGACGCGGGTGTTCTTTTTCGTATTTTCTTTTGTCGAAACTTTTTTTTTTTTGTTATTTCTGTGGCTGGAGCGCGTTGGAGGAGCGCGCCGCCGGCCGGCCCGGCCAGCGAGGAGCCGCCGCCTAGGTCTGGACAGCGGGTGGGGGGCGGCGGGGCGGGCAGATTAGTTTCGTCCGTTTCCGCCGCCGCCGGCTGGACGCGCTGCCGCGGCCTGGGATGGGGATCAACGAGGGCGCGTTACGAGGGAAGGAGAAAAAGGGAAGAAAAGAACGGCGGAGGAGACAGAAACAATTACCATTTTTACCGCTGCCGCAGTCGCGGAGGTGTTCGAACCCGCGCTGCCGCCGCAGGGCAGGGCGCGGCGAACCCTGTCCCGTTTACGGCAGTTGTGTTCTCGTCGGCGCTGATATTGCTGGAATAAAATGCATGAAAAAAGGGGGGAGGGGAAACGGTGACGGAAAAGGCGTTTTGATTGGCTGCACTAGTGCAGGAGGGACTCGCGCAGCACTCTCATCAGCTGATTGGCTTAATGCCGTGATTGGTGGAGTGCCGTGCGCACGGCCGGCCGCCCTCGGCGACCTAACGGGCCAGCCGCCGGCCGCCGCGACCTGACATTCCGCACGCAGTGCTGTCAAAGGATCTACGGTGAAACTGCAGTGTTTAAACTGCAGCGCCTGTAGTTTCACTGCAGTTGCATCGTAGTCTACCCGCGGCTCCGACCCGACGTTCCGCACGCACGCCGCAGTGCTGTTGCTCCAGAAGGGCCCACGCCGAAACTGCAGTGATAAAAGTGCAGCGCCGGCAAACTGTAGTTTCACGGCCTGTAGTTTTGTTGCAGTTACATTGTGGTTTACCCGGGCAACTATGGGTTTCCTCAATTATCTAGCAATTTTTCCTCCAATGTACGTAACTAGTTTTTCTTTGTGCAAAACAAAAACTAGTTTTGTTTCTCGGTGTAGTTCGGTGGAGATCGTTTCCCCCGGACCGCGTCCAAAATGAAAATAGAACCTTTGTTTTTTGTTATTTTTTGCTGGCTGAACTGGATACAATATTTTTCTACACCGCCGTCCACACAGGAAAATTGCAAAAGCAATATGATCCGATCTGTCTTTTTTCCTCTTTTTTCCTCTTTTCCCGTTCTTGTATTTCTGCGATCCACACTCGCGGAGGCGGCTCCGAATGACGCCGCACTTCCCTGCGAGCTTCGGCTCCGCCGCGCACAACATCGCTCGCACTGGCCGCTCATCTGTGAAATCCACCTGCAATCCGTCGAGCGGGGCCGCGTGCCCTGCGGGCCTCTCGCTCCCACTCCACCACCGTCGGCATTCCTCTCTCTCGCTCTCTCCCTCTCGGTCTCTCTCCCTCTCCCCCTCTCCCTCTGTCTGGCACTTGCTTCCACCATCCCTCCCTCTTTGTCCCGCTCATTACGAAGGCCGCCTGCGTCATGCGTCGCGCTTTCGGACCATTTCACCGACGATTCGGTTGCGAGTCTCGGTCCGGATCGCTGCATCGCATGGATCGCTATGCGTGACTTCCTTTTTGCCCGCAGAGTGACCTCAAGTATATGTGCACTCGGTTTAATGCGCGGGTTCAAATTCTACTTTAAAAAAAAAGGAGAATTGCCGCCTTTTTTTGTAACGTGGAAAGTTAGTAGTTGTTTTGTTTTTTAAACCTGTAGCTCGTATTTCTTGAGGTTCCTCGCGGCGGCGCGCGGTACACGTGTCCTGGAGGGAAGAAGGTCTTCGACCTGACGACTCCGCGGGATGAGAGAACGGGTCCTGGAAAAACAGGTCCGCTGCTCGTTTTATTTGCGACATAAACAGTGCTAATGTGCACGCTTGTATTTGGCCTTGCGCTGTTTTGATCCCGTGTGTGTATGCGTGTCCGTGTGTGTGTGTGCATGTGCATGTGCATGTGTGTGCACAGCACTGCCGGGGAGCCGCGCCTCTAGGGGGACCAAGACGCCGAGGCGTGGTGTACCGAAGGGGCAAGGAAAGGGCCCGGGGATATGTACCACTCTGTGTGTGTGTGCGTGTGTGTGTGTGCTGTGAGACAGAGACAGTTGGCACGGAGGTCTGAAATAGCGCGGTGCGGTAGCCGAAATGAAATGGCAAAAAAAAAAATTAAAATAAGGTTTAGCAGAGATTGTGCCATTTCGTCTGGCTGCTTTTTGAAGCCTTCTGTTTCCACCAGTGCGGCAGCCACCGGTAACACCATATACTTTTTATTCAAAAAGTAGATCTATTTTTTTCAAACGTGTGTTGGTTCTCCTCACGCCCCAAATGAAAGTGCTTAACAATGCGCACATGGTTTGGCGTCCCGGGCCACGGCCTTTGGGCTTAAGCCCTACCTGAGCCGTGCGCTCGCCCACACTGTTTGTCTGGATTGTCGCCGGGTGCCATTTATTTTTCCCTTTTGTGTGTTATTATTATTATCATCATCATCTTGTTGTACTTTCGTCCCTTGCTTATGCGGGCCGTGGGCACCGCGCCGCCGGAAGGGACACGCAGAAAATAAGGGAAAATACGGGACCCTCCCCCAGGGCTGTGCTGTGCCGCGGGTGCTGTGCGCTGGACCGTCTCCTTCTAACTCCTTGACTTCCCACCACTCGATCCCTCCCTGCTCTTGTCTCTCTTTCTTTCTCTTTCTCCCCCCCCCCCCTCTCCCCCCCTCTCTCTCTGTCTCTCTCCCCCCTCTCTCTCTGTCTCTCTCTCTCTCTCTCTCTCTCTCTCTCTCTCCCTCTCTCCCTCCCTTCACTGGTCTAGCCTACCCTTGGCTCCCTGGTCCTCACTAGGACCTACCCAGCCCGCTCCCGTGGCACCCGAATGGGGAGGGAATTGGCTGGAAGAGGCTGACGCAGCCCAGCGCCCGGCGGCGGCGCAGAACTTTGTTTCTTTCGCAGCCGCAACACTGTGTGCCAGCAAGCAGTTGTGTCGGATGAGGGATGTGACTTTTTGTCCTCGCTCTGCATTAATTGCTAATTTTCTAACCCATAACTTTTTGTCTCTCTCTGCGTGTTTCAGGTGAGGAGCGTCCCATTTTTTTTTCCGCGGCTGCGCTGCTTGCCGCCGGCCTCCCTCCCCAGTACCGGTGAGCGGGGCTGTTTGCAGTGCTCAGGTTTTTAGCCTCTCTCTCTCTCTCTCTCTGTCTCTCTCTCTCCTCTCTCTCCCTTCAGAATCGCTCCGTTGTATGAGAGCCGCGGACACCTGAACCATTTTATTTCCTCCGGTAAACCGGACCAACCCGTGCGCGCGCGCGCCTGTGTGTGTGTGTTTGTGTGTGTGTGTTTGCGGCGGATGTGCGTGCGTGACAGAGACAGCTAGACGAGAGGGAGAGAGAAAGACCAGTAGCCGCCGCCCAGCCGCGCCACTTGGTGATAACCTAACAGCTGGTATGGGCCCTACCCTACAGCAATGAGAAATAGGCCAGATGTATGTGCGGGCGCGCGCGTGTGTGTGTGTATGTGTACACACACTTGTGAGTGTGTGTGTGTGTGCGTGCACGCGTGCGGTGCGGTCGATGGGCGCGCTCTCTACGCGCCTTGGGCAAGCAGCGCAGCAGGGCGCACGGGGCGCGGCGGCAAAGGCCTGCCGGGCGTCGGCCAGTTGATATAGTTGATTCAACAAGGGTGCTGCTGCTGCCGCTGCCGGGCCTCAGCTGGGCTGAGGTTAGGCGGGACGAGGTCAGGGGGAAGGGGGGCGTACACACACACACACACACAGACGCACACACGCAACACACACAACACACACACACACACACACAGTCCCAAGGCCCCGATGGCTCCGCTGCAGCAGTGGACCAGCCGCTGCCGCTGCTACGGCATTAATAGGCGATGGCTCTAGCTTCTGCGTTGCCCACGTGCATCGGCCGCTCAGTTTTAAGCGTTGCCTGCGTTGCCTGGGTTGCCTACTCGGCTGTAGGCGTTGCCACCTTGCCCGCGTGTGCGAGTTTCTTGGCGGCCCTGCTGCAGCGGCTCTCACTGCTGTCGTCATGTTGTGGGAGCTCTTTATTAGTTTCTTCTCCCTTTTCTTGTTATTATTCTTTTTTCTTATCACTGGTGCGGCATCGCGGTGTGTGTGGGAGCGATCGCGGCCCGCGAACAGGTGGACGCGGCCGCCGCCCGCCCGCGTGCGTGCCCCCTCTCTGTCCGGGAACAACACCGATGATGGCTGTGTGTGCGTGTGCAGTGTGTGTGTGTGTGTGTGTCTGTGTGTGTGTGTGTGTGTGTGTGTGTGTGTGTGTGTGACATCGCCTTGGTCGTGCCGGCTGCTCCTCGGGTCCCGCCGCGCTGTTGTTGTATTTCGGGTGACATCGCTCGGGCGAATCACGTTGTGTTTATCACCTCTGTGTGTGTGTGTGTGTGTGTTCGTGTGCGTGTGTGTGCGCGTGTGTGCGCGCGTGGGTACCTCTGGCTGTCCCGGGTGGTCCTTTACACACTTTCTGTGAAGACGGGGGTGTCTATGTGTGTGTGTGTGTGGGGGGGGGGGGGAGGGGGGGGGAGGGGGGCACAGAGTTAGTGAGAGAGAGAGGGAAATAGAGAGGGGGGACGTGGAGGGGAAGAAATGGACTACTCCCACCGGCATGCGGCTCGGTATTTGCCCAGAAATGATTCCCTGCGCACCTCGCCTCCTCGGCTGCGCTGCCCGGCCGGCCGTTCTTGGAAGCGCGCAAACGGCCGGCCGGACATTCCGCACCGCGTCTTCTTTACCCTTCATCTGTCTGTCTGTCTGTCTGTCTCTCTCTCTCTTGCTCCCTCTCACTCTCACACACACTCTTCTATCCCTGTTCGTGTTTCCTCTTCCCTTCGCGGGTCGTTCGTCTCGTGACACACGCACACGCACACACACACACACACAGCCACAGAGGTTCGCGCGGAGCTAGCCTTGCTCATACTTTACCTTTTTCCGCGGCGTGTGAAGCGGGCAGGTGCGTCGGCCTTGGCGTATCGCCGTGGCGGAAGGAGCGAGTGAGAGAGAGAGAGAGAGTGAGAGAGAGAGAGAGAGAGAGAGAGAGAGAGAGAGGGGGGGGGGGAGCACGCGGTGAAGATGACTGGGACGGCACAGGAGGGCTGGCTGGCCGCTGCGTTTACTTCTCCCCTCCGTGGCCGCCGCCGTGGCGGCACGGCTTCTGCGCGCCCATTGCCTTTCATTTCATATCGCCGTCTCGCTCCCGCCCGCACTGTCGGCGCCCCGTGCAGTGACAGAGAGGCCGAGCTGCCGGTCGGCCGGCCAGCTACGAGACCTAGTCAGAGAGAGAGAGACAGAGAGAGAGGGAGGCGGGGCTCTCTGTTGTTTGCGATGTCGACGGACGGGCCACTGCGCCGGAAGAAATATGGCACGCAACTGACTGGCGACTTTCCGGGGGTCTGGGCGGCCGCGGTCTGCCCGCGGGGCGCGCCGCGATGGTCGCTCCTCGGGGCGGTTGAATGAATGGAACCGCGGACCGTGCTGCTGGTATTTATCATTGAAATACCAGGGTTTTTATTGTCGTGGCCAAAAAGAGAGGAATCGAAAAGGTTCAGGGTTTTACCCCGTGGCCGATATTAGGTCATTTTAAGCCTCCTCTCCCCTCCCCCCTCCCTACTCCCCCCTCCCTCCTCCTCCCCCCCCTCCCCCTCCCTCCTCCCTCCTCCTCCCTCCTCCCTCCTCCCTCCTCCCTCCTCCCCTCCCTCCTCCCTCCTCCCCTCCTCCCTCCTCCCTCCTCCCTCCTCCCTCCTCCCTCCTCCCTCCTCCCTCCTCCCCCTCCCTCCCCCCTCCCTCCTCCCTCCTCCCCTCGCCTCTATGAGGCAGTTTGCTGAGGCGCCGGCGGGCTGGGCCGTGCCGCGGCGCGCGGCCGTTCGACGGGACTGCCTACCCTGCAGGCTGCGGGCGGCCCGCGCCGGAGCAGTGGCAGCAGCGGCAGCTGAGCTGAGCCAAGTCCGCGTTGGCGGCGGTGCATTCTCTTCGGGCATTTAGCCGCTACCGCAGCAAGCTCCCTGCCGAAATAATCCGATTAACCCCCCCCCCCCCCTTCCACTACCCGTGCTGGTACCCGTGTAGGATGTCTGCTGCTTCCCCCACCCCTCTCCGAGCGGCCTCGATCCCGTTCGTGTTGTGTCCGGCCTGTGATCGGCCGGGGGCGTTGCACAGCCTGCGTGGCTGTGATTCCGAACCCTGCTGCTGCTGCTGCTTTAGTGGCGCCGTGTCTCTGTCGCACACGTGGAGTGCTTCATAAGAGAGAGAGAGAGAGAGAGATAGATAGATAGATAGATAGATAGATAGATAGAGAGAGAGAGAGAGAGAGAGAGAGAGAGATGCAGCGACCCTTCAGGAATCAGGTCTGGAGCGTTTCTGCCCACTTGTTTCGCCACCACCACCAGTGATGATACCTGCTCTGCGATCGGCGAGCCTTGCGTAAGGACCGCCCGGCGACGGGAAACACAATGGACGCCTGGCTGCTCTACCGTGCAACAAGGCGCGTCACGACGCTCTCGGGAAGTGTGCGTGTGTGAGAGAGACGCAGAGACACTGAAGGAGAGAGGTAGAGTGAGTGAGGGAGAGAGTGATATTCGGAGGGGGGGGGGGGGCAATGCCCAAAAAGCGATTATTGCCCTCGAGTATGACCTTGGCGGCGTGTCCTTTCTTTTTCTTTTTTTTTTGCTGCCGATGTCCTATCCGAGGCGAATGGAGAGGAGGAAGGAGAGGGAAGAGGAGGAGGAGAAGAAAATGGAGCCCGCTCGCGACCGCTTGTGCTGGCCTGTGTGTCCGTCGGCGGGTACTACTCCTATTCTGTGGGAAAAAAGAGGAGGAGTGGAGATATGATCTGGAGTCCTGCCGGAGTCCTGCAGCGCCGCCCTCCCGTGTCGCTGCCAGAGAGTCTTCTGCCAAAGCAGCCCGGACGCGGGAAAAAAACATTTTCAAACACGCGGAATAAATAAATGTATTTTTCCCCCTTCTTGGGAGATTGTGCACCGCCCTCTAGTCGCCCTGGCAGTGCCTCTTCTGTCTGCCCGGGCGGCCGCTTCCGGTCGCCTCCCGGACCGAATGGCACCGCCTTGCTAATTAATTGGAAAGGGGCCCTACCTGTACCGCCTGCTTGACGTTCGAACGAACCGCATTGTCTGTCCTCGTCGCACTGCTGCCGACGACCCCGCGAGTCAGAGAGAGAGAGAGAGAGAGAGAGAGAGAGAGAGAGAGAGAGAGAGAGAGAGGGACCTGAGAGCGGTGCCATCCCGCCGTCACTTAGCCCCCCCCCCCCCTTGACCGTGACGTCACACTGCGCTCTATCGCTCCGCCGATCTAGAAAGTTGACTTATGGTTTTATGGCGGTTTCCGGGGCCGTAGTGTTGGACGCCCGTTAATGGCCTGCGAGCGTGCGAAAAAGAAAAGAAAAACGGTTTGCCAAATTCGCCAATGATCGTGGTACGTGTTGAAGCCGGCCACCGGTTCCATATAATCTGTCGTTTTCTGGGCGATTCGCAAAAACATAACGGTGACCCCCCCCCCCCCCCCCCCCCCCACCCCCCGGCCACCTCCTCCCAACGTGGAGCGGGCATCTCGACGTTGTCGTTCGGTTCCCGCTTCTCTCGCCTTGATTGAGTTTAAATTGTGACCGCCTCCTACCCGCCCGAATTGAGGCAATACAAAGAGTGCAAGAAAAAAAAGTCAAGGTTGTGGCAAACAATCAAAGTTTTGACAGATGAATTCCACCGAGTATGATTGTGCGAGTGCCATTCCAATTCCAAGCCTCATCAGAAACTTTTCTTTTCCTACTGTGGTTCTTCTTTGTCAAAACGAAAGGAGCGGGATTTAAAACAACGAAAACGCAATTTTTCGTGTGAAGCAGTTTACAGTAATTCTTGCAGCACTTCTGTTGACGTGTCCGACCAAACTATAACTCAGAATGGGAGAACGAGATATGAAGATCCTTACTCTCCTTTTATCTCTCTCTATCCCTCTCTTTCTCTTTCTCGCTCCCCCTTATACGTGTGTGGGCGGGTAGGTGGTGTGATGAATGAATGAATCTCGAAACCTCCCTTGTGTGCCTTTGTGGGCGTGTCGAGGAAAGAAGGTGCCTGTCCGACTCTCTCTCTCTCTCTCTCTCTCTCTCTCTCTCTCTCTCTCTCTCTCTCTCTCTCTCTACCAAATACAAGAAGCAACCCTACACCGTGGCAGCTCGCGCGCCGCGTTCCGCACATCGATTTTTACAGACGAGTCGGCGGTGGCGCGTCAGTGCGCGCCAGCCTGTCCGCCCGGATGGAAATCGGAGAAAAATAGAGTCGTGGTGGGAAACAAAAAAAGAAACAAATAAATAAATAAATGGGGAGCAATAGCAGAGAATAATAATGATAATTTCCGTATGCCGCGTGGCGGGTGATACGCTCTTCAGCGGCGGGGGGGCGTTTCTCGGCGGCGCGGGGCCTCGGCCTCGCCACATCCCTCAACAACATGTCAACTCCATGCACGCCCTCTATATGCTCTGCTTTGCTTTTGCCGAGCCGGCCATTTTTTTTTGTTTTATTTAAAAATTTAAATTATTTCCCTTTTGCTCACTCCCCCTCCCCGGCCCGTCCGCGTTGTCTCGTTACTTTGTCGTTTTGACGCCCTCCCCCCCCCCCCTCCCCCTGGCACTTTTGCTCCGATTATTTCTCCAGCATTGACGAAACAAGCGAAAATAATTATGAAAGTGAGAGCAAAGTTGTGGGTGTGCCGCCGCCGCCGCCACGGCCGTGTTCGGGGGCACGTCGTCGTGCAATCAAAATTCGATTAGCGAAAATTCCGATGGCGCTGGCTGAGTTTGTCGGGTCGGGCGGACTGAGGGACGGCCGCAGCTTCGTTTGGGAACTCTCCGCTCGCGCCCGCTGCTGGCTTTTCTATTTCCACACGGCCGAAGGGGGTGACGCGGCGGTGGTCGATATGGTGTTCGTCACGGAAGACCGGTGGACTGGCGGGACCCGGCAGGACCCGGCAGGACACGGCAGGACACGGCAGGACCTGCGCGCGCCGCTGTTTTTATTTCCTGGTCTGCCGCGCATCATGTGTCCTTCTGGCTGGTGTGACCGATGGTGGCATGGTATGGTGCTTTAGCCGCCCCCCCCCCTCCCCCCCACCCCCCCGGTGATCGCGCCCGCGGGTTCAAACACCGCGATAGCCACCTGCCACACGCTTTTCCTCTCTCTATCTCTCTCTGTCCCCCTCTGTCTCTCCCTCCCACCCTCTTCTCCCTTCCTCTGCTGCGCCCCTCGCATGAACCACGGTAGCCTAGCCTTGGCTGCGTCCACCTGCAGTGCCTCCCCCCGCTCGTAAGGGTTGCGGGGTGGGGGTAGGAAGGGGTGCAGCCCCCTTCCACACGGCGTCATGGGTTGTGGATGCCCTGGTCCCACTCGGCACGCCACGGAAGTGCTTTGTTTCGACCAGTAGCCGTCCCCCCCCCCCCCCCCTTTCTCTCTTTCCCTCCTCCCTCGCGCCCCTCTCTCCTGCCACGTCGCGTGGAAAATTGCGGATATAACTAGGCGCGCGGGCCCGAAGCCCAAACAATAATAAATCCGCGAATTGTGTGTGTGTGTGCCGGACCGGCTTCGCGCGCACTCTCTTGTCGTGTTTCGCATGCTTTGTACCCCCAAACTCCACCCCCACCCCTTCCCCCCGACGAAGGCCAGCGGTTATTGTGTCCATCTGCACACCGCATTGCCGACCGGGTGAGAGAGAGAGAGAGAGAGAGAGGGGGGGGGGGCAGCGGGGCCACAAAACCCGGCTCACCCTTGTGTTCAGCCCTCACGGTCGAATGAGTGGGCGTGTGCATAGAAATGCACAGCTCTCTTCTGTCTCCGTCTCTCCCCCATCCTTTTACTCTCTCTCTCTCTCTCTCTCTCTCTCTCTCTCTCTCTCGCTGGGATTGTCACCGCATTTAGGACGCATAGGTCGGGTTAACCGTTGGCCGTCGCCCCCTTTGCTCCTCCCAGCAAGTGTTTTACTTTAAGTGCGCGGCGCCTTGCCCTTCTAAATTAAGCGCCCCGGCGGCGGTGGCGCGTTCCTGGAGAAAGGCGGGGGCCCTCCAGGGGCGGTCCAGCCGGCTCCAGCGGGCTCCAGCCGGCTCCGGCGCGCCGGGAATGCTGGAGGAGGACCGTCCGGCCGGCACTTGCTAACACTTGTGCCGCGGGACTGCTTTGGTCTTTTACGGTACATTAAGCGCTTTGCTCGGACTGAGTGCGGGTGTGTTGGTTGGAAGAGGGGGGGCATTCAGCCGACGCGAAAGAGGAGGGGGGGGGGGGCTCTCCCCCCGGTAGCCACAAGCAAAATTATCATTTTCTGTTTATTTTTTTTAATGAAATGTTTTTTTTTGGGTGCCGGCTAATTTAATTTTTTTTTCGTGCCGTGTCGTCGTCCATCATCACGGGGGAGGTCGCTATCATGGCTGATTAGGGGCCGATACCCGAGGCAGCCGACTTTTATGAGAGCGGTTGGGGAGAGGGGAGGGGGGCAGTGGACGTCCCTGAGGATGCGGCGCCGGGCCTGCGGGCTGCCGCCGCCGCCGCAGAGGGGGGCGGGAGGCTGCGGCCGCCGCTCCTGCGAGTCTCTTTGAGATACACTCCGTCAAAGTGTCAAATCAGGCGGGGCGGGACGGGGTAGGGGGGCGCCGCCGCCGCCGCCGCCTCCTCTGCCCGCTCGGCCGTGAGGTACGTCGGTGAGGTGCGGGAGTGTTTGGTCCGCCGGCCACCTTATCATCGTCGTCCCCCCCTCCCCCAATCCTCCTCCGGTGTGCACCCCCCTCCCCTCGGTGTTCCCCTCACTTCCTCCTCCCCAAAAGTTTTAATCTCTGCGATAGGCGTAACTAAGTTGCGGACGCACGTTTCCGCTCCTCGCGGTCGCGGTCCCCCGCGGTGCCGCTGCTGCCGCCGCGCCGCCGCCGCCGCCGCCAACACCGCCGCCGTCACACGGCCCCTGAAGAGTATTTCGTACGCCCCCCAAAAAATTGATTTGCGTTACCGTTTCGATAAAAACAACAAAGTTCGGCGGATATATTTTTTTTGTTGTTTCGATAATTAAAGAAATAAACCGTCCTTAGTCGTCCGTCTGGGATCCTCGCCGAATCCTCCTGGCGGCAGCCAGCCGCTAGTCCGGTGGTGGTGGTGGTGGGGGGGGGGGCCTCACTCCAGCCGCCCCCGCTCCTCTCTGCTCCGCTACTTCCGTGTGACGCAAGCAGCCGCGAAGCGATATGGTGCCCCCTGCCTCCCCCCCCCCCTGCCCCCCGTCCCCTCTGCCTGCCGCGCTCCGCGCAGCCGCACCGCACTACTGGCCTCCGCCCGCTGCCACCGCCGCCGCCGCCGCCCAAAGGCCCGGCGGCCTGGCCTCGGACTCATTACAGCAGTATGGAGAAAGTGATACAGGCCAGGCGGGCGGGCCGGGCGGGGCCGCCAGTGTGCGTGGGCGTGGCGCGTGCCGCCGCGTGGCAGCGCCGTGTGCGCGCGCTGCCGGCCGTGCTGGCTGCCTGGCTGCCGGGCGGCGGCGGCGCGGCTGTTTGCCGGGGGGGCTTCATTTGAGCGGGCTTGTCTCTTTATTGCGCTGCCGCCGCCGGGGTCCCCTTGCGGGCCTTGCGGTGACTGAGACAACGCAACACGGGAGCAAGTGCCCCTGCTCCGTCCTATGGAGGTCCCGGGGGCGCGGCGGGGCAGAGGAGACTGCGGAGACAGAGGAGACAGTGGAGACTGCGAGGCACAGCCGCTGGGCTCGTTTTCTGCCGCGCGCCCGGCCGCGCCTCCCCGCGGGCTCGGAGCACCGTACACTCTGGGCCTGCGCCTCTTGGAAGCTCATTGGCGGTGGTGGCAGCGGCGCATCGGAGAGAAGAGGAGGATGAGGGGTGGGGGGGGGGGGGTCCTTTGGTGGTCCTAATAAAGACCCCAGGACGTCGTCGTCGTGGCCCCGGGGACGGTGCCGGGTCGGTGCCTGTCGGCCGGTCGGACGGCGGCCGCTTCCCACAAGGAGCTGCTGCAGCGCTGCCCTGCGGCCGCGGACGGCCCCCGCGGCCCCCACGTCAGCGGGGGGAATGCGCGCCTTCTACGAATGGCCGTCAGCGCGTCAGCCACCGGGACCGGGACCCCCGGAGGTAGCAGGCCGCCGCCGCCGCCGCCGCCGCTCCGTGCAGCCGCCGGGATATCACCGCCGGCCGGGACAGATACCAGGGGAGCCTGACAGAAGGGCGTGCGTGCGTGTTCACTTGCCGTACACTGCTAAAAAAAAATACTCGGAAAAAATACTTCCCCGAAAAATGCACTACAAAAAAATAGGAGGCGGAACGGGAAAGCTTGGCAGAGCTCGCGCCGCAGGCCTGTAGTATAACGCCATGTATGGACTGCTGACGCAGCGCTGCCGCCGCTGGGCTGGCTAACTACTGCCGCCAGGGGCGTAACACGGGCCGGGTGGAGGGAGGGGGGAGGGGGATGTGCATGGCGCGCTCATTGCCTGCATTAAGGCGCGTTTGTTGAGCGAGTTGTCTAACCCGGCCTATCCTCTGTGTCGGGCGGGGCGGGCGCTGCTGCCGCTGCTGCCGCCGCTGCCACCGCGCTACCAGCTTGCGGACCCAACCTAGCGCGAGTTAAAGCCGCACGGCTGAAGCAGGCTCAAGCATCATCTGCTTAAAAAAGTTTGGGAGCGGCGTCGGGTTTACCGCGGCGGGCCATGACGACGGCTGCGCCCTGACCGCGGCGGGTCGCCAGGAGTGCGCCGCGGGGGTGCTTCCCGGGCCCTTTAGGGCGGCCGTATGGCCGGCGCCGGCGCGGCCCCCGCCGCCCTTACCGAGGCCGTCACCTTGACGGGGCACTGTGCTGTGCGCGGCCGTTTAGTACACCACTGCCTGAGTCCCCCCGGGAGGGGGCAGGGGCGGGTCCAGAGGGGTGGGAGAGAGGGGCAATAGTGTGTTCCGCGCTGTTTGCATACATCCCCCATAGGCGGAGAGGGTTGCCTATGCGCCCTTCGGGCGGGCGGATGATTGCCGGTCGAGTCCGGTCGGCTGCGCTCGGGCGTCGTCGCTGCCGTCCTCCGTCATGTATGGACCCCCGCGTGGCGTGGTGTGGCGGACGCGTGGCGGACGCGTGGCGGACGCGTGTCGCCCCCCCCCCCCCCCCCCCCGCCTCGCCCGCCCGCCCGCCACCACTGCAAGCGTGCTGTGCCGCCCGATCGAAACTGGAGGGCCTGGTGGCGCCGCCCCGTCCGAATACGTTTGTCGTTCCGAATGAGATATCGGCATTGATAATGGCACGAGCGTGCGCCACGCGTGTTAGCGCCGGCCCGCGAAGAGAGAGAGAGAGAGAGAGAGGGACCATTATTCGCTGCTGGAAATTTGTGTGAGACAAGGAGAGGAGGTCGAGTGCTTGCTTTTTGCTTTTTATTATTTTCTGTTAAGGGTGGTTTATGGTGGTGGCGGTGGCGGCGGTCGCGAAGTGGCGCGGTTCGGCCTTCGCAATACACACTGGTGCGCCTCCCGCCCCCCACCAAGTGTCGCATTGTGCGGGTGCTCGTACCGCGCCGTTGCCGCCACAAATCTCTTCTCCCCCCCCCCTCTCTCTCTCTCTCTGTCTCTCTCTCTCTCTCTCTCTCTCTCTCTCTCTTTCTCTCTCCCGCCCGGCCTACGGACGTCACTTTTATAGAACACACGCCCCAGTGAGCTCCGTGGGCCCGCGGCGCCCTTAGGGTCGGCAGGGCCCTGCACAGCCCCACCCCCTCCCCCCGCCTCAGCCCTGCTGTGCGGCCCTGCCGTGGTGGCCCTTCTTGTGTACTGTGCACACCGAGAGAGGCCCACGTGCAGAACAAACACATGTGCCCCCTCCCCCGGCCTGGGCTGTCCCCGAGGCCGTCGTCGTGTGTTTTCGGTACAACGGGAGCAAATTTTTTGTACCACCGAGTTATATGTACTACATTATTGCCGAGTTTTGGCGGGTGTAAAATATTTCGTATGATTTATTTCGACAGTGGTATTGTGGTTGCGGTGGCAGTGCTGTTCTTGTTGGCGGTGGTCTTCACGGTGGCGGCGGCGGCAGCAGCGGCAGCAGCGGCAGCAGCAGCAGTACGCCGGCCCGCCTCTGTAGTGGGTGAATTCCCTTGATGATGATCTCATAGCGCGCGGGGCCACTGGCTACCACCACTGCCGCTACCACCACTGCCGCTACCACCACTGCCGCCACCACCACTGCTGCCACCACCACTGCTGCCACCACCACCACCACCACCACCTCCGCGATTTGTGTTGGGCCGCCCACGGCGGCGCCCGCTGCTGCTCGCCACCTCAACACCCCGTCCGCTCATTAACCATCCCGCCTCGTCTCTCCTCTCTCCCCCGTCCCGCCCCGTAATGCGCAAGCAATATTTTTGCCGGGCGCCGCCGGGGGAGCTGCGGGGCTCTGCTGCTGCTGCTGCTGCTGCTGCAGCTGCCGCCGTGTTTCTGCGCGTCCACCGCCCGCGCAGAGGCGGAGGGCTCACAGAAGGACGGCCAAGCATAGGGATTGCATAGGAAGCGGAAGGGTCGGTCGGTGCGCCTGCAAGAGCGGCGGCGGCGGCGGCGGCGGCGGCCTCCTTCTGGTCTCCGAGAGGCCTCCCCCTGCTCCTCCCCCGCGCGGCCCGGACTACACAAGCTCCGTGGCCTTGCGGCCCTGGGCACGCCGCCTGCCAGCGCCGGGGTAGGCCGGCCCGCGTGACACGCGTGCGGGGAGAGTCCGCGCGCGGCCTACCCGGCAGGCGGCCCGTGCGCCGTGTGCTCTGCGCCGTGTGCTGGCGGTGGTGGACGGACCGCTCTTCTGGACTCGAGACTTGCGGCCTCGTATGGATTGCGCATGCTCTACAAACCCAAGAGTGTAGTATCCAATCACACTCATCCTTCAGTGTGGCGCCCATCACACTTTAGGAAAAGCATGTTACCACACTCTAGGGTTTGTAGAGTGGACGAATTGATGAGCAAGGATGGCTGTTCTACGTGGAGACGCAAACGTTAAAGCAAAGTGCAAATTTAAAAAAAAATAAAATTAAAACAAATTGTCATGACGTTTTATGTCTTTTCATCAGTACCTTTAGGGCATTTGTGAAGCGTTGCCTAATTTCCGTCTTTGTGTTCCGATTCTTTTTTCGTTTATGCCGATTTTTCCCGTGACATTGTTTAAATTATCATGATTATTATTATTGTTTTTTTTTTCGACATCTCTGGTCTCGGACCGGGCGCGTCGCGGATGCAACGGCAGCAGCTGAGCGGGACGGGACCGGAGCGGAGCGCTCGGCGGTGCGTCCACTGGACCCCGCCACCGGCGTCACGGACCGTCACGGACCGTCACGGACGGCCGCAGGGACGCGGGGCAGAGCGACGCGGAAGCGAGCGGGCGCGCGCGATGCGCCGCTATGAAAAATATAAAGGGGGCGATTGGTTCGATGCGCCGCCATCACCTGCCCGGTCTCTCTCTCTCTGTCTTCTGTCCCTGCTTCCCTCTCCCTCTCTCTCTATCTCTCTCTCTCTCTCTCTCTCTCTCTCTCTCTCTCTCTCTCTCTCTCTCTCTCTCTTCTCTCTCTCTCTCTCTCTTTCTCTCTCTCTCTCTCTCTCTCTCTCTCTTTCTCTCTCTCTCTCTCTCTCTCTCTCCTTTTCTCTATCTCTCTTGCCCTCTCCCCCCCCCTCTCCCCCCCCCCTCTCTCTCTCTCTCAGGCTCATCAAGGCGCTCTCTCCGCGCCTTCCACCCCCGACGAGACAACGACGAGCCCCACAACACGTCGGGGATGGGCCCCGTCCTCCTCCTCCCCTCCCTTCCCTCCTTCCCGCTGCGGTGTTGTCTCTCTCCGTCGCGCCCGCGCCGCCCCGCCGTGCCTGTCCTTGTCGCCGCCGCCACCGGATTTCAATTTCCTTGACCGCTGTTCCGGCGCCACGACGCCGCAAGCCCGCGCTATTTTGTCCCGGCTCCTGCCGCCGCGGGGGGAGGCGCCGCCCCCCAGACGAGGACGCTTGATGCCTTTTTCCCGCCTGGGGGGCTCTTTCCAAAGCCATCGCTCAAGCCGCCGGACCGGGAGCACAGCAAGGGCGCTGCTGCCATACGCCCCCCCCCCCCCCCCCCCCCCCCCCCCCCCCTACCTCCCTCACCCCATCTCCCCTCTCCACTGTCTCGTCTCTTGCTCCCGTTTCTAAACGAGGATTAACAAGAAGAAACAAATACTGAATAACGTTAAACTAAAATGAGTTGGCGTTGCGCTGGATGCGAACTGCGAGGTAAGGACGCGTGTGTGCGCGGTGCTCTCTTACCGTGCCGATCGGGACACACTCGCGGCGGCGGCGGCGGTGCGGTGGTCCGCCCGGCTCTATGCTGTTGTGTAAGGAAAGTTTTGGTGGCCGCCGCTCCGGCGGCTTGGCTCTCAGTCAGCTATGCTGCTGCTGCTGCTGCTGCTGCTGCTGCTGCTGCTGCTGCTGCCGCGCCCTGGTGTAGTGTTTTTGCGCGACTCTGAGAGGTTTGAGGGACCCGGGGGGGGGGGGGGGGTAATTAATGCACCCGCCCCCTTTCACTCGAGGACCCCCTTGGGGACTCGTGCGTACAATGGATGGGGGGGGGGGGGCCGTCGGCGTCGGGGACGTCCGTTCGGATTATTCGCGCACATATACTCCGTACTAACGAAGTCAAGGGGGTGAGAGAGAGAGAGAGAGAGAGAGAGAGAGAGAGAGAGAGAGAGAGAGAGAGAGATGGCGCTCATAAGATATTCCATCCCAGATAACTAACTCACTCACTCGCTCGCCATTGTTGGGGCCGGCCCCCGGGGCCACGTTCTATCTATAGTCGCTGCTCGTTAACCAGGGCGGTCGTCTTCAGTTTGGCTGCGCGCTCGGTATCAGCAGCAGGTCCGGACAGTGTCAGGTGGTGGCGGCAGTCCCGGGCTCGAATCCCGGCGCCGCCGCCCGGTGGAGGGGGCAGGCAGATCCTTGGAAGGGACGGGACCCCCCACGGCGGCGCCGCCTTCCTGACCTACCCCCTCTTGCCTTTGTGAAAGGGCGGTCTGTGATGATGTCGGGGGGGTCTCCTCAAAGGTACTCGCCTCCCCTCGCACTCCCCCAGGGGGGTCCTCAAAGGACACGCCAATCACGGTGCTGGCGGGGTCCTTCCCGCGATGTCCTGTCGTGCGGCTGGCTGCCTGATAACGGATCGCCCCTGACAAAATGTTATCAGCGCCCCCCCCCCCTACCACTACCACCACTAGTCCTTCCACCCCATAGGGTGAATTGAATGGGAATTAGTTTGTGTGTGTGTGTGTGTGCGCGGCTTGGTTGGCGGTGGTATGAAAAATTGATGTTTGGCTGCGGCAGGCAGCCTTGCCGCGCAGCACGGCATCCGCCCCGCCGCGCCGTCAACGCCGGCGTGTTCGTCGAGAGTGTATGAAAAATTCAGCTGACGCGAACGTGTCACACAATTTGGACGGCGCGCACGA
Source organism: Megalurothrips usitatus (assembly GCA_026979955.1). Lineage (NCBI taxonomy): Eukaryota > Metazoa > Arthropoda > Insecta > Thysanoptera > Thripidae > Megalurothrips > Megalurothrips usitatus. Next base: position 8,095,911 of record CM049606.1, read on the forward strand.
GCGGGTGCGCGCGCGACGGCCGGCCGCTCCGGTGGTGTCTATCCGCCGTGCTGATAATGCGAATGTGTGTGTGTGTGTGTGTGTGTGTGTGTGTGTCGCGTCGATTGAAGAGCGCTGGCCACCGCCGCGCCGCGCCACGTCAGGGGCCCGACCAACTGGAACGGGCCGGGGCGGGATGCCCCCTGGGGGGCTCCCCCCCCCCCTCTACCCCCACGGTCCAGTTAGATTAGTCTGAACGTGATGTCATGGCCGGCCGGGACGGACGAACGGACAGAGGACCACATGTGGAAGGCCACCGCTACGTTTGTTCATCATCAGGTGAATCAACAAATACACACACACACACACACACATTCACACACATGACCGACGCGGCGCCTTTCTTCTTTGCAACAGCAATAGCTGATTCGGGATTTTCTTTTTTTTTTAAGAAAACAAAGATTGACACCCAATTATTTTTTTTTTCGGGAGTTGAAAAAGGAATATGACGATAAGCGTAAAATATAATATGAATTATGAAGTGAGGCAAGTGTTGTCTGTCTGCGGTGTGAACACTTAGTGCAGGCCGGCCTTGTTGCGCTCCCCCGGCTGCCCCGGCTGCCCCGGCTCCCCCGGCTCCTCTGTATCGTGACTACTCTGTTTGCGGTTGCCGGTTATGCCATCCCAGACCGCCGACACCGGCCCGCTGACGCTGCTGCTGCTGTCTTCGTCGTCGCTTCCCGTCTCTGTCGCCTACATGGAGCCTTGCCAAATTTAAAAAAAAAATCTTAAAATCAAATTTTGATTATCTGTTTTTGAGCGCAGTGTGTTTGGAAAGACCCGTAGGCAAACGAACTCGCGCCTGGGATTTGGTGCCTCCTATACAACCAAATCCGGAACACATTTTTCTCCCCTCTGAAAACGGGTAAGCCCACGTCCCTCACAAGCAGGAACAATTGCTCTGCCATGGGTGGTGGCATGGGGGCCCCCCCTCTGGGCGCGGCCGTCCGGCGGCCGGACCTATGGGACGTCAAGCCCGTCGCGGCGTGTGTGTGTGTGTGTGTGTGTGTATGTGTGTGTCTGTGTGTGTCTGTGTGTGTGTCCCGTAACCCGGCGTTTGTTGCGCCAACCCCGACCCAATTAGCCAGTGCAGCGGCTGCAGACTACCGGCTGGCGGCCCGGGCAGCGGGGCGTCGGCACAGCGGCTCTTTACGGCCGGCCGCGGTGTATCGGCCTCTGTTCCTCTATGTCATCATCATCGTCTATCATGAAAATCATCATCATAGTCATCATCTATTATCATCATCATCATAACCATAACCTACCATAATCATCATCTACCGTCACCATCATAGTCACCAACATCATCTATTATTATCATCTATTTTCATCATCATCTTTTATCATCATCATCATCTACTATTATCATAATCTATTGTCATCATTATCATCATCCATCATCATCATGGTCATCATCTATCATCATCATAGTCATCATCTGTCATCATCTATCATCGTCATCATCCATCATCATCATATTGCGTTCATACGAGTTGTGTGTCACGCCGCCGCGCGCCTCACGGAGAGCAACGCGTGGGTCCGCCGATGTCGCCCCGGCGACGGGCTAAAAATATATATCGCCGTCCCTCTTGTCGCGCGGGGGGTTAGGGAGGGTAGGAGCGAGAGAGAGAATGAGTTGGGGGGGGGGGGGACCACGAGGCCCTTGCCCTTGCGCTGCAGGGCCCTGCGCGAGATTACGTATGTGGCTACAGCACTTTATTGTTAGACCTGGCGGTGCGACGCACTCGGGCTGCGTTCGAGAGAGAGAAAGGAAACCGTGTTTCCCTCTCGCTCGCTCTCTCCCTTTTCCGCCCTAGACAATGCGGGCCGTGCGAGAGTGAGGGGAGCCGGGGACGCGTTTCGCGGACGCGATCTGCGCGCGGCAAGAGCTCTGCGGTGCGGCTATACGCGCTGACTCGTAAACCATCTCATTTTATTCGCAGGGGAGATTCATGAAGTGGACCTGCCAGGCTCCGCCCGGCTCTGCGGCCGCCACGCCGCAGGCCTCACCGAAGGCCTCAGCCTAGCCTGCCTGCCTGCTCCCTCCGTGAGGGCGGTTTTGCGGGCTGCGAAAAAAAGTGCATTTTTCTTTGCAGCTCAAAACTTTTATATCTTATTTTTTTTTTAAACGAAGAGAAGATGTTTGACTTGGATTGTGTTTTAGCGGATGGTGGTCCATCCGCTAAAACACAATCCAAGTCAAACATCCTCGCACAAAAGCCAGCCTCTTCCTTCTGTCCCTCCTCCTCCTCCTCCGAGACTGGACGCGATGAGTAAGTCGTTTCTGAAGAGTTCCGCCTCGTATATTAATTTTCCTCTCGGATTTGCTTCTGCGTAGTCTTTCTCGTCGGTCTGTGGACCGTGGCTGCACTGGCCGCAGCAGCAGCGCAGCACGGCACCCTCTCCCGAGCAAGGGGAGGGGGGGGGGGGTCTCATTTAACTTTACCGACGCGGCGTCCTGACGTGACACGCTGTTTTACTTGTCAGTCACTTCTGGCTGGGGAACCGCGCGGCTCTGAATCCGTGGAATTTATAGTTGTTTGTTGCGCTGGTGGCTCCTGCCCACACTAAATGTCGTCGCACGGCTTTGTGCAGTTCTGTACTCTATAAAGTGATTATCTGACCACGCATTACTATGTATGCACCGCGAGAGACGAAGTCTTGGCCTTGAACTTGCCCAGACTAATATGCCTTTCTAGACACTGTTCTTAAACGAAGCGTCTGTGTGGCTTGGCCCAACCTTTGCTAAACCAAATCGTGAAAAAGAGAACCTGCAAGCAGTGTTTTTTTTTTAAACTTTACGGCTTGTTTAGCCAATGATCATTTTGACGGGGTATCTAAAGTGTTTGCCGTGATTTCATCGCGTCATCTCGGACTTCTTGTGGGGTGAAAGGAGCGGTGGCCGCGGCGGGCGCACCGCTGCCGCCGAGGACCCATCCCAGGACCCATGACGGGGAACCATACCGGTTCACCGGCTTTTGGCTTTCTCCCTTTCCCTCGGTGCCCAACTCTCCGTGCAGTCCAATATCAGTCGGCATCATCAAGGTCTCATACGGGCCGCACGCAGTAGCGCGTGGCGTGGCGCGTGGCGTGGCGCGTGGCGTGGCGCGTGGCGTGGCGCGTGGCGTGGCGCGTGGCGTGGCGCGTGGCGGGCGCGTGGCGTGGCGCGTGGCCAGGTAATTGTCGGAGGCACGGCATCAGGCACGACGAGGAAAAGCTGCGTGTGTGTCGCTCTGCCACCGTCGCTCCCCGTGCGCGGGAAGGTATCTGAGCGGGTTTTTAGTGTCCCCATTTAGGGGATCTACGGGGACGGTCGAGCCGAGACTACCACTGGTCTCCAATCGTGGAGTCTGAGAAGGCGAGTTTCTAAAACAGCCTCTCCAAGCCCCCTGTTGCCCAAAAATTTGGCGATGGCATCCCCCCCCCCCCCCCCCCCCCCCCGCCCGTCTCTCTCTTTCTCTCTCGCACTCATGTTCGGTCGGACCGCCACGACCACTACTGTGCAGTGGCACTGCTCAAACAGCATACAGATCGTTCCTTTCTTCGATTTAGTCTCGGGGAGGGGGAGTCTGAAATCCGCACGAGGTTGCCGTCGGTTCGAGCACCGCGAGCGTTGCTTCCGCCGCCGCTGCCGCCGCTGCTGCTGCTGCTGCTGCTGCTGTCCTGTTGTTTCGCTGCATGCAGACGAGGGCTTTCTGATGACCGTCCCGATTACCATTGGCTCTGCTCTCCGCGCGCCGGCTTTCCCATGACCGCCGGCACCGGCTCTGCCATAGGAATGCGGCCGTATTTTTCCAGCGTTCGCGCCGCCGCCGCGGCCTTTGACTGATCCATTTCCATACCCCCCCCCCCCCTCCTCCTGACCTCATGCCTTCTGTGTTTGCTGCGCGAATCGCAAGCTCATGCCCGCATCTGCCCGTCCACCTCGATGTCACTCGCCTGCCTCTCTCTCTCTCTCTCTCTCTCTTCTCCCTCCCTCCCTTTCCCTCTCCCTCTCCCTCTCTCTCCCTCCCTTCCTTCCTTTCCCTCTCCCTCTCCCTCTCCCTCCCTCCCTCTCTCTCCCCACCCCTCTCTTTCTCTCTTCTGATCACTGCTCGAGCCCCGCGGGCGACACACACACACACACACACACACACACACACACACACACGCGCGCGCGCGCGCGCTCGCACACACAGGAAGTGTCAAACTTGCCTGTCATATCGGCACTATTAGCAAACGGTACTCTGACGCGCGCCCCTGTGTGCGCACGTGTGTGTGTGTGTGTGTGTGTGTGTGTGTGTGCGTGCGTGTGTGTGTCGCTTATCAGGCCGCTGACGGCCTGCGCGTGTCCTGCGGGTTGGTGCTCCCGCGCCCTTATCTAAGAAGAGCGCCGCGCGACCGGAAGGAAGTCGCGCGCGCGACGCGGCCAGGTGCTAACCCGCGCGGTTTGTTATCACACCTCCTCTCGCGGGTTCAAATACCCGCGCCTAAAAAAAAGGGGTCCGAAACATTGTATAGAGGAGGAAAAAAAAACACGATTGTTTTTCGCTGCATGTTTCATGTTTTATTGTGCGATGCTTTGTAATCGTTTCTCGCACCGCCCCGATCGAATGGCCCCCCGCGTCGGCGGCGGCGGTGGCGGCACGGACTTGCCGTCGTTCTCACGGCGCCGGTAATAAGTTCTCATCAACAACAATAAGAAGAACAACATCAACAAAAAGTGGCGCGGTGCAGAGCGAGGCGCAGCGAGGTGCGCGCATCGCATAACATATAGCAGAACTGCGCGACGACTTGCGAGCGCGGCGTGGTCAGACAACGGCTTGTGTGGGCCGTACGGACTCGCCGTGAAATGACATTTTTAAGCTTCCATCAGGCTGTGTGTAGCGCTGTGTGTAGCGCTGTGCGCCGCTACCTTATGCCGTTTCCATGCCAATCACACTTTTAAGAGTTATTTTCTGTAAAGATTAAAATGATTTCCATCGACTGCACAGTGAAAGCTATTTTTCGTCACATCTTCTCTAAAATTTTGTTCAAGGTTCTGTTCGTCACACATGTGACGCAGTAAAAAAATCGCCAGAAAAATAATTGTTTCTGAAAAAAATGGAGAAATATTTAGGGGACGAAATATGCGTCACCAGTGTTTAATGTCACGTGGCGAAATATTACTTTTACAGTGTGTGGATACGGTACCATGCCGAAGTCTTCGAGAAGACGTTTCGGGTCGACGCGGTGACCGCATTCCCAGATCCCCGCTGCACCCGAGGGACAAGGCGATTATTTGAAATTGACAAGGGGCTTTATAAATCTGATGCTGTGCCTGCGGGGGCACACACACACACACACACACACACACACACACACACACACACACACACACACACACACACGCAGCCCGCCGCCTCGCCTCGTCGCCCGCGGTGACATGTGTGCTGGCCGGCCGCCAGTGTGGTCTCCCCCCGGCCGGCCAACTAAGAGGAGGAAGGAGTTGTTTGGATTACGGAAGCTTTTGGCAGCGCGCTGTCTGCCTGAGGCCCGAGGACCTGAGCCGCCGCTTCACGACCCCCGTGTCTCTGTGAGGAGACAGCCCTGTGTCTGTGAGGAGACACCCCCTTGTCTCTGTGAGGAGACACCGCCGCATCTCTGTGAGGAGACAACCCCGTGCGACGCGACTGTGGTGTGGAGAACGCCCTCGCCTTCATGCACCGACGGAATCAAATTTTTCTGATAAACGATTTGATAATTACTCCTTCATTAATTTTGACAAAATTGTAGATCATGTCAGACGCTGATTGGGTTATTTCCAAGGTATAGCGCTTCCCCAAAAATATTCGACCAAACCGAAAAGTCAACGTAAATTACCTCGTGCAAAGTCATCTTCGCCGAAATTCGCCGCCGGGTCCCAGGCTTAGCGCCGCGCGGGTCTGGGGGGCGTGTCATTGGTCCTCCCCCCCGGCGTAGCCCCCGGCCGGGTCCCCGACGGCGACCCCCCGGGTCCCAGGTGGCGCCCCGGATGGGTGTGGCCACGGCCCGCCCCGCCCCCGTTGTCTCGCCGCGGAGGGGAGATCCGCTGTCGCGCTCCTGATCCTCCTCCGCGTGTTCTTCTAGTCGTCCCCCCCGACGGCGCCCTCATCCTGATCGTCGTCGTCGTCGTCCTGTTCGGCGGGTCCGCGCCTGCGGTGTTGTAGTTCGTCAGGAAATGGCGCGGCGCGGCGGCCGCAACGCGGGGCTTATGCGCGGCGTTATATTCGCGCTGCCGCCCGATCCACTTAAAATGGGGGTTCCGGAAGCCGCCGCCGCTACCGCCGCCGCTGCCGCCGCCGCTACCGCCGCCTCTACCACCGCCGCTACCGCCGCCTCTACCGCCGCCTCTACCGCCGCCTCTACCGCCGCCGCTACCGCCGCCGCTACCGCCGCCGCTACCGCCGCCGCTACCGCCGCCGCTACCGCCGCCGCTACCGGGCTTGGTTCGCACGAAGCCGCGCTACGGGTGCCCTCACCACCATGGCGGTGTCCATGCCACCGCCACTGCAGCATCAAAGCAGCCGGTATCCCCACGGGGAGGCGCCCGTGCTCGTCTCTCTCTCTCTCTCTCTCTCTCTCTCTCTCGGTCGCTAAATAATGAGAAAAATGTAACGCGCGGAGGAATGTTCGACGTGCTCCCGCGGGGCGCCGTCCCCCTCGGGTCACGTGATCATGTCATGTCAGGGGCCGTCCTCCCGCCCCTCCCAATATCAAGAGGCGCGTCCTGTATCGTCCTTTAACCTCCCCTGGGGGCGCCGCCGCACCGCGCGCGCTAAAAGGAGTACAGTGACGTCATAATCCTTCCCCCTCCTCCCCCCCCCTCCTCCTCCTCCTCCTCCTCCTCCCCCTCTCCTGCTCCCCACCGCACACTAACTCCTTCGATATCATTATCTAACTCACAGCCACTGACGTCGCATAGGTCGGGGCATTAGTGCGGTCTGCGCGCCACTATTGCGGGGCACAGAGGAAGAGAGAGAGAGAGGGGGGGGGGAGGAAAAGAGGAGAGAGAGAGAGAGAGGAGAGAGGAGGGAGGGGGAGAGAGAGGGGTATAGAGACTGAGAGTGGGGGCCGGGCCGGCCGTGTGGTCGGTAACGCGACCGCGGCCGCCGCGTAGCCGCCTTGCGGTGTAGTATCTTTTTACCGAGATCGTTGTTTTCTCCCCATTTATAACAGCGGCGCATGGGAAGGGGAGAGAGAGAGAGAGAGAGAGAGAGAGACAGAGAGAGAGACAGCAAAAAGGGGCGCGTAATCATCAAAAACTCTTGCCTTTCTCCATACTGTACTGAAAAAGTGGGGAGGGGGGGGGGGAATTGTCCCGCGCTGGTGTGTTGGCTGCTGCGGTGACGTTTCATGCGCATTGTAATTTTTTTCTTTATAATTTAACCCCTACCCTCAGAAAAATGGAGGTTTACAAAAAAATATATTACAGGAATTTGCCTGTTGGCTAGTTCGTAGCCGTTATCGAGGGATGCGGTGGAGCGGCTGTGCAGGCCCCCCCCCCCCCCCCCGCCGCAACACGCCCCGACTCGACCCCCGGCGCCCTCGGTAGTTTGGCAATAATATGTAATCTTAATAATCGCGTTAGGGGGGCGAAAGCTTGCAGTAGTTGTTTTTGATGGGGCTGCTGCTGCGCGGGGGGCCAACGCCCTTATGCTGTTGTTCCCTCTCACTCCCGCGCCGCGTGACGGCTCCGTCTATCTCTCTCTCCCTCCAGCAGCCAACAGCGCGCGTGCCCCTCTGGGATGTACGGCAAACCGGCCTCCTGTAATTCGATTGCGGGGACGTGGCAGAGAGAGAGAGAGAGAGAGAGAGAGAGAGAGAGAGAGAGAGAGAGAGAGAGAGCGGCGAGCAGGGAGTGAGTGAGGGAGAGAGAGCGGCTAACAGGGAGTGAGTGAGGGAGAGAGAGTGTGTGTGTAGGGAAGGCGACGCACGCCCTCTTTGCCAGGCCAAGGGACGACGCGAAACAATCGGATGGGGCTGTGAAAAGGGACGGCGAAGGGCCTCGAAAGGGTTCCGACGGCAGCAGCCGGGGCCCCATAGCAGCTCCTCTGAAAGGGGCCCCCGCTGGGAAGGGGGACCGAATATAAGGGTCGGAAAGTGGCGATCGGCCAGCGACAGCCCTTTCGGAGGTCCGTATCAGTGGTGTCCCTGGGAGTGTCCACCCACTCTCTCTCTCTCTCTCTCTCTCTCTCTCTCTCTCTCTCTCTCTCTCTCTCTCTCTCTCTCTCTCCCTCTCTCTCCCTCCCTCCCTCTCTATCCCTCTCCCTCTGTGTACGTCAGTTGTTGCGAGTTTGACGTCCGGACTTGACGGCCCGTCAGCGCCCCTCTGCCTGCCTATCACCTCCGAGGGTCCGTCCGCCCGCTCCAGCCGCTCCAGCCGCTCCAGCCGCTCCAGCCGACTGCCCGTAAACCGTCTAGCACTACTCGTGGAGAGAGATTATACGGCCGGGGCTGCTGCCGCCGCTGTCCGACAGACAAGTGTCCTTCCCAGTGTCCCCTGCCTGCCTGCCTGCAGGGGGAGCTAGGCTCTCGCTAATGAATGGGCGCGCCTTAACGCCTGCTGGCCTGCTGCCCGTCCCCCCCCCCCCCCCCCCTTTAAACTGAGATTTTAAAAGTGAATGAAACAAATACGTTTTCTTATAATATTGCAATGTCAACTTGCGATATAACTTAACTTGTTTTTCCCATTACAGCTACATGCGACCGTTACAATAAAAAAAAATATTTGTGTGTTTAAAAAGACGCGCGGCGGGGATAATAATGCTTTTCTTATCGCACGCAACGCTCGGTTTATTGTCCGGGAGCGTGTTCGTGTGTGTGTGTGTGTGTGTGTGTGGTGCGGTGCGGTGCGCCCGGCCCCAAAAGACGCGGGTGCGTGCGCCTAGTCCGCCCCCCCCCCCTCCCCGCGGAGGGATGGGGGGCGGTAGGGGGGGGGGGTGTTCGGCGTCGGGTCGGCGAGACTCGGGAATTTCGTTATTGGCCTGGACACGTCCCTCGGCTCGTCTTGGGGACTGCGTCCCTTTCCTGCCCCCTCTCCCTCCCTCACCCTCCCTCTCCCCCTACCCTCCCTGCGCACTTTCACGTGCTCCGAATGCAACGCGATAGTCCGGGAAACTGTTGTGCATCCGCCCGCCGCCGCTCTCAAATGCAATTCCCCCCCCCCCGGGGGGGGGGGGGGGGAAGCGACGTGTCGGGGCGGAGATTTTGGTCCGACGGCGACGGGTCAAAACGCTTGGCGTTCCCTGCGGGAGAGGGGAAGAGAGATGCAGAGAGAGAGAGAGAGAGAGAGAGAGAGAGAGAGAGGGAGGGAGAGGAAGAGGGGGGGAGGGAGAGGGGGAGAGGGGAGAGGGAGAGGGGGGGGGGAGGGAAAAAGAATAAGAGAAAATGGAATAGGGAGAGAGAGAGAGAGAGAGAGAGAGAGATGACCGAAACTCGCGTTATCGTATGGAAAAGTAGCGCTATATCGGGGTGATGATTGCAAGTGAAATTAGCGGTGGCGACGCTCGTCGTGTGCAGTACGCGCGGAGAGCGATTTGTCCGGTATCGGCTGGGGCGGCTGGGGCGTCGTTACTGCTGGGACCCCCCGCTGGGACCCCCCGCAGGGACCTCCGCAGGGGACCCGGGGGGGCGTGGTGATAAAACAAATTGATACCCTGCTCCCCCCTCTCATCGATAGATTCGCTGGCTGTAGCTGGTTGGAGGGGAGGAGGCGATCGTCAGTGCTCCTCGCATCCCCAAGCGAGAGGGAGAGGGGGGAGACAGAGAGAGGGAGAGATAGGAAGTGAGAGAGAAGGAAGAGGGGAGGTGAGAGACAAAGAGGGAGGACATTTAGTAAGCGTCTTGTCGCGGCCCTAACGAGTGTTGCTCGGCAGCGCCCCTGCCGGGTAGGCAGCCCCGGCCCGCTCCGCGCGCGGCAGCCGTGCGGGCCGGCCTACCCCGTCCTTGGCAGGCGCACTCCAGTCGCCCTGACTGTGTCGAGAGAGAGGGAGAGAGAGAGAGGGAGAGAGAGAGGGAGAGAGAGAGAGGGAGAGAGAGAGAGAGAGAGAGAGAGAGAGAGAGAGTAGTAGAGAGGGGGGTGGGTGGGAGGGAGAGACAGAGAGAGAGAAAGAGGGAGGGGGACTCTGCGGCTGCGCAGACTTGTACAGCGAATGCCGTTATAGGGATGAAACGATTGTTCGATGACCGCGGCAGTGGTCTGGCTGGACTCTGTGCTCCTCCGGTTTGACGTATGGCGGCGCCGAGCGGCTGCTAGACGGCTGCTAGACGGCTGCTGGATGGCGGGGGGCTGCTAGACGGCTGCTGGATGGCGGGTGGACGGCTGCTGGACGGCGGCTGGACAGCGGCGCGGCGCCCTCCGTCCTCCGCCCGCCCGCTCGCTGCTCCCCTCAATGTCTGCCTCAGGGGGCATCGGGCGACGCCAGGCGACGCCAGGCGACGCCGCCCCGGGGGGTCCTTTGTCCTGTTTTGTACGTAATAAAACGGCCGTCTTGCCGGCCTGGCCAGTGTCGTAAACGCGCGCCACGCACACACGAACACGCGCGCGCACACACGCACACACACGCACACTTACACCGCATTGATGGGGGGGAAGTCTGCGCGCGCCCACCAGCAGGCAGGCCCCTGAGCAAAACGGCTGCGGTCCGCACTGCAGAGCCTCTGTGTGTGTGTGTTGTGTGTGTGTGTGTGTGTGCGGTGTAACGCGTGAACCGACGGCAACAACAACGCCAAACAACAAGAACAACAAAAGGGATGAAGCTGGCGTAACTGACGCGGCGGGTATCGAACCCGGACTTCCCCGTAGGCCCATGGTAGTCTGAGCAGCAGCAGCAGCAGCAGCGCATGTGGAATGGCCCACTGTGGCGGCGGCCATCCGGTGCTTACCGTTGTTGTTGTTTTTGTTGTTGTTGCCGCCGATGCTTTTTTGCGTGACGGCCGCAAGTGGGAAAATTGCCCCGCCCGTCCGGAACGCACGTTTTCACAGTCGGCGCGCAGAGAGAAAACTTTAATGTGTCACTTGATACGTGTGTGGGGAATTTTTTTTTTTTTGGGGGGGGGGGCAATGCATCCGGGGTGTAGGTATTTTTTTTTTTATCGGCGCGAAAATTGTAATTTTGGATAAAATGTTCTCTGCGCAGGGCCGTACGCTGCAGTGTGGGCGGGCTGTTTTTTATTTGTATTCTCCCCCTTGACGTCGTGTGATGAATTTCAACACCCCCCATACCCCCATCCCCCCCCCCCCCCCCCCTCGCCCGCCCCTATCGCCCTTCGGGCAGCTAAATTAGATTTTGATAGGACGCGTGCCGGGCGCCATGCTGATTTGTCACCTCTGACGAATCGACGTCACCGTTTTCTTCTTTTTCCCTCCCGGCAGCGTTTCCCTTTTTTTTCTTTTTTTTCCCGGTCCTACGCTAAGAAGGCACACAGCGTTATTTCTCGCCCCGTGCCCCGCCACCCCCCTGCCCAATCGTTCCGCCGCCCCGTTCATCTCTCTCTTTCTCCCTTTCTCTCGCCATCATTTATCGTTTTGTGGCCCCCTCTTTTTTCTCTCTTTACCTATTCCATCGTTGGGAGCTGACAGTGGGCCCGTATTGGGTTTACCGGAGCCCGTTCGTACAATTTGTCCGGCAACTCTCTCTCTCCTCTCTCTCACTCTCTCAAAGATGAAAAAAAAAAAGAAAAGAGGCAAAGCAAAGTGAGAGACGAGGGGGAGGCCACCTTGATAATTATTGGCGACGATTAATCCCTGTGGCGGTGGGGGGGGGGGGGGGGGGGGGGGGGCGTTTGGACCCGTCGGGCCGGGGGGTGTTTGTCGAGAGCCCTCCGGGAGACGAAAAGCAGCGCAAGCCGGGACGCTAAGCAAACGCCCGTTTTTCTTTTCCCTTTTTTTTCCCCTCAGGCACCCCCGCACGGTGTTGGCATTTCTTTTTAATTGATTTCTTTTCTCCCTAACGTTCTGTGCGCTGTTTCTGTTCCAGGTGGGTGACGAGCCGACGCTGGCGGACGGCGGCGGCGCAGTGCTGCACTGCTGGTGGGGCCTGCTCGCCGGCCGGCGCCCCGGATTTCCATATTCTGGCCGGTGCGGCGGCAGGGCGCGGGTTCGAATCCAGGTCAGGGCGAGCCGGTGCGGTCCCCGCTCGGGGTCCCCCGCGGTCCCCCGCGGTCCCCCCCGCCGCCGCCGTGGTGAGCGCGGCCCGCGAGGCTCGGCCGCCGGAATGGCTGCCTACCGCGCGCGGGGCGCGACGGCGGCGGCCTTGGGCGGCCTCTGGGAGCGGCAGGGCCCTTGCCGCAGGCCCGGCCGCAGCGGTGCCCCGCGGTGCCCCCCGCCCCGCCGTCACGGCCGCCGCCGCGCCCCTCTGCGCCGCCTTGCCCTGACCACTAATGCTGTTAGCCGGCCGAAGGGCCTAAACCTCACGGCCAAGGGCGGCGGCCAGGAGCCCGGCCGTGCTCGGCTGCGGCGGTGGGCGTGGTCTCGCCTGACTTGCAAGGGCTCCTCTCGTCTTCCTGCAAAAAAAAAAAAATGGCCAAAAGAAGAATTAGCAGTAGTTTTTTTTTTGGGGGGGGGGGGGGAGAGGGGGGGGGGGCAGCAGTGGAAGCTATCTAATGTGTTTGGCCGGAGTGCTGCCCTGTGCAGCGGGCTGCTCCGGCCGGAGGACTTGGCCGATAGTTGAGAGTCCGGTCCGTTACACCTGCCCTCCCCTCCCTCCTCCTCTCTCCCTCCTCCCCCTCCTCCCCTCCCTCCACCCAACCCTCTCCCCCTCTCCGCCTGCAGGGCCGCGCCGCGTCCGCGGCGGTGGACACTCGTGCTGCAAATATTTGCCCTTCCCGGGGCACTTGGCCGTCTCGGCGCCGGGTCGGGTCGGGTCGGGTCGAGTCGGCCTGCGGCGGGCGGCGGCGGCGTCGAGGGCCCGGCCGAGTGGCGGACCCCGGGCACCCGCGGTGGTGCAGGGCGTGCAGGGCGCAGCGGCGGTGCCACACGGCCAGCCTAACGCAGTGGCGGTGCGGCGGGCGGGGCCGGGCCGGGCAGGGCGTCGCTGCTTCTGGAGTTCGGGGCGGGGGAGGGGAAGCACCTCGGGGAGTAGTCAGTGGCGTAGGAAGTCTCTGATTTTTTTGGGGGGGGATATGTCGCGCATTTTGCCTACACCCAGGCGTTTGTTAAGCGGGTTGCCTAGCCCGGTCTCCGGTGACGGGGGGGGGGGGGGTTTAACCCCCAAACCCCCGCCCCCCTTCCTACGCCACTGGGAGTAGTGGGAGTGAGCCACCTTGGAGGCGGCCGGCGGCGGCGGTGCGCCTCGCCGACGTCACCGTTCCGATGCCGTCATCGCGGGTGCCGTCATCGCCGCCGTCCTTCTCGAACCCCGGCGGCGTCTCCCTGCCCCCCCCCCCCCCCCCCCCCCCCCCCCCCCCCGAGAGGATCCTCCATCACTATACATCCTTCGCGACAGACAGCGCGCGTGGGTGGTGTGGTGGTGGTAGTAGTGGCTGCAGTGGTCAGTAGACTAACGCGATGTGAGAAACAAAAAAAAAATATTATGAAGAAAAGGTAGTCGCTATCTCCGCGGCCGCACATGCTGCTCGGCAGCGTGTCAAGTGTTTTATCTCCATCGGCGCTCCTGTGCTCGGTGCATCGTTTCTGGCCGTGACCGAGGGCAGGATCGGAGGAGGGCTTCGGACTGTGCTGCTCCGAGGGCGTTTTAGGTCGCAGCCGGCCCTCGTGGAGTCTCGGCGTGTGGCGCGTCCGCCTGCCTGCCCTCCCTCCTCCCTCCCTCCTCCCTCCCTCCCTCCCTCCCTCCCTCCCTCCCTCCCTCCCTCCCTCCCGCCAGCCCGCCGCCGCCTTCCGCTCGTCCACCCGCCCGATAAGAACCTAGAATTGGCCCCCCCGGCTCGTCGCCGACCCCGCGCCGCTCTCGTCCGCTAGTGGTCTTGAGGGCCTCGCCGGCGGCGGCCAACATGCTGCAGCCCCACAGCGTCGTCGACGGCGACCTGCCGGCCGTCCCCGTCGTCGGCCCCGGCGGCGTCGTCGGCGTCCCCGTGCGCCTCGGGGACCTGGACGGGCGGCGGGCGGACGTGGTGCGGGAGCTGGCGCAGTGGGCGCGCGAGCAGAAGCTGCCGGTCACGTCGGGTCTGTGTCTGTCTCTGAATTTCGCCGTGGGATTTTTTTTTTCTAAACGTTGGTGAACTTCGCAAAAAATTTGATTGGCTGTGAAAGTTTGTAAGCTACGGAAATTTACAACGAGTTTTGGATACACTTTATGAAATTGGGGTTAGATTTTCAATCTCGTGACATTTCGAATTGCAGGCAAATTTCAGTCGCATTTTGGAAATTTTTGGATATTTAACGATATTTCCGTGAATTTACCTCGTTTCGTGGTTAAAACGGCTCAATATTTTGTTTTTCTGTGGAATCGATCGAGGAAAGGAAACCTTGTCGTCTGCGCCGCCGTGTGAGAGGCGTGTGAGATAAGGCCAGGTGTTGCGTCCCGCTTTGCAGACGAGGAGCTCGTCAAGTTCGCGCACAGCTGCGACTACGACCCGGCCGCCGCCAAGAAGTGCGCCAAGGGCTTCTTCGCGTTCCGGAAACAGTCGCCGGACATGTTCTCGGCCTGGGACACCGGCCTGCCGAACCTGCGGTCCATCCTCGATGTGATGTGAGTGCGAGAGAGAGAGAGAGAGAGAGAGAGAGAGAGAGAGAGAGAGAGAGAGTTAGAGAGAGAGAGAGAGAGAGAGAGAGAGAGAGAGAGAGAGAGAGAGAGAGAGAGAGAGAGAGAGAGAGAGAAGATTCGGTGCGGTCAGTATGCGCGCACGGCGGCCGGTGCACGCGCACCCGATGACCGCGTAATCTGCTCTGCCCGATAGAAAGTGAAAGGGCGGCCGAAAATTGGAGGTTTTATCTGTGTCTCTCTCTCTCTTTGTCGCGGTCACACTGGTTGCGGACGACAGGGAATGTGGATTGGTTATCGGGTGCAGCCTGATCGCATTTCTTTCTTTTTTTTTCGAGAAAGAGAGAAGAGAGAGAGAGAGAGAGAGAGAGAGAGAGAGAGAACAAGAAAAAGTTGTTGGTGTCTGGTTCAGCGCGGTGGCCATCATGCCGCGGAAGACGCCGGAAAACTACCGCGTCATCGTCAACTCGCTGCAGACGGGGGACACGGCCAAGTACGTGTTCGCGGACGTGGTGCGCGTGCTGCTCATGCTCATGGAGTCCATCTTCGTGACGGAGCCGACCGTGGACGGCGTGGTCATGGTGCACGACATGAGTCTGGCCTGCTTCGGCCACTTCCTCAAGTTCGGCTGGAGCCTGCCCAAGAAGATGGGGGCGTACATGCAGGTACCGCCACGTGCCTGGACAACTCCACATTCAATTGCAAAAAAAAAATTAATAAATTAGAAAATGATTTAAAAAACAAAGGAATTTGTTTAAAAAAAAATTCAGGAAGCTCTGCCACTGAAACAGCGCACGACGCACCTGGTGAACTGCTCGGGCTTCGTGGACAAGGGCCTGAAGCTGATGAGCCACGTCGGCGACAGGGACAGCTGGGGGCGGGTAGGTGCAGTGTGGTGAGGAGGGGGGAGGGGGCGTGTCGCACCGTGACCCTGCTATGTGCTCTGCTGTGTGCCCCGCAGCTGCACGTCCACAAGGGCGCGGACGTCGCAGAGCTGCACCAGATCGTGCCCCCCGACTGCCTGCCCCGCGAGCTGGGCGGCTCGCTGCCCGGCATGCGCGAGCTGCACGGTAATGCACACAGCGAGAGCGGTGTGAAAAACATAAAATAAATTGAAGCACGGTGTAAAAGGAGGTGGTTTTGAAAAAAAAATTGTTTTATCGTGTTGGTGGGCAGACCGAACGGTGCAGCGGCTAGCGGAGTTCAAAGACGTGTTCCTCAGCCAGACGTCCTAGGACCTCGTCTAGGAGCTCGTCTAGGACCTCGTCTAGGACCTCGTCTAGGACCTCGTCTAGGACCTCGTCTAGGACCTCGTCTAGGACCTCGTCTAGGACCTCGTCTAGGACTTCGTCTAGGACCTCGTCTAGGCCGACTCCGTCCAGGACCTCGTCTAGACGGCCCAGCGTGGCCACACGCCACTGCCAGCGACGAAAACATTATTTCCGTGTCGATTTTTTTTCTCGGATTTTTCTATCCATATTTTTTAAAGCCATTAATAAAACATTGGTATGAAAAAAAACAAAATACAGAGTGCATCAGGATTTCATCTCTTAAAAAGACCATAACAAAAAAGGCAAGATGCTCACAGCAGGCATACATCCGCGACCTCTCGCATTCGCAAATCCGTGTGACCACACGTTGCATCGGTTAACTTTTAATTGGAGGAAAATCCACACACAAACATGTAACACACATGCACGCACACACACACGGATATACGGAGAGCTGCCGCGAGCGCAGAGAGAGAGAGAGAGAGAGAGAGGAGGGGGGTCGGTGAGTGCGGTATGATGGCAGGACAGATTGCCAGTAAATTTGCATGGAGGCCCCGGCGTAGAGCACATGGAAATGAAAAGCCATGCTGGCACGTGTATGTGAGAGACGGAGAGAGCGAGAGAGATACACAGGAGGGATGGAGAGACTGAGTGTGTATGTGTGCGTGCATGTGTGCGTGCATGTGTGCTGGAACGTGAGCGACGGCAATATTGGAGGGTTGGGCGTTTGACCAGGTCGGGTGCCTCAGGAGGTACAAACATCCCCACCTGTGCTGCAGGTATCGGAAGCAGTGAAGGAAAAGTGGAGGGGGGCGCCAAACAGAGAGAGAGAGAGAGAGAGAGAGAGAGAGAGAGAGAGAGAGAGGTAAACAGAGCTGCGCCCGCGGGGATGAAGGGGGAGTTTTGCGGAAGCAAGTGGATTACTTCCTCTTCGGGAAAAAGAGATTTGTATTTGCTCTCGGCGGTGCGCCCTGCGTAATACTAGCAGGGGGTGCGGGTGTGTGTTTATTTTGGCCGGGCTTGGCTCTCGCGCTGCATCTGTGTGTGTGTGTGTGTGTGTGTGTGTGTGTGAAACCTTTTTAAATCTCTGCTGGCACTAACGAGAAGTCGGCAGTTTCTTTTCCTCTTTTTTTTTTGTGGCTTCCGGCGCCCCCTTCATTATCTCCCCGGCTGCATCCCCGGAGCCGTGGTGAGCTGCCATGCAGGCTTGACGGGCCTCTCTCTCTCTCTCTCTCTCTCTCTCTCTCTCTCTCTCTCTCTCTCCTTTCCTCCCTCTCTCTTCTTCCTCTGTCTCTCTCGCTCTCATGGTAATGGTCCCACTGCGCGGCGGCGCGCACCGGCATGTTTCAGAGCCTCGTTTTACGCACCTCTTTCGTCTTTATTACTTTCCTGTCTCTCTCTGTCTGTCTGTCTGACTCTCTCTCTCTCTCTCTCCCTCCCTCCCCCTCTTCACTTCCTGCTGTGTAGACCCGGTCAGCGCACCCCGAGCTGCGCCGCCCCTGCGGACGGTTTCGAGAGGGGGGCGGGGGTATATACACTCGGCACCTCACGATAAACCTCAGAATGCGTCTGCCCCCCCCCCCCCCTCCCTCCGCCCGCTGAAATCTCTCCCCTTCGACCCTCTCTCCCCTTCTCTTGCACGTGCTTAGCAGGAGAAATAACAGACGCTCAGCGAATCGGTCGTTTATCGGCCAACTTTCGGCCTCGGTGGCGCATGTCGGCATGCCCGGAAGGGGCGGGATGAGGAGGGGGAAGGAGGGGGGGGGGGGGAGGGGGCGTATGGGTAAGGGATGGGATGGCTGTGGGGGTCGCGGGGTTGAGGGGGTGAAACAAAAAAGCGTAGGCGGTGGCGGCGGTGGGGGTGGAGGGAAAGTTTTAATGGGAAGCTAGCTCGGGCGAGCGTCCAGCCGAGCCACGGCCGGCGGCCCCGCGCGGCCACGCGCGGCCACGCCCCCCTCCTCAGCACCGACCCTGCTGCTGCCGCTGTGTGCGTCGATTGCGTGTGTTGATTAAACTCTCTTGTTGTTGCTGCTGTTTGTTTGGTACGGAGACAGTCGGCTTTCTATTATACAACAACTATAATAAGCTGAGAGAAGGAGCGAGGGAGAGAGAGAGAATGAGAGAGAGCGAAAGAGCGAGACAGAGAGAGGGCTGTCGGGTCTGAGGGAGCCAGAGTATGTAATGCCGGCATTGGCGGTATGTTGAATCGCGGACATGTGTAGTCAGGGAAAGAGAGGGAGAGAGAGAGTCGGCGCGTGAGTGCGCACAGCACGAGGGGAGCTGAGAGAGAGAGAGAGAGAGAGAGAGAGAGAGAGAGAGAGAGAGAGAGAGAGGACATATTCTGCGGTCGGCAGCGCGGCGCTCCGCCTGGCTCCACCACCCTTTAGGAAGGGAAGTGTCTGCTGAATATGAATAACGTTCCGCATGCCCGACGACACACACATTGCGGTTCGACATGCGCTGTTATTAGATCGTACACAGCCAGCGCGGCGCGCGCGGGGGGCGACGATTGGTATTCAAATGACCGTCGGGAGGGGGAGGGGGCGGCTTTCAGAGAACCGCGGCGTAGCGGGGACTCGAACCCCGGGCGGCGAGAGTGCGGGCTTCAGCAGCGTGTGACCTGAGAGCGGGACCTGCTGTTGTCCGCTGTTTCCTACGCGCATCGGGCTTTCTTATACGGCCAAGCGCCTGACGCGTTCCTGTAGTCTTCTCCCTCTTTCTTTCTTCTCTCTCTCTCTCTCTCTCTCTCTCTCTCTCTCTCGCAGCCGGAACAGAAGTCGACGCCTTGGCGGCTTCCCCGCCGCGCTCCTGTGATTCTTCGGCACCGAAGAAAGAAGCAATATCCCTTACGGTGGGGTCGCCCTGATAATGGAAGTTACTGCCCCTGGGGTAGATAGGACTGAGGGAGAGAGCGAGAAAGTGGGAGAGAGAGAGAGAGAGCACGCGAGAAAGAGATAGAGAGAGAGGATGAAGCGGGGAGGGGCGTTGGTGGTGGTGGCGGTGGTGGGTTTGGTTGGTCTGCGGAGGTTCGCGGGGAGATAGCGCTTCGAATTAAGGTGCGAAACGTTTATTCCCTCTTTTTCAAGGCGTGGGCCTTCGGCCGTCCTTCGGCTGTCCTCCGGTCGTCCTCCGGTCGTCCTCCGGCCCCAGCGCGCGTCACCCCCGGATTTATTGCCCGAGGGGCGTTGAAGGGACAAATTTTCCAGAGGAGGAGCAGGGGAGAGGGGGGGGGGGAGTAAGTCGTAAGACGTGAAGAGAAGCAGAGAGAGAAAGAGAAAGGAAGAGTCACAGCGGTATAGGGAGGGAGGAAGAAAGAGAGATACAGCCTCCCCGGTGGGTCAGAATGGAAAAGAATGACCCGCAGGATCGCACCTTTCTGCCCGTTTCTCCGGCGGAAAGGGATCAGAAAGTAATCCCTGCGCGGCGGCCTTGATTCAATATGAGCGGTGGGCTGTGTGACCGCGGGGGATGGCAGTGAGAGAGACAGAGAGCGAAAGAGAGAGAGAGAGAGAGAGAGCAATAGAGAGAGAGCGAGCGAGAGAGAGGGAGAGACGGCGGGAGAGCGCGTGTCTGATGGGTTGCCTATCGTCGGGGCGCAGCCGCTGCTGTGCGGGGCATCGCGGCGTGAGGTCCGGATAGCGGCGGCTCGGAGCGCCCGCGGGCGGCCGCGTAGGCAACCAGCCGAGCGTGGGCGGCGGGCGGGCGTGCCTACCACGTGCAGCCGGGCGCCCGCCGCCGCCGCCCCGCTCTAACCTTGTCCTCCCCAGGGACCCGCGCGTTCAATTTACAGGGAGGAGGGGGGGGGGGGAGCAGAGGACAGAAAAAAAAAACAGGTAACAACGTTGGTGTGTTATCCCGCCTCGTCGAGGTCCTTGGCGGGTGACGTCACACAGCGCTCGCCGGTATCGTTGCGGCTTGCCGTGACGGCTTTGTGGTGCACAGCATCTCTCTCGCTCTCTCGCGGCCTCGCCTCCCTCCGTCTCTCTCTCTCTCTCTCTCTCTCTCTCTCTCTCTCTCTCTAAGCCAGGTAACGACGGTGCGGCCAGCATCACCGCTGCCGCCGGCCCCGCAGTGTACCCCGAAAGCGCACAGCGGCTCGGTCTCGTAACTTTCCGGGAAGAGACGCGGGACGGGCAGAGTGGAGTGGCTGTCCACCGGGTCAGATCTCCATCAACTGGGAGCGTACGTCAGAGAGAGAGAGAGAGAGAGAGAGAGAGAGAGAGAGAGAGAGAGAGAGAGAGAGAGAGAGAGAGAGAGAGAGAATTCTTCCCGAACGCTGGTGCGTGTGTTTCGTCGCGCTGTTTATCTAGTGCATGAGAGAGTTCGGTTTTTGCGTTCCTTCATGGTGGTTGGTGGGCCACACTCTGAGGGCGCCACGCCCACATCCGTCCTCTCTAACAAAATGTTTAGTGCGTCGTCTGCTACTTATGGGGAGGGGCGCTTGGAAGCGTGCCAGCTGCTGCGAGAGAGCGGAGAGAGAGAGAGAGAGAGAGAGAGAGAGAGAGAGAGAGAGAGAGAGAGAGAGAGATAGTGGCATCGCACCCCTGGGTGCCATGCCGTTGAGGGTCTGACACGGCTGGCTCATGTGCGCGAGACGACCACGCAAGAGTGGGTCGCTGCCGCGGCACCCATTAAAAATCTCTGTAAGACCTCGTAAGGACATTTGTCAAAGTTACATCAAAGTTACATCATGAATTTTATGTTTAAATAGTTGAGATGTTTTAATCGCTTTTCGCAAGAAAAATTATCATGTTTGGAATTTGAAAGGCAGGTTGTAGATTGTCATCCCAGGTAACATTTTTTCGAGAAATTTTGTTATTATAATTCAGACTCCAGGGGGGGGGGGGCGACAACAAAACCCCACTTAACTCTCACAACTGGGATAACTCGTTGTATCACGAGCTGAGCCGCCGACGCAAACTGATGACTCTCTCCGTGCTTCCCGTGGGCCGCAGAGGCGGGGCTCCGTGCGCCGCTTCCCTTACTGGCCGCGGCGCTCGGCTCGCCCCGCAGACGATGATACTCCTTTGCAATTATGATTGGGATCTGTTGCGACAATAAACGGGCTGCGATGTGCAAATGCGCGGCCGCCTCCGTGACAAAACCTTTGGCGCTCTATTTGCGCCCCCGCCGCCGGAGGCCCGGAGGCCGGCCTCCCGCCCGGAAGCGAAATGGCCAAGTTTTCTCGTTAACATGCCTCACTCGACTTGCCGCGCTCCCGGAGCCACCCCGGGGCCGCCCCGGAGCCGGAGTTCGCTGGAGCTGGAGCGCGGGCTGCGTCGGCCGCCGTGCCGTGGGTACCGTGCGCTCACACTGGCCTCCCCCGGCCGCCTCCGGGACCCTCCCGGTCCCGGCCACCTGTGGGCCTCGGCCGGCCGCCTCCGGGCCTCGGCCGGCCACCTCCAGACATCTCCCGGCCTCCTCCGGGCCTCTCCCAGTCGCCTCCAGACATCTTCCGGCCTCCTCCGGGTCTCAGTCGGCCTCCTCCGGGCCTCGCCCAACCTCCTCCGGGCCTCGCCCGACCTCCTCCGGGCCTCCCCCGGCCGCCTCCGCGTTCCCTGGCACGCCATCAAGTATACGCTGCGCGCGGCTGGCCGAGAAAAAAGAAGTTTTCCATCTGAATTCGGAATGGCGTACATTCGCCGCACACAAAGGCCGCGAGAGTCGCGCGGTGTGAAGTATTTGGGGCGGTGGCGCGGCGCTGCTGCCGGGGGCGGAGGTCCGCACCACTCCTGAAAAGCGAAAAACTAAAGAAGAAATTCGCAGGACAGACGCGCAAGCGATCCCCCTTTCAACGCATTTTTTTCCCCGTTTCCGCTTTCTGGTTTTTAAGTGAAAATATAAGAAAAGAGGGTAGCTTTAGATGACCGCGGAGCCACGCCACCGTCGTCCTTCTTAATTAATTTTAATTTTCGCCGCATCTTGCGGGATGGGGGGGGGGGCAGGTTGGTGACGGAGGGAGGGAGGGAGGGAGTGAGTGAGGGAGTTCGAGGGGACGGGGGGTGAATCTGAGAGGCCGCCTTATACTATCGTGTCGGATACGTAATGAAAGCGAAGCCCGGTCAAGGTCACCGCCGCCCTGCCGAGCCCCCTTTCTTTCTGTCCCTTACAAAGCCGCGTTTTATTGACAAAAAGATCCGTTTTTTTTGTCTCTGTCTCTCTTTGTCCTTTTTTTTTGTTTTGAATTGCGCGCTGCTGCGGAGACGAGAGGGGAGGGTTTGTGCACGCCGACGGGGGCCGCATCACCCTATCGCAGCAGCCTGCGGGCTCTCTCGCACTCCTTGTCGCACACCGGGCTCGACGGTGTGTGGAAGAGAGAGAGAGAGAGAGAGAGAGAGAGAGAGAGAGAGAGAGAGGCCGGAGGACGCCGGATCAGAGGACGATCTCGCCGGAATCGCGCGCCGCGACCCTCCTTTTTCCTCCCCGCCGTCTGCTCCGAGCTCCGGGCGCTCCGGTGACGCGTCAAGGATTTGTCTCACGGAAAATGTTCCGGGAGGTTGCTTTGTAACGAGCTCGGAAAGACAACTTCGGACGCGCGGCGGGGGCCGCTGAGCCGTGCTGCCGCGGGGGCCTTCTGTTCCCCAAAGCCGTGGGGCGGCCGGGTCTGTGCCTTCTCCGCCGTCCTCTCCGTCCTCTCCGTCCTCTCCGTCCTCTCCGTCCTCTCCGTCCTCTCGTCCTCTCCGTCCTCTCCTCCTCACCGTCCTCTACCGTCCTCACCGTCCTCTCCGTCCCTCCTCCGTCCTCTCCGTCCTCTCCGTCCTCTCTCCTCTCCGTCCTCTCCGTCCTCTCCGTCCTCGCCGTCCTCTCCGTCCTCTCCTTCCTCTCCGTCCTCTCCGTCCTCTCCGTCCTCTCCGTCCTCTCCGTCCTCTCCGTCTCTCCTCCTCTCCTCCTCTCCGTCCTCTCCTTCCTCTCCGTCCTCTCCGTCCTCTCCGTCCTCTCCGTCCTCTCCGTCCTCTCCGTCCTCTCCTTCCTCTCCGTCCTCTCCGTCCTCTCCTTCCTCTCCGTCCTCTCCGTCCTCTCCGTCCTCTCCGTCCTCTCCTTCCTCTCCGTCCTCTCCGTCCTCTCCGTCCTCTCCGTCCTCTCCGTCCTCTCCGTCCTCTCCGTCCTCTCCGTCCTCTCCGTCCTCTCCGTCCTCTCCGTCCTCTCCGTCCTCTCCGTCCTCTCCGTCCTCGCCGTCCTCGCCGTCCTCGCCGTCCTCGTCGTCCTAGCGGTCCTCGCCGTCCTCACCCCCTCCCTCTTTTTTATCTCCCTTCGTGCGCGCATCTCTCCCGTCGACACCGTATCAAAAAAAATCTCAAAAAGAAAAACAATTTAAGAAAAAAATATAAAACCACCCCGACCGCCGCTGCCTACCGCCACGCGAGTTCATCAAATAATGACGCCGTCACCTTTGAAAATCTTCCCCGCCTTTAAAGTTTCTCTTTCATGCGACTGGTTTCATTATTTTTCCCTCCTTTTGACTGACTTTATTTTTATCTCGGTCTGTTTTGCCCCCCTCAGGCCCGGCCGCTGCTGCGTGGAGGTCGTCGTCATGTGACGTCACGCCAGGTGAGGACGACGCTCGCTGCCGCTGGGTGCGGAGGAGGACGCGTCGGAGAGTGGCCCGCGGCTGCGGTTAGCGAGAGAGACAGAGATTGAGTGACACGGAGAGGTGGAGAGAGAGAGAGAGAGAGAGAGAGAGAGAGAGAGAGAGAGAGAGAGAGAGAGAGAGAGGGGGGGGGGGGGGCGAGGTCGTCACCAGGGTGCTAGAAGTCGGCCCTTCGTGAGGATGTAAACGCCTCTCCCTCTCTGCCCCTCCCTCCGTCCCTCCAGCAGCAGCACCCCAGTCATGCAAATCGCCCGCGTGTGAGAGAGAGAGAGAGAGAGAGAGAGAGAGTAAGTGAGAGAGAGAGAGAGAGAAAGGGGGAGGGTGAGAGAGGGGTGGGGCGTGGGGGGTGACGGGGGTGTATGTGATGATCACATCAGGGATGTTCGGGCGCGGGGCGCGCGTTGTGTGTTGGCCCCGCACCGCAAAGGATAATGGTCGGCTAGGGGGTGCGAAGAGGCCGGGAAGGGGGGGGGGGAGTCGCCCGCGGGCCAGTCACTGCGAGCGAATATCGCACATAGCACCCCCACTTTGCGGCCGCGTGTCATTGGCCGTTCCGCGTTTGCCCTTTCCCTCGTCTGCCCCTCCCCGCATCCTCTTCCACGCGCGCGCGCCCTTTTTGAAATTCCCGCCCTCTCCCCCTCCAGTGCTTCCCCTCCCCGCCTGCTGATTGTGGTTATCGGGTGGGTGTAAATGCGTGGCACACGACTGCGGCAGAGTTGATAATGCTCCTTTGAGGGGAGGGGGGAGGGAGGGAGAGAGTCAGCGAGAGAGAGAGAGGCAGCACACTGCGGCGTGGAGATATTGAAAAGTTTGTGGGGGGGGCGCCCCCTTTGCGTTGCTGCTTGCTTCTGGCCGAACACCATTCTCCGCGTGGGGGGCTGCTGTGAGCAGTGAGTGGAGGGGCGGGGGTCAGTGCAGAGAGAGAGAGAGAGAGAGAGAGAGATGGAATAATTGTATTTCATTTAGCCGCCCATTTTTATCTCAACTTTTGCGCCCCCCCCCCCTCCTCTCCCTGCACGTCAATACCGCCCGCGCCTCTCGCCGTCTGGAGCTGGCGGTTCATTTAAAAGCGATCGCTTCTTCTTCTTCTAGCTTTTGTTGTGCTCTCATCCTCATCTTTTTTTTCAAATCAGTTTTTTCTCTTGCATATAGTATTTTCACCATTATTTTTTTTTGTTCTTTTTCTTGATGAATTATGCCCCCCCCCCCTTGGAACTAGCAAGCAGCTTTTTCTTGCGCAGCTTCATTCTCGCAGCTTCAACTTTTCCTAACTTGCCTCCGAAAAAAAATAGGAAAAAAATATATCCATCGTAAGTTTGTTGTTGCCTTCCAGGCGGCGGCGGCGTCGCCTCGCCATGTCGTCGGCTCTCAATGCAGCGGTGGCAGCGCGGCACACGCCGAGCGCCGCCCACCTGTTGGCTGTTTCCAAACAAGCAAAGTCTGAGGGGTGCTGAGCGGCGTGCTGAGCGGCGTGCTGAGCGGCGTGCTGAGCGGCCGGGCAGCAGCAGCAGCAGACGAGCCCGACCAGATCCGTGGGAGCACGGGCAGACGGGCAGGCAGGCTCGCTAGTGAGTCCGCCTCCACGTGCCGAGGAGCCCAGTGGGGGCCGCGACGACGGACCGCGCAGTCTGTCTCCGTTTCCGCATAGAAACACCATGTTAACACCCCATGAAGCATTTAGGCTAGCGCAACGCTGGTCCGCCGATAGTGCGAGTGCGAGAGAGAGGGAGGCCGGGGATAGGGTTAGGGGTTGAGGACAGGCCGGGGAGAGAGAGAGAGAGAGAGAGAGAGAGAGAGAGAGAGAGAGAGAGAGGCGATGTCGCGCTCGGGTACACGGCGCCCTTGCACGCCTCGCCGGCTAAGTGACAGAATGAGAGTGCAGAGCCGACACGGTCTCACGTCGGCTATGCTTGCGAACACGAAGAAGCGGCAGGAGGAGGAGGTGTTGAGGGGCGGGGGAAGCAGGTGATTTCATTGAGTTGGCTGGCTTAGGAGGGGGCCGCTGGAGGCGTTGGGGAGAGCAAGGGGTGGGATCAAATCAAGGCGCGGCGGGGGGGCCGCGCCGAAAAGTTTGTGCTAAAGAAGAACACCAAGATGTGATGGCGGTGACTTGTTAACCTCCGTCTCGCAGAAGTCTTTGCTGCTGCTGTGCCTCTCTCTCTCTCTCTCTCTCTCTCTCTTTCCCTTTCTGTCCCTGCCTCTCTATCTCTCCCTCCCCTTGCAGGAGCCGGTAGAAGTTTCTCTTGCAATCAGCTAAGTGGAGGGTTGTCTTCTCTCTCTCTCGCTCTCTCTCTCTCTCTCTCTCTCTCTCTCTCTCTCTCTCTCTCTGCCTCACTTACTCTTTGGTCAAATTGTGTGTGAGGAAAGGGAGAGTGAGGGAGAGAGGGACGGAGTGAGAGAGAGAGAGAGAGAGAGGGACGGAGGGAGGAGCGCATGAAGTTATGTCGGACAGGTGTTGGAGAGCGGCCTCCGCAGCCTGGCCCGGGGATGCGGGCATTGCGGTACCGTGCCGCGGGGGCCCAAGCGGTGGCGCGAGCCATAGGGGCGCACTGCGGTGCCCCATAAGAGCTCGTAAAAAAAAGAAATAAAGTGCAAGGGCCGTTCTCTCTCTCCCTCTCTGTCTCTCTCTCTCTCTCTTACTCTCTCTTTCCCTCCCTCTTATGTCCTTTGCTGTGGTTCTCCGCGTTTCCGATCTCTTGCCCCTCCTCCTTGTCGCACACCTTCACAGACCCCATAACCCCCCCCCCCCCCCCTCCCTTCCGTTATTTACTCCTTGCCACCACACCAACCCCTTTGATCCATGCGCTTTTCGCACCCACTGCTTCCCACACCACGCCCCCACCTCGATAAAAGTGGAACGTGCGCTGTGCCACGCGCCGCCTCGCGCCGCCACGCCCCGCCACGCGCCGCCACGCGCCGCCACGCGCCGCCACGCGCCGCCACGCGCCGCCACGCGCCGCCACGCGCCCCCGCAGCGCGGGGTGTGCGAAAGACAACGAGCTTATTGCGTTCGCCGCCCCGCCGCAGCCAGTTTAACTTTCCGCGGAAACTCCGCGGTGCTCGCGCACAAGTACACTGCCGCGTCGCCCTCCGTGTCCCCGTTTCACTTTTATGTCACTTTTACTTTTGAGGAGCAAATTGAAAACCCTGCGGTGTGCGCGCGCCGTGCTCCACCTGCGTCGCGCGACACTCTCCCCGTCCTTGTCCCGCTTGCTGTCTGACGTGATGTGCGCGCCGGGAAGTTGTTGTCGTCTCTGTCGCTCTCGAGCAAAGGGGGTTCGGTGTCCCGACCGCTCGGGTGGAGTGGCGGTGAGGTCGGGGCGGCTCCCCCGGGGGGCCCTGCGGGGGGGGGGGGGGGGGGGGGGGCTGCGGTTACCTGCCGGTATCAGTGTGCCCCGGCAGACCAGGCTGAAGGCTCCCAGGATCCCCGAACGTGACACTGGGAGCGGCTCCCCGGGAATCCGTGCGCGCACGCGCAGGAAAAACAAAACCTCCCAAAAAATATTCCGTATTCGGCGCTCGATGGGATTTGAACCCGGGACCGCCGGGCAGGCAGGGATAATAATGAGGATGATGACGCCGTGGCTGAGCGGCTACTGGAGGCTGCTGGAGGCTCCAGCAGGGAGGGCGGGGCTCTCAGCGCCCTCAAGGCCCCGCCGGCCGCGCGTCATGAGGAGCAACAAGTGAAGAGCCCCAATAATCCCATTTGGTCGGTCCTACAGGGCGGGAGGCGGAGCGGGGCGGAAGAGGAGGGGGGGGGGGAGGAGGAGGAGGAGGCACTGCTTGGTCTCTCCGCGCGCACGGGGGTTGCTGACGCGTGCCGAGGCAGACTGGACGCTGCGGGGGGGGGGGGGGGGGTTGTCAGCCGCCCGGAAAGATTTTTGTCGTTTTCTCCGCCGCCGCGGCTTGGAGGGGACGAAAAAAAAAATGAAAAACGTAATGTATGGAGCAACAGGGGGGGGGGGGGTCTAACAAAGAGCGGTGTGTGTGTGTGTGTGTGGACACACACGCTTGACTCGTAAGCACACGCACACACACACACACACAAGCATACAAGCCAGTGGCGAGATAATTGAGTCCTAAGCCTGCCAACCCAAAGCGGCTCTTGCAGCCGGCTGCAGTGACTACGTGTGTGTGTGTGTGTGTGCGTGTGTGGGCAAGTGAGCGTGAGACTAACCCAGCTCAATCATCAATTTTTTTTTCGACCCTTTTCTTTTTTTTACAGCTTTCCTTTTTTTACAGCTTTCCTTTTTTTCAACTTTCATTTTTTTTTCTCTCTTTCTCTTTCCACTCCGTTCTGATTCACTGCTGCGAGAGAGACAGAGAGAAAGAGGAGGTAGAGAGCCCTTGGCAAGGGGTTGTGGAGATGAACCACGCGGACAGTGGATGGGGAGGGGGTTAAAAAAAATACAGGGGAAACTAAAAGTGGAGGGGAAAGGCAAGCGCCGCCGCTCCCGCCGTCACTTGTTCAGATCTTAATGAAGCGCGAGCGGCAAAAAGAGAAAAGAAACCGGCGCCAGGAATGAGTCGGGGAGGGTTTCGTTCATCTTCGTTCACAAAAGAAAGCAAGCGCGGTAGGTTTTTTTAAAAATAATACATACCAGGTGTCCCAGCTCAGCCGTGCCAGGGAAAAGGTAGGCAAGCCCGCAACACTAGCCTCGCGCGGGGTGTCCAGCCGAGCACTTTGCAGAGTGGCATGGCGCCACTTTTGCGATAGCCAAAATGCAAACAGCAGGGTAGGAAATAGATATCAACAAAGTTTGAGCGGGCGCCGATAGCCCGTTGTTTTCCCATCTTTTACCTCATATCGGAAAATGCCGCACGGATGCGAACAGATTTAGATTGACCTTACCTCTACGGCGCGTTGTCTGCAGCTGGTGACCGGCACTATATATATATATATATATATATATATATATATATATATATATATATATATATATATATATATATATATATATATATATATATATATATATATTCCATTGAAATTCAGATTGCGTCTCGCTGCCGTCTTATAAGCCTTGAGTCAAAAGTTTTCAATACTGTCTTTTTCATCCGTGTGGATGCGTTCGTACTGTGCCCAGCCGCCGCGCCTAGATTCCTGAACAGTTGATCGGGTCACGCTGTGTGTGTGTGTGTGTGTGTGTGTGTGTGTATGTGTGTGTGTGTGTGTGTCCTGTCCGCAACATTGTTGTTACGGTCCGTATCGGATGCCATCGGCTGTCGGCCCACGTCCTCCCCATTTCCCTTAACCCCCCTCTCTCCCCCCTTTCCCTCCCCCCTTTCTCTCCCCCTCTCCCTCCCACCCTCTCCCTCTCTCCCTTCCTCTCATCACAGCAGCCCCTCCTACAGAGGAGATGAGGTCCACCACGTGCAACGCCGAACGCCCCCACACTACAGTCACGCCCTCCCCCCCTCACACTACAGGTAACCCCCCCCCCCCCAAACTACAGTTACACTCCCACACTACAGTTACACCCCACACACTACAGTTACACCCCCACACTACAGTTACACCCCACACACTACGGTTACACCCCCACACACTACGGTTACACCCCCACACACTACGGTTACACCCCACACACCGTAGTTACACCCACACACACCGCAGTTACACCCCTCACACTACAGTTACACCCCTCACACTACAGTTACACCCCCAAACTACAGTTACACCCCCCACATACCACAGCTACACCCCCCTCCTTCCCTCCTGCACTCCCCTCACTACTTTTTCCAGAACCATCAAGACCTGCAAAGTACCACTACAACCCTAGCACTAGCTTTATACAACCCCCAGACTACACTCGACTACACCTCTACAGCCCCTACGGTACCGCTATAGGACTAACAGCCAGCCGCGGTGGCGTGGCGCACGAGGGAACTCCGGGAGCCTGAAGTCGCGAGGTGCAGCGCACGGCCGTGTCGTCATTAGAGGGAGAGTGAGAGAGAGAGAGAGACCGATACGGAAAGAGAGAGAGAGAGAAAGAGAAAGAGAAGGACAGGACCACGAGTGCGCCCGGCCAGAACATGTGTGCCCCGCTGCTGCTCCGGTTCTTCTCGTTGTACATTACTACGCGCAGGAGGGTGTGAAAATTCAATGAGAGGGAAGAGAGGCGCCGCCGCCACGTCAGAGGGATAGGGAAGAAGAAGATGGAAGGAAAATGAGAGAGAGAGAGAGAGAGAGGAGTAAAGAGAGAGACGGGGAATAAAAAAGAGGAAAGGACGGTACGGTACGGACGGACGGGGGGCTCACGCTCGCATATATTCCTCAGACTGCATGGCATGTCGTGAGTGTGTGTGTGTGTGTGTGTGTGTGTGTGAAGGGGCGGACTGAGAGAATGCACCGCTTGCCGCATTGTGAGTGCAGCACGTCGCACACACACTGTGTCGTCATGTGTGTGTGTGTGTGTGTGTGTGTGTGATCGCATACAGCAGAGTCATTACAACGGCTTTGGGAGATGCGGGGGGACGGGTATATCGTTGGTCCATCCGTGCGTGACCTCACCGCACACAGAGAGAGAGAGATAGAGAGAGAGATGGGGGTTTAAATGGTGGTGGTGCGATTTTCTCTGCCGTTGGCGCCTTGCGCCGCCCGGAACGGAAGTGTCTTCCGTGTCGGGCGTGTCTCGCGGTCCGAGCGCGGCGCCTTGCCGCGGTTCGTCTCCCGTGGCTTCCCTTCCTCCCCTTCTCGTACCTCGCTTTGTCCACCATCCCCTATTCCTCTCTCTCTCTCTCTCTCTCTCTCTCTCTCTCTCTCTCTCTCTCGTCGTCCGTCTGGATTAAGGGAGGAGGAGCGATCCTGGCTGAAAGCTTTCTGAGGAAATCAGAGCAATGCCGAGCTGCTGCTGGCGGCGGCGGCGGTCTGCCGCGACCGGGCACGCGGCCTCGCGCGGCACGGAGAAAAAAAAGAAATAACTAAGAAAAAAGAAAGAAAGAAAAGGAACGCGATGCGGTATCCGTTCCGATGATTCGAAAACAATGTTCGGACATAACATTTTCGTCGTACGAAAATAGTTCAAAAATATTAAGCTCTTTTAAATGTTGTGAGCCGAATTTTAATTTTTTTTATACGCGCAGTTATGTGTGTGTGTGATCGGAGCACTCTGTCTAGTCGCCCGCCCGCCAGTCACCCGAAAATGTGCCGTCGATGAGAAATTCATCTGCGCCAAATGATATGCTTTATTGATTCGGCGGCGGGGCTCTGTCGCAGTAGGATCGAGAGAGATAGGCGCAGAGAGACGTGAAGGGAGAGAGAGGGAAACAGAGACGTGGAGGGAGGAAGAGAGAGGGAAACAGAGAGAGAGAGGGGCCGTAGAAATCGAATTGAGCATAGGTGCGACGCGCGACGAACGGTGACGAATTTATCGGACCAGCGTGGCAAACCCGCAAGGAGAGAACACACGGATGAGCCGGAGAGAGGGAGGGAGGGAGGGAGGGAGGGAGGGAGGGA
>CM049606.1:8131927-8229427 GCA_026979955.1 Megalurothrips usitatus
GTCGGCCTTCCGCCTGGCGCGCGCCCCCGGCGGCCTTGCTGTCGTTATCAGCCCGTTCCTGTCCCCGCGGCCGGCCGGCTGGCTACAGCAGCCCGTCGGACCAGTACCCCGCAGGTACCCGCTGAGGAGTGGACAGAGAGAGAGAGAGAGAGAGACAGACAGAGACAGAGACAGAGAGACAGAGAAAGGGGATAATGTGAGTGCACATGAATATTTTTTTAAAAAGTTTAGTATTTTACAGTGACGTATCTTTTACCAAAATTTATCGTTTGGGCGCTGAAAGGCAAAAAGATTATGGAATGAGATTGGCTGCCCCGCCGCCTCCTGTTGCCCCGCTTGCCCCGCGCGGTGACCCTGCCGGAAGGCCCGCGCCCCCGCCGCTGCAGTAGCCGGCAGCCGCCCATCCGTCTCCCCCCCCCGAAATTATTACCCGGAGCCGGGCTGCCACCTGGAGCAGCTGTCCCCGGTGCTGTCCTCGGGGATCCCCGCCCGCCTGCCAGCCTGCCAGCCCCGGCATGCCTGCCTGCCTGCTGGGCTTGCCGCCTGGCGCGGCGCGGGCACCAGAAGCGGAGGCGCGCCGTAAATTCTGCAAACGGGGACCGGGGCCGGCGGGGGCTCGCCGTTTTTCGGAAGTCAGATGAAGGGAAGCAGGGCCCAGGGTCCTCCATCAGACGTCTGACAGCAGCATTAACCCTCCCCCCCCCCCCCCCCCGCCCGCCCGCCCTCTCTCTCTCTCTCTCTCTCTCTCTCTCTCTCTCTCTCTCCCTCCACCGCCTTACCCCCCCCCCCCCCCCCTATAACGTTCAACGCGCCCCCAAAAAGTAAATGCACTCAGCATAAGTCGAGTTATTAGAGCCGGAGGGCAACGGCGAGTTTAAACGCCCGTGAGGCGCCTCTCTCTCTCTCTCTCTCTCTCTCTCTCTCCTCTCCCTCTCCCTCCCTCTCCCTCTCCCGGTCGCGTGGAGTCCGGCGAAGCTTTGCCGGGGTCGATAATCCTCCGAGAGGGTGGCCGAAAGTGCCAACAAGCATCAACAAGATGATTTTGTTTGCCGCTCCCCTCCTAGATCCCTCTCGGCGACGTCGCCGCGTCGAGTGTCCTGGCGGGGTCCTGGCGGGGTCCTGGCGGGGTCCTGGCGGGGTCCTGGCGGGGTCCTGGCGGGGTCCTGGCGGGGTCCTGGCGGGGTCCTGGCGGGGTCCTGGCGGGGTCCGTCGTCGCCGCGGCCTCCGGGACCTGAAAGTCCTGCTGAGTGCGTCCTTGGGGATGGGCGCCGTCGTGGCCGTCGTCGCCGAAGCCGTCGTCGCCCCCCCCCCTCTCCTCCGCTGCTGGGACTCTGAAAATGTTTCGGGATTCCTATGCCCCCCCCCCCCGCAGGGTATCCTTCGGGGGTATGCAGGCAACACTACGCAGTGCGCACCGCCGCCGCCGCCGCCGCCTCCAACTTGTGGCCGTTTATCATAATTGCCTGGCCACCGCCGCCTTCGCTCCGCCTGCCGCCCGCTCCTCCGCCGCCTACCCACTTTACCAAAGTGCCACCGCAATATCTGCGCTGTAAATCCTCCCGCCCGGCCCGCAGCGGCGGCGGCCCGTAAGCCAATCGGTGCGCCGGCCGCGTGTGTTATTACTTGCCGTGAGAGAGAGAGAGAGAGAGAGAGAGAGAAAGAGAGAGACGTGCATAAGTAGTCTCACTTACCTCGCGATCAAATTGGCGGCTTGGCTGCGGGGGTAATATCATGTTCTCCTATACCGAGTGCGAAAATCACTTTGGGGTCCGCCGGTCGGCACAGCAGCCTGCCTGCAGGGTAAGCATTCGAACCCGGTGGTGCCTTCCCAGATTCCCCGACCCTTGGGAGCGGCGCGGTGTGGGTGCAGAGGTCGGGAGGGTGAGGCACGCCGTCGTTCCCCCGTCCGTCAATCCTTGACGATTTGTGATGCTCCGAGCCGGAGCCTCCGAGTACCTGATACGTGCTTTTCTGAGCGATACGAGATTTTTTTTCTTTGGTTTTGAAGAGTTTATGCAGAACTGGGAGTGCTGCATTGTCGACATCCCAATGTCGTAATGTGTGGATGACCCCCAGCAGATGGTGTTATTATTCCTCTCTCTCTCTCTCTCTCTCTCTCTCTCTGTCTCTCTCATTCGGCGCGCTCTGCTGCTTGTATCGTCAATAGAGAAGAGAATTGTGTGCCGTCACAAAGCGCCACAAAAAAACTTTTTTTTATATATTTTATTATTCCGTTTCTCCTCTCGCAGAGAAAGGCGGCGCGAAGAGTGGAGGAAAATTGGCCGCGCGCTGCCATCGTCATCGCGTTCTGCCCGGGCCTGTACACACAGAGCAGGAAGCGTTTTTGTCCGTGACTGTACACAGCGTTTTGTCCCCCGCCCCGGACCGTATTGACGTCGGCCGACTAATTTCTTTGCAGTTAGAGGGCGTGCCGCCGCCGCCGCTGCCGCTGCTGCCGCTGCTGTTTGAGACGCGGATAGGCACGGATATTTTGTTTGCCGCCCCTCTCGCCGAGTTTTAAATTAGCCAGCGCGCTGCTCCGAGATTAGCCGGCTCGGTGACAAGCAGAGCGACTCGCTAACGAATTAGTTTGTTTACCCTTCGCCGCCGCCGCCGTCTATTTGCCCTTTTTCCTTTTCTGTAAACATAAAGGACTTCCGCGCGCGCGCGAGCCACTTCCTCGAGGAGGGTAAGAGGGAGAGAGAGGGAGAGGCAGAGAGAGCGCGAGGGAGAGAGAGCAAGGCTGTGTTTCGTTTTCATCCCTTTAAATAACTCGTGCAGAAAGGCAAAGAGAAAAGGGCCAAACCTTTTTATTATTATTTTTTGTAAGGACGAAAAAAAAGTTCAAGATGGCTGGAAGACGGGGGGGGGGGGAGAATAATATAATTTTCTCCTTGTGACTTTGCTGCCGCTGCTGAGGATCGTGATGGAGGATAACATGGGGAAAGCAAGACCGGTTTTCAGAAAGCTCTCACAGTTTAGAATATTGTACGATTGATGCTAGTTCAATATTAGTTTTCCACAAAATCAATATTTCATAGAAACCTTAGCGTTAAAAATTGATTAATTTGACTAAGAACTGTTATTTTAGCCGTGACGTCCAATTATGTATAAGTTGATGATTATCGTATCGACTTAAACTACGAAAATCGATAAAACTATTGTCAGTTGTACTTTTGTAAAAAAAAATTGTGTAACCCGTTGGCCCGCCCCGGTCTAACCACGGTTTTCTCTCCCTCTGTTTTCAGCGCCGACTAGAGAGTGCCCGATGCGAGCGACAGCCACTTGGTGAGTATTATAGCGATGAGGGGGGGGGGGGGGGCGATCGGGTAGACTGAACGGCGCTTCCATGCGGGAAACGTAGAGCGTGCCGCCGCCGCCGCTGCCGCCGCCGCCGCCGCCGCCGCCGCCGCCGCCACCCCCGCCGCCGCTGCTGCTGCTGCTCCCGACGGCTCCCGACTGATCCGCTCGCCCCGACGGACAACCCCTATTTTCCGGCGCTGCAGCCCGCGAGAGGGTTTGGTACCGCGCGGCGCACGCGGCCCCGCCTCCGCAGGCGTCTTTGTCTGGCACACGACGGCGAGCGGCGCCGTCTCTCTCGCACTCGATATATACCGCGCCCCTCATTCCTCCCTTCGAACCCACACCGGAAACGTCCTCAGAGCATTCCGGCTATGCGCACTGCAAGATTCAGAGACCCTCCCCCCCCCCCCCTGTCTCTGTCTTGCTCGCCGTCCCCTCGCCTCACGCCCTCTCTCACTCCCTCGCCCTGCCGCAACTTGGCGGGGTCTGTATATCATGCCACACCCTTTGCGATGGTCCCCTTGCTGTGTCCGGATGTGGTGGTGGTGGTGGTGGTGGTAAGGCCGGAGGGCTCAAGGCGCACCGCAAGCCCCTGAGACACTCCCCCCCCCCCCTCCTCCTCCTACCAGACTGCTGTGGGGGAATTGATGCGTCTAACGCACGCTCTTTGGAAATCGGTCACCGTCCGAAATGATTTAGGCACAATGCGTTCAGACTGGGGCCGTCGTTTCCCTTCCTGTTCCCCCTACCCCCCCCCCCCCCCCCCTCTCTCTCTCTCTCTCTCTCTCTCTCTCTCTCTCTCTCTCTCTCTCTCTCTGCTCCGTGCGCCGTATTTCCTGGGACGTAGCGCTTGACGGCGGTGGCGGCGGCGACGGCGTCTGGCCGGAGCGCCGTGCAGCGTAGGCAATATCTGCTCCCGCAGCGCGCGGCTGCGCAGCGGGCTTGCCTACCCGCCGGTTGGCGGGCGCTCCCGGCGGCGGCGGCGGCGGCGGAGCCGTGGGTCGTGGGGTCGTGTGTGTGGAAGGTGGTTCGCTGGCTGTGCCTCCGCCACCGGCCCCGATTTCGATCGGGGAGAAAATGTCGGGGATGAAAATCACGTTGCTGTTATTTTGCCTTGGAAAGCCAGGAATACCCCCCCTCCCCTCCACCTCCCCCTCTCCACCTCTATAAATAACCCCTCCCCCGGCGCCGCCCGACGCCGCCGCCGCGCGTCGCCTTCACCATTATTTTTATTTATGTTATTTTCTGTCCGCTCGGTACGCGGCTGTGACGCTTTCGGGCGACAGTATTGGTCTCGCCGTGAAAAATTACTGGCTCATTTGCCGTGCCAGGCTCTGCAATGCCGAGGGAGAAGAGGGAAGAGAGAGATCGGAGAGAGAGAGAGAGAGAGAGAGAGAGAGAGAGAGAGAGACAGAGACAGAGACCGGGGGGGGGGGGGGACGTGAAAAACGGCACCATTAACATGAATTGAATTCCGCGGGTCGGCGCCACGCCGCCTCCTCGCCGGCCGGGTCCTCGGGTCGCCCAAATGACCGGAATCAGAACGGAGTCGCGCTGCCGCCGGCCGACGCGGGTTCGAGTACCGGCCGCGCGGGGTTCGATTCTGATGCCGGGCCGAGGGAGGGAGGGAGATAGCGGAGCTCGAGGGAGAGAGGGCGAGAGAGAGGCAGAAAGAGAAAGAGAGAGAGAAGCTAGCGTCGACAAATCGCAGCTCCGAGACCCGCTTACCTGGCTACTGGTCAGCAGCACGCCGCTGCTACGGGACTGAGAAGGAGGAGGAGGGAGAGGATATATATTTGCCCGGAAGGATATGGAGCCCGCAAGGCTTCCTTGCTGGCCCAGCTCTGCTCCGCTCTGCTCCGCTCTGCTCTCATGCTATCCCAAGGATATTAGCATTTCGGCGTAGCCTTGCGTTCTTTGCGATGCGTTCGGCATCGTCCAAAGTTCTGGGGCGACCGTGTTATGCGCGCTCTTCCCCTCTCTCTGTGTCTCTTTCTCCTCTCTCGCTCCTTCTCTCGCCCCCCCCCCCTTCTCTCCCTCTATCTCTCCCCCTTATCTGTCGCTCTTTCCATCTCCGCCCTCTCTCTCGCTCTGACAGTGGTAGTGGCGGCGATACTACTTGGATTGGCCGTGTAATTATTTCCGCACCGCGCACACACATTTGACTTGATAATATCTCGACGCCGCCGCCTCGCCAACCCTCTCCCTCTGCGGGGCCGCTCCTCCGCACGGGAGCGACGGAGACGGATAGATAGATGAGCGGCGTGTGGGGGCTGATGTGAGACGGAGCCCCCCCCCCCCCTCTGGGGGTGGGAGTGAGAGGGCATGCGTGCGTGTGAGGGAGAGAGGAGGGGGTGGAGGCGGGGTCTCCGGTTGTCAGCGGGCGATAAGTGGTGGATGTCCTTCTAATCTGCTCCTTCTGCTGCCCGGACCAGCCATGTTCTCCCCCCCCCCCCTCTCTCTCTCTCTCTCTCTCTCTCTCTCTCTCTCTCCTCTCTCCCCTCTCATCGGGGAGACGGAGAGGCCGCTTCTAAACTGTGCGGTGGCCGCGTAATAAGACTGAGCCCCTAAAGCGCTAGTTGTGTGCGTGTGTGTGAGTGCGTGTGCGCGTGTGTGTGGCTAACTGAAACTTGCGGAGGGCGATACTGGAAGGCAGAGCAGAGGGTCACAACAGTTTCGCCCTGAAGGGCCCTGGAGGCCCCCCCCCCCCCTTTACAGTACCATCTTGCGCTCTCTCTCCCATCGCTGCCCTGCACTCCCTCTTACGTGTAGACGCTGGTTACGTAGTGTGAGGATGATACAAAGGGAGGGGAGGCGCCTCCGGTAATATGATTCGTGTTGCAGCTTTGTGTGCGCCTGCCTGGACAGCGGTAACACGTCCGTGTTATCACTGCGGGACAAATTAATTTGGAGAGAGAGAGAGAGAGAGAGAGGAAGAGAGAGAGAGACAGAGGACGGACGGGGCCTGACCCCGAGATAAGAGAGTACTGCGGCGCCGGGTGACAGGTGCGCCTCCTGCCCTGGGACAGACCGCCCCGACCCCTCCAGGGACCTCGGAGCGGCCTCGCGGGAGAGAGGGGGGGGGGGGAGGGGGCGCGGACACACTGCGTCGTCATCCCACTGGTGGTGGTGCTGCCCGTTTCGGAGGAGGTCGCCTTTGTAGTGTGGGACCTAATCGCACGGAAGTCTCTCTCTCTCTCTCTCTCTCTCTCTCTCTCTCTCTCTCTCTCTCTCTCTCTCTCTCTCTCTCTCTCTCTCTCTTTCGCCCCGCCCCTCTGGCCCGGCGGGCTGTCGCGCTGTTAAATTAAGCGGTAATTGCTCGTTTGCACGGCAGAGTGCGCCTCGGACTGCGCGGCCGGTGTGTGGACGCGGCGGGCGGCACAGTGCCTCCAGCCGGGGGACTCCAGCACCGGAGCCCCGCTCCAGTTTCCGGAACGGCGGAGTCGCCGCGGCGCGGTGGTGCTCGGGTGGAGCAGCGGCACACGGCGCAGTGTTTAAGAAGCTTGTTCAAAAAAAGCAAAATGCTTGGGTGAGGTCGGCGCCGTGCGTCGTGCCGGCTGTCTGTCGGAGGGAATGAGCGGCTCCCCGACGTCGCCGTTGTCTGCGCCGTGGCGGCGGCGGCGGCGGCGGCGGTATAATTGGGGCACCATTTGCCGAGCGCACACAGAGGAGAGGCTCCACGAGGTAGCGGAGGCAGCCCGGCCCGCGGCCCCACAAAAGCCGCGTGCACGCCGAGCCGCTGCAGTGGGGGAAGGTGCAGCGACACGTGCGGGGCTCCCCGCCTGACGGCTGCCGTCGTGGCCGCGAGGGGCACGCCGAGGACACCCCGCAACCCGAGCGGGGCAAAGCAGCAGCAACGAGGCTCTCCCCCCCCCCCCCTCCTGTCAGGAGGAGAGGTCCTGGGGGACGGCGACACGCGGCGGTGGCGGGGCGGTCCTGTTGAGGACGCCACTTGCCTGCCGCTGCTGCCGCTTGCTTGGGCTTGCTGTCGCTTGCTTTCGTCGGAACTTGGAAGAGCCCGCGAGAGAGAGAGAGAGAGAGAGAGAGAGAGAGAGAGAGAGAAGAGGGTGCCGAAAAGGGGACCGGGGGCGACGACGACGACTTCCTGTCCTGCAGGGCGGGGACCTGATGTGCGTGTGTGCGAGCGAGTATGTGTGAAATGGTCTCGGCCAACTTCTTCGCCGTTCTCCCTCTCTTTCTTTCTCGGCTTGCCCAGAAGAATGGTCTTGATTGGGACGTTTTCGGGACGCGTCGTCGCGCCAGGGGCGGGTCGGGACGCCTCGGGTGCTACGCGCCGCCGCCCCCGGGCCTCCGCCCCCGGGCCGCCCATCGCTAACGGCGCGGCAGCGACAACGCCTCCGCCACCTTAGGCCGGGGTGGGGGCGGCCGTCGGGGGAGCCGGCGGGACTAAGCAGACCCCGCGGAGGGGTGCGGGACACGGCGGCCTCGGCAGCAGGCCGATGTCGGCCAGGTAATGGCCTCCATAAAAGATTCCCCGCCCGCCCGCGGCTTAATTGCTTTCCTGGCGGGAATAACAGCAGGCGGGCGTCGTCACAAACACAGCGCCGGCGATTACACTTTTTTGTTTCGTCCCGACCGATTCTGGGGGGGCAGGGGGAGCCCGTAGCTAGCCTCGTGGTTGGCTGGGCGACAGAGAGGGAGAGAGGGGGCGATAGCAAGAGAGAGGGACAAAGAAGGAGAGTAGCAAAGAGGGGACAGTGGAGGCTGGATGGCGGCCGCCAGCTGCCCGAATACCGAAGATCGTTTGCGCGTTTCCACTTCAACACGCCGCCAACGTTTACGCCGCTGCCGCCTGCCGCCGCCTGCCGCCGCCGCCCCTTACGGTGGGTGTTGTTTCATATCACGGCGAGGCAGCGACGGAGAGAGAGAGAGAGAGAGAGAGAGAGAGAGAGAGAGAGAGAGAGAGAGAGAGAGAGGGGGGGGGGGAGGAAGAGAAAGGGCTGCGAAGTGTGGCGGGCGAGTTGGGAGGGAACAGCTTACGTTAGCTCGCAGCGCGGCGCGTCTTCACACTCACCCAGTCACACACACACGCCCGCAACACACACACGCACACGCCGCCGCGTGTGTACTTAGACGTCTTTGCGCGCGTCGCTTAGTTTGGGTCCTTGTCTTCCCCTCTGCTGGCGGCGCATTACGCTTTCCCTTTTCGCCCTCATCTTTCTCTCTCTCCCTCTCTCTCTGTCTCACTCACGTGTCCTCTACCCTGAGTACCGGGGATATAGCATCACACGGACACGCCTCCCCTCCCCTCCTACCTTTTGGCTCCTCTGCTGTCTGGCCTCTCCTCTGGACCTTCTTTCTTTTTTTTTCCGCCGCGCGTGAATAAGTCGTAATATGAAAAGTTTTTCTCTTCGCTTATTTTTTCATATCGTATATTTTCCCCCGCTCTTCTTCTATTATTTGAGGTCGCTGCTGCTGCTGCTGCTGCTGCTGCTGCTGCTGCTGCCGCGGGTGGCGGGGATGTCCGTCCGTACGGGGAATGGCACTGTAAGCCTTATGGTTCTATGGGGGATCCTCCTACAAGGTGCAGCACACACACACACACACACACACACACAGTGGGACCGATGTGTGTGTGTGTGTGAGGCACTCTCCTCATGCATTAGTGAGGTGCACTCGTGCAACATTAACCGCCGCCTCCCCTCTGCTGCTGCTGCTGCTGCTGCTGCTGCTGCTGCTGCTGCGTTATCCTTCAAACGTACTGCGCACCGTCTGCCCTATGCTGCAGCCCCCACCCCCTCTACCTCTCTCTCTCTCTCTCTCTCTCTCTCTCCCCGTCCATAAATTAAGTAATGCCATTGAGGGCGAGAGGAGGCCGCCGAGGGGTCACCGCAATCGTGTGAATGGTGACCATTGAAGTAAAGGTTGTACACCGTTTTTTGCCCCAAAGGCACCTTAAAAGATTTTTTTTCATGCTGTGGGTCCTTTCCCTTAAAAAAAAAGTTGTCCACCATACATTACATGTTCAACGCGCGTTCGTTGGGTACATCTTGGCTCGCCCTTCCTACGTTGCTTCCGTTGACTGTAATTTGAAACCTGTCTATACGGAATAAAGTTTGTCCGTGAGCAGTAGGGCTTTAACAGCGGGAGTCTATCTCCTGCTCGTCGTCGACGTCGCCTACCTCGTTGACGGTGACGTTCCTCCCCTGGCCGCCGTCGCCGCCGTTCTCCTGAGCCGCCGGTGCGCCCCCCTCGCCCCCCTCTCCCCCCCCCCCCCCCCCCCTATATCCCTCCCCCCCCCCCCCCCCTCTCTCTCCCTAGTAATTGAATGGGGCAATTAGGATCAGCGTTGGCCATGTCAGTCAAGTGTCGCCCATCTGCCAGGCGGGCGGCGGCGGCGGCTGCGGCGGGTCCCTCCATACGCCCGTCCATGCACACACGCGCACACAAAGTTCCCCAACTTTGCAAACATTCGTGCCCATACGGGTCGTGTGGCGGCGGTAGCAGCAGCAGCAGCACTAGAGGTCCCGGCAGCTCAGCCCCGGGACATACACAAAGCTGGAAAACAAATGCGCCCCCCCCCCCCCCGCGCTCGCTCTGAAACCGAACAAAAGGGTTGGGGTGGGGGGTACAAAGGGGGGGAACGCTACTGCCTTTCCATTCGCTCGCCACCGCACGCCTCTCTCTCTCTCTCTCTCTCTCTCTCTCTCTCTCTCCCTCTCTCTCCCTCCCTCCCTCTCGCTCTCACCCTCTCGATCGTGTGAATAGGAGCCCCCGTCCGTACAGCCGCGGCCGGCCCCACCGCGCGGCCCCCCCCGCGGCCCCCGCGGCGGCCGTCTGTTGCTGTAATACGAGCCGGGACGACGACGGGGCCCCCCGAAACAAGTTAGGCGCCGCATAGCGAAGCAGCGGAGGCGGCGGCGGGGAGGAGGGCCGTGCCGAGAGGAGAGAAAACAAAAAAAAAAGATGAGAAAGTTTTGGGGTGTCCAATGTTGTCGGGCTGAGATGAGGCCGAGGTGAGCGCGGCGGCGGTGGACTTCTGGCCGCGCACTACAGCCAGTGCACGGCCAAAAGTACGCAGTTTTATTTTTTTTAGCACGACGGCGGAGGAGAAAGTGTGTGTTTCGTCACCTGAGTATTTCTTCACTTAACAATTTTTAGTATCATCAATTTTTTTTTACGTGTGACAGTTCTGCGTTCGGAACGGTACTATGAACATGATTTTCTTTCCACTGAATTTTTCTTCACCAATTGTTACATCATGTATGTCACGAAAAATTCTTGGACAAAAATGATGAGTGCAGATATTTTGTTCCTTTTTTTACGGTGACCGACGCTAACCGCTTTTTGTGCGCTTTCCGTTTCGTCTGCTCGCGTTGGGAAATAAAATGGCCATAAACGGGATGGTGACCGCGATTCGGATGCTGCCGCTGTTGTGTGCCGTCGCTGTGTGCCTCTGTGTGCTGCCGCTGCTGTGTGCCTCTGTGTGCCGCCGCTGCTCCCGTGTGCTGTTGTCTCGCCGCTTTACGAGATAAAGTATTGGCCTGCGGCCGACCGAACGGCGGCGGGCCGGAGGGAGAGGGGGAGACGGCCAGGGAAAACGGGGGAGGGAGAGAGATACACGACGGGATACGTCCGCCCGACCGTCACCTGCTGCTGCCTCTGTCGCACAGCCTGGCTCCAGCGGGGGTGTGGGATGAGGACGGATGCATACGACGGTGTGACGCTGTTTCGGTCGTGCTGTTGTTGTTGTCCGCTGCATCGGCACACACATTCTTCCATAAATAACGTATAGGGCTGTTTGAGATTGAACCCGCGGCGGTGCCCGCCGGCCATCGCGACTGCCAATAATTGCTTGCTCCTTTAATGCCACCGCGAGCGCTGAAAGTGTTCTCTCTTTCTCTCTCTCTCTCTTGTTATATTCGCAGCTCCGCTTTACTTTTCCCGCGTCGAGAACCCCCGTCTCCATCGTCTTTGTGTGACAACATATTGCGCGCGCTCGGACGCGGAGATGGTTGCATTTCCCAAGTGGGTGCAGGCGCCGAGGCAGGCGTGGGAGAGAGAGAGAGAGAGAGAGAGAGAGAGAGAGAGAGGGTGGTGGGAACGAGAGGCGAGGATCAGAGAGAGAGAGAGAGAGAGAGAAAGGATGTGTGTTTGTGCAGGGCCCAATTTTCCCAGCTGGCTGTGTGCTCTGCGGCGTGGTCCATGCGAGCGCTGCTGCCCCCCGTCAGTATTTCCTTTCCATCTTCCAGGAGGGACCCCCTCCCCTCCAAAGACACCCCCCCCCCCCCAGACCCCCCCCCCCCCCTCCCCCTCTCTCTGGTCTCGCTGCCTTTTCGCGGGGCGGGAAGATGCTCGCGCTAAACTAGTGCCTCTCCACTGGGTGCTCTCCTCCTCTGTCTTCCCTCCCCCTCTCTCTCTCTCTCTCTCTCCCTCTCGTGGCTTCTCTGAAATCCATTTATCCCTGTCACCAGCTCGTTGCCGACGTGTGTTTGACACCCCGCCGCCGCGCTGCCCGCCAGCCCCCAGCCAGCCACTCCCCGCATCGCCGCCCTAAAGTACTTGGCCTGATTGGGGGAGGGGCAGTGAAGTTTGTGTCGGTGTGAGAGTGCGAGTGTGTGTGTGTGTGTGTGTGTGTGTGCAGAGTTGGTCGGTGTATTCCGTAATTGTCCGCCAGGTGAAGTGAGCGAGCTTGTTTCGCGAAACTGCAGACAGGCAACGGCGCAGAAAAGAGTTCCAGAGAACTCTAGGAGCGGAGGGGGGGGGGGGGGGGGGGAGAGAGACAAGAAAAAAATGGAAGACGCGTGCTCCAGGAAATACTCCAGCAGCAGCAGCAGCAAGGTCCAGCCCGGCACCGCCGCCGCCCTCCTTCTTTCTTACGAGATGCCAATACAACTGAGATGATTCATGTTGTGC
Organism: Megalurothrips usitatus; assembly: GCA_026979955.1. Classification (NCBI taxonomy): domain Eukaryota; kingdom Metazoa; phylum Arthropoda; class Insecta; order Thysanoptera; family Thripidae; genus Megalurothrips; species Megalurothrips usitatus. Next base: position 8,144,108 of record CM049606.1, read on the forward strand.
CACTTTTTCCCCCGCGCCGCTGACATCATCTCCTTCCCACTGCCCCCCACCCCCTTCTCCCCCTCTCTGTCTCTCTCTCCGGGCGGGTCCTCGTTTGGTGTACCTGTCTGTCGTAGAGTATAGGGTCTGTGCGGCTAGTTTTCTTCAAGGCTTTCTTCTTTTTGCCTTTACTTCTCGCGACAGTTTTTTCTATTTCTTTTTTTTAAAAGTAAACGTGTTGTGGCAAGCAGCAGTGTTTGAACCCGGGATCTTCCACCTGTTGCAGGAGGCGAGGCCGACATGTGCTAGCGGCGGTGGTCCGACGGAGGCGCGCCGAATACCGAGAGCCAGCGCCTGACGACTGCGAGGAGCGGTGAGTTTTTTTTGTTTTTTTTTTTAATCATTATTTTACCGTTTTTGGTTTTGAATTTCGGATTTTTGTATCGAGCCTTGTTTCAAGTTTCTGTGCAAGAGCAAGCTTGAGTCGAGCCCATTATTATACAGAATTAAAAGTGTCACCCCTCACCCTGAAAAAAAGGGGGGTGGGGACGAAAAAAAAAGGGGGGGAGGGAAATCGGTGGAAACTTTGTGCGGCAGTTTGTTCCCGGGATGACTGGCGCAGGAGCGCGCGGTGCGGTGCGGGGATAAATTCGAGTCGTAACCATTCCTGCGGTAATCTTTCTCTTTAACCCGCGACGCGGCGGGCGGCGGCGCTTTCTGACGGACGGCGCAGTCGTTTGCGCGCGCTGCAGCCAATGAAAAAGGGGGGGGGGGGGGAGGGAGAGGGGGCGAAGAGGGAGGGGGAGGGAATAGGGAGGGGGCGAAGAGGGTGGGGGAGGGAATAGGGAGGGGGCACGGCGGCGGCGCCCCGGCAAAGATTATTTATTCGCAGCGCTTTGGCAACTCGAGATTCGGCCGGCGGCGGCGTCGGCGGGGACGGCGGGGAGGGCGGGCGGGCGGCGGCGGCGCGCCTGCTGGGTTTTCATTAAAGGGTGCACTGATGTGTCCATGCTTCTAATTTGACTTGCCGCGCCCTCGAGGCCCGCCGCCGAACCGCCGCCGGGTCCTGTGTGTTCGGCATGCCACTTTCTCATCAGCTGCCCCCCCCCCCCTCCCACCCCGCCCCTCTCGCCCTCATCACCCGCCTACAACAGTGTGGCTTTCTCTGTTGCTAGTCTCTGAAAGCCGATGAAAAAGCAGCACAGCACTGGTCTCTCTCTCTCTCTCGCCATATGTTTTCTGTACAACGCGGGGCGCCCCATGCTCTCAGCTTTATTAAGACTTTGTATCTCATCGTGTACCGAGAAAGGGAGAGAGAGAGAGAGAGAGAGAGAGAGAGAGAGAGAGAGAGAGAGAGAAAATCGAATATTGTGTATTCATGAATTCAGAAGCAAGTAGATGAGACGGCTTGATTTTTATTTTAATCCCGTCTTTGTGCTGTGTTTCTTTTTATCCTGACTCTGCGGCGGCATGCAAAGAGAAACCACACCGACCGACCAGCCAGCTATGCAGGGCGGCCAGAGGGAGAGGGGGGAATAATGCATCTCCCCGTGCATGCAGTTGTTTCATTTTCTTTTTAAAAGGGTGTGGAGGCGTTTGCTCGTCTCCCCCCCCCCCTCTCTCTCTCTCCTTCAAGTCGGCCATTAAGCCCAGCGCCGCCCACGCAACTATGATTAATAACGGGGGGGCCCTCGGAATTAATTATAGTTTACGTGCCTCCCCCCGAATCTGTGCCGGACCCCCCCCCCCCCCCTTACGGACCCCCCGCGGAGCGTCCCGCAGCCCCCCTGCGGACGCGAGCCACCACCACCACCACCACCACCACCACCACCACCACCACCACCACCACCACCACCACCACCACCACCACCACCACCACCACCACCGCCGCCGCCGCCGGGGTGGAGTATGGTGGGGTGGCGCCCGCGGTGGCAAAAAGAAAGCCACACCCATGCAGTTTGGGGGGGAAAACTCTTCGGCTGCGGCCACGCGTATCAAACAGCCTCTTCCGAAGGGGTCCCGTGCACAAGCCGAGAGAATCGACGTGGACACACTTTATGAGGAATCAGATCGGAAACAGTTGGAAAGTCACACCAAATCAGTGCAACCGCTATGCGCAGCGGGCCTAAAAGTGACCGTGAGAAATCGCTTTTCTGTGTGGACATAAACATGAGACAGAGAGGGAGTAACGAGACATAATCTATGTAAAAGAAGCCACAAGTCTTATTGCGTTACGCAGGCGTACCATGCTACACCGTGCACCTCATAATGGTCACTCTCTCTCTCTCTCTCTCTCTCTCTCTCTCTCGCGTGCGCGCGCTCTCCCCTCTCTCTTTCCCTCTCCTTGGTATTCTTATTCTAACGGCGCTCCATATTGCCGCGAGTGTGATGTCGTCCTGGAGGATCCTGCAGGGTCCCGCAGGGTCCCTGGAAGAAGGCGCTGGAAGGCGCTGGAAGGCCTGGAAGGGCGCTGGAGGGTCCCCTGGAAGGAAGGTGATTTAGAGCAGCAGGTGCCCGTGATGGTCCCCGCAGCGGCCCCGCGGCCCTCTGATACCGCCGCCTCCTTTATGGCCGCGGCGCCGGCGGGGACACTCAAATTTCCCTCCCTCACTCGGGACGTCCCCTCGAACGTGTTGGAATAAACATAAATGTGCGTTCATGCTGATTTCAAAAAGAAAAAATATTGGGGTTGGTGCTCGCGCTGCTGTCCGCGTACGGTTTTTTTTTTTTTTTGTTTCCGCTGAATAAAAAGGTAGGCGTTGCCCCGAGCGGTAACAGCGAGATTACAACGCCGGGAGCAAATGAAAAAAAAATTCGACTCCGTACACATACACAAAGTCGTAGGGGAAAAAAATAAAAAGAGACACGCGGGAGGGCGAAAAACGAAGAAGTACTAACGTTACCTGGTGGGCGTGGCGGCGTCTGTTACCGCGTAGTTTCTGGCGCGAAAATAAGTCGAAAACGACTGGCGTTAAGTAGGCGACGGCCTCGTAGCGGCATGCGCCCGCGGGGCGGCGGCAGCGCAGCCCCCCAACATCCCCACCCGGTCATATGTAAGTGCATGAGTAACAACAGTGAGCGCGCGGGCGGGCCTTTCTAATGCTCCCAGGCCCTGCCCGCGCTGTCCCCCTCCCCTCCCCTCCTATCCTCCCTCCCCTCCCTCCCCTCCCTCTCGGCCCGGGCAGCCACTGATCTTGACCTGCCATAACTCACGATGATCTCTAAGGTGTGTTTACCCCGCGCAGCATCCCTCACACCCCCAGCAGGGGCGGACAGACTGCTAGACAAATATATAATTCACGGCACGCGCGCGACTCCCGTGCCTCGCGGCCTGCTTGCTTTGCTGGCTGCTGATTTAGAGCTCCGAGCAGAGTACGTGCGAAAGAAGGGAGGCGATGCGTGGTGCGGGCGGATGCAGGCTGAAGGAAGGAAGGAAGGGGAAAAAACATTTAGAGAGGGTTGTGTATGCGGTGCTCGAACCTGCGCACTACGCACGTGCGCGTGTGTGTGCGTGTGCGTGCGTGTGCGTGTTTAATGAAGTCTGAATGCAGTCCCGAGCTGGGAGAGACACGCGGAGCGCATCCGTCGGCTGGTTTAACCGGCTCCGGTCGGCGCGGCCTTCCGTCTCCTGCCTTGCTCTCTGCTTCAAGAGGAGTTATTCCGCGGTGCGACGGCGAATGCGAAAACTCTGCCCTGTCCCCCCCCCCCCCTCTCACTCCGTGTTCCGCCCCTTCGCTGCCGTACCGCCGCCCCCGCCGACCTGTTATCGGCGTGCTGCATACCGAGAGGCCCCCCTCTGATGCGCGTACATGTTCGGAAGGGGGGGGGGGGGAGGGAGGAGGCCGCGGCACTCCCCCGCCGGCGCCGGTCGTATCCCAGCCGCGGGCGCCGCCGGGCGTCGCAGCGCCGAACCTCCCTCACACTACTACCGCCTCTTCCACCGCCACACGTCGATCTATGCGACATTGCAACTGGTTTTTGGCCCGTCCCGACACGCCTCCTGCAAGACGCACTCCGTCGTGAGTCGGGACGGGCTGAGGTTAGCGATTTTAAGCGTTACAAAAATAATTCCCGCCGGACACCATCTCGAGTGACCTGAGACGGAGGCCCCCGCAATCGCCGCCGGCAGGCCAAGCTATGTCCAAGTCCAAGCGATCACGCGTGGGTTCAAATACCAAGTAACCTTCTCTCTCTCTCTCTCTCTCTCTCTCTCTCTCTCTCTCTCTCTCTCTCTCTCTCTCTCTCTCTCTCTCTCTCTCTCGCTGAGTGGCATGGCTACTCCCTTCTCGCGCTCTCACACCCCCCAGATAGAGGACCGGGGGCAGGCGCGCGTGCACGAACGTATTCGGGGGAGGAGGGCGTGCGAGAGTGGTTTGCGGGGAGGGGGAGTAGGACAGCCCAGTTTTCCTCGTCGTCCCTCTCTCTCCAGCTGGTACTAAATCAGAGCGAGAGGCAGAGAGAGGGAGAGGGGTAGAGGACAGTGAGAGAGAGAGAGAGAGAGAGAGAGAGAGAGAGAGAGAGAGAGAGAGAGGTGGGGGGAAGGGACAGACAGACGTAGGGGTCTGCAGGGTGCCAGTGGTTCCGCGGCTATGGTGTTGTACTGCTTGTACTTCTCATGCGCGCGTGTGTCCGCTCCCCCTCGGGGGGGGGGGGGGGGGGGCGAGGGGAGGGGGAGATGCCTCGGCCTGCATGCCGCTGTCTGCCTCGCAGCCGGCCGCCAACCAACTTTGCGGCACTCCCGCCGCACATAGACGAGCTACCTGCTAACCGCGACCTCCTCCGCTATCCCAACATCTCTCTCTCTCTCTCTCTCTCTCTCTCTCTCTCTCTCTCTCTCTCTCTCTCTCTCCGCCCTCTCTCTCTCTCTCTCTCTCTCTCCTCTCTCTCTCTCTCTCTCCCCGCCCTCTCTCTCTCTCCTCCCCCGCCTCTCTCTCTCTCCCCGCCCTCTCTCTCTCTCTCTCTCTCTCTCCCCGCCCCTCTCTCTCTCCTCCCTCTCTCTCCCTCTCCTCTCTCTCTCTCTCTCTCTCCCCGCCCTCTCTCTCTCTCTCTCTCTCTCTCTCCCCGCCCTCTCTCTCTCCTCTCTCTCTCTCTCTCTCTCTCCCCGCCCTCTCTCTCTCTCTCTCTCCCCGCCCTCTCTCTCTCTCCCCGCCCTCTCTCTCTCTCTCTCTCTCTCCTCTCCACCCCCAGGTGCGCTACGCGGGTAATGTCTCGTGCGGACGGACGCACAGATTTTACGACGCGTACTCGTACGGTGAGCGTCTCCGCGGCGCCTGCCCGTGTAACACGATGGCGGGCCGCGGCGGCCGCGGCTCGGGTAGCCGAGACCGCTTCCTGCCGGCTGCCCTCCCGTGTGCACGGCCGCTTTGTCAGCCCCGAGGAGGGAGCACGAGAGAGAGAGAGAGAGAGAGAGAGAGAGAGAGAGAGAGAGAGAGAGAGAGAGAGAGTTAGAGAGAGAGAGAGAGAGAGAGAGAGAGAGAGAGTTAGAGAGAGAGAGTTAGAGAGAGATGGGGGGCAGGAGGGCCAGGAGGCCTGGGTCTTGTTGTTGCCGCGCCCCTGTACTGCCGGGGGCGGCGGCCGTGTCGAGCGGCAGCAAAAGCATCGCCAGTGCCGAGGGCTCCCGGCTGGGTAGGCAATATCTGGCGGCGCCCGACACGGCCGCACGCCGGGTAGCCTACCCTCCACTCCGCGGGCGCTACCACTCTGCTGTGCCGGGACACGTGCGGCGGCCCAGTGCGCGCTCGCTCTCTTTCTCCCGCTCTCTCGCCGCCTCCCCCCTTCTCTCCCGCTATCTCTCTCTGACACACACACACACACACACACACACGCTGGGAGGAGGGAGGGGGTGCGCTGGAGAACGCGGTAGCGGAAGTTGATCCCTGGACTGCAGTCATGTGGAAGAAATTGTTGGTCCCTGGAGGGCGCCACCCTCTCCCCCCTCTAGGCCCTGCCCAGCCCGCAGTGTAGTGCCGCCACCCATAATTATTGCAAATACCCCTCGCCCTATCGCACCCCTCTATTGCGCCGGGAGTCGCCACACAGCGGGGCACACGCGCACTCGTGCCCGTGGACACCGTGCCGTGCCGTCGCGCGGCGTGCCGGTCGAGATTTCGTCTGCCAGATAACTTTCACCCCGCGCGCTGCCGCTCGCGTTTTTTTTTTTCGTTACATTTTACATTTTTTCGCGCTGCCCTCACGGTGGCGTCGGAGTATGGGGTATTGACGCATGCGATGCCATGCGGCATTGTACGGACGTGGAGGATTTGTTTTTACGAACTCCGCTATTTGCGTGATTGAGTGTGTGTGTGAGAGAGAGAGAGAGAGAGAGAGAGAGAGAGAGGAGAGAGAGCGGGGGGGGGGGCTCGGGCACTTCCGCTATAAGGGGCCCGACTTGTGCGGCAGCAACCCCTTTCCCACCATGGCATTTCACGAACGGCAGTGTTCCGCGTGCCCTTCCCCCCCCCCCCCCCCTGCAGCAGAGGCCTACCACTACCGCCAGCAGAACCGCCTAAAGGCCACCGCACAGACAGGCCGCCGGGTGCACACGTCAAACGGGAAAAACTCTCCCGGTGAGGCCGCACCGCTCTGAGGCTCTGGCTGCGGTCAGGAGCGACGTCTGCCGCGGCCTCCTTTGGCTGACCTCCCCCCTCCCCCCTCCCCCCTCCCCCGTTTCCGCCCGATAGAATGAGCTGGTATATAGCCCCCCCCTTTATTCGGTGCGCGCGCGCGTTTGCATAGCTCAGCTCTTCTGATTCGCCCCCCTGCCCCTCCTCCCCGTCCCGCCCCTGCCCCGTGGAATGCACGGGGGAGGATATAGGATGCCATAGTGATCCTGCTATACTTCCCGGCCTGGACCTAAGCGCCCGCCTCCTCTCTCCACCCGCGCCCTGTCCTGCCTAGAGCAGACCCCCAGGGGACCGTCTGCGGGACCGAAGAAGAAGAGGATCTGCCCTCTCGCTCGCTCCCCCCAGTAACCCCCTCAACCCACCTTACTTATCCTTCTCTCTCGCTCCTTCGTTCATTTTTGTGTCGCCAGCACGGCTTCCTCGCTCTATACTATCCCCGTCTCTCTCCCTCCCCCGGGGGCTGAGCATCTGCTGCGCAGCTGCCGCTGAGCCATCTGATGCCCTCAGCCTCATTTCTCCTCTCCTTCTAGTCTCCTCCCGTTTTTGTATTCTCTGCCGCGCCTTTCTCCCCCCTCTCCTTCCCCTCCCTCTCCTTGTTTTTTCGAGTGGGTTTCGAGAGCGGCAGAGGCAGGCAGGGGGGGGGGGGATATCGGAGGCAAACTAGGCGTATCGACGAGAGAAAGTAGAATGAACGACTTGACTGCCGGTCGGGCAGTTGGCACAACCGCTAATGGAGTCGCTAAAGTTCGATTCCAATCGGACGCAGCCGCCGCCGCCGCTGCTGCTGCCCCGCGGCGGGACAAGCAGTGGAGGCCGCGGGCGCGGGGCGGGTGGGGCGGGAGGCCCCCCATAGCTAGCCGCCCTCTCAGCTGAGCTCGGGGCTCTCGGGGGGCGGCAGTGCGGCAGTCCAGCTAGCCGTGGACGTTTTCCGAGGGCGGCCCTCCAGTCGAGTTAACTGTGTATGCGGATGCCGCGCGCTGCGCTCCTGGCGGTGTGGAGGGTCGGCTCACGCGGCCGTGCGGCTACAGTAACTTGGAGCCCCTCTCACGAGCTCCGCCGCCGCCGCCACCACCACCACCACCACCACCACCACCACCACCACCACCACCACCACCACCACCACCACCACCACCACCACCACCACCACCACCACCACCACCACCACCACCAGCCGCCGGTGCTGGAAACAAATAAAGTTCCGGGCTGGAAGACGTGACCCTCCACTACTACCACTGCCACCACCACCACTGTTGTCTCTCTCTCTCTCTCTCTCTCTCTCTCTCTCTCTCTCTCTCACTCGCATCCTGTCCGGCCTGGGCCTGCCGTGGTGCTGTTGGTGTTGCGGTGCGGCGCCGGCCGTGAGACTTGACCACCGCCGGGCACCGCCGCTGAGAGAGAGAGAGAGAGAGAGAGAGAGAGAGAGAGAGAGAGAGGGGGGGGGGGGAGACCGCACTGCATAGCGAGTCCCCCAGGCCGCCACGTCTGGTATGAATCATGTGTCCACGTCACGACCCTCGCCGTCGACGGGGCGGTGCGGAGGCCACCGGGGGGGGGGGGGGGGGGCGACCGCGACAGGGCGGTCGGACTGGCGGCGGCCCTCATTGGAGGAGACAGGTCTGTCTGGACAGCAAGTGCCTGCTGTCTGGCCCGGCCCGGCCCGTCGTGGGGGCGCCGCGGGGCGTGCTGCGCGGCGGAGGAGGTGGCGGGCTGGAATGCCGCGCAGGGCAGAGCAGGTTGAGGGTCCGGCGAAATCCTCTGGCCGGCAGACTTCATTACACCCTCAACAGTGCGGCCGTTTAAAGCCCACACCAAAGATTTTAATTTTTTTAAATGTACAAAACAGCTGTGGGCGTGTGTTTGAAAGGTGACGTGGCGTGTGTGTTGCAGCTGATGGCGGTTCGCGTGCGGGTGCTGCAGTCGCTGGTGCTGGCGCTGGTGTGCGTGTCGCTGGTGGTGTACTCGTCGTACTACGCCAGCGCCTCGGGCCCCTCCGGCCCCCAGCTGCCCCTCGGGGCCCCGCTGGGGGCGCCGCTCGGGGCGCCGCTCGGACAGCAGGCCGCCGCCCAGCGAGCCCCGGCGCCCTCCCGTAAGTACCGAGCGGAAAACAACGAGTGACTTGTCGTGAGTGTGCCCGGGTGTGGTGTGCGCGGCTCTCACTGGTGTGGTTTCTGTCGGGCAGCTCCGCCATCGCAGACGTCGGCGGCGGGGGGCGACACCGCGGCCAGCAGGTCCAGCAGGAACGCCTCCACCCTGCAGGCGCTGCAGGACACCGCCGGTGGGTGCACCCTTGGATGCTTCGATCGGGAATCAAAGTGTGGAGCGTTTCTAATAAATTGTTTTTGTTACGTTTTTCTTTAGATCCGCTGAGCAATGTGCTGGTGGGCGGGGTCAACGCGTCGACCATCGCTGAGGAGGTCGGGGCGGTGATCGTGGGCGTGGGCTCCGTGAGCCTGGCCAACGGCGTCCCCGTCGGCACGGCCGGCACGGCGTCGGCGAGCGGCCCCGGCGGCCCCGGCATCGCGGTGCTCGGCAGCAACCTGACGCCCGTCACCGGCGGCCCGTCCGGGAAGGCGGCCGCCAAGCCGGTCCCCGCCAACGCCACCGGCAGCACGGCCGCGCCCAGCGGCGGCGGCAGCATCCAGAGGATCCCGCCGCCGCCCGCCAAGGACGCCAACGCGACGCTGGACGCCACCACCAAGGGCGTCATCACCAGGTCCATCTACGAGTCCGGCCACGACATCGCCAACCTGGAGATCTGCCCAGACCTGGGCAGGAACCTGCAGGTGAGCCGCGGGGCCTCCCCGGACGGCCTCCCCTCCCTCTGACGGCCTCCCCTCTGACGGCCTCCCCTCTGGCGGCCTCCCCTCTGACGGCCTCCCCTAACCGACCCGGATCCTGTTGCAGGTCTTCATCGCCGTGACCTCGGCCCCCAGCCACCGTGACGCCCGGATGGCGGTGCGCCAGACCTGGGGCCACTTCCAGCAGCGCAGCGACGTGGCCATCGCCTTCATGCTGGGCGCCACCAACAACCCCGAGCTGGAGAAGAGCCTTGCGGCGGAGGCGGCCATGTACAACGATCTCATACGAGGCCGCTTCCTGGACTCGTACAACAACCTCACGCTCAAGACCATCTCCATGCTCGAGTGGGTGGACAACTACTGTTCAGAAGTCAAGTTCATACTGAAAACGGACGATGACATGTTCATCAATGTGAATAAACTCATGGCGTTTATCACGAAACATGCCGACGTAAAGAGGACAATTTTCGGCAGGCTAGCAAAGAAATGGAAGCCGATCAGGAACAAGAAATCCAAGTACTACGTATCCCCCCAGCAGTACAAGCGAGTCGTGTTCCCTGACTTCACCACTGGCCCAGCGTATCTTATGTCTCAAGATGTGGTACACGATTTGTACACTACGGCATTGAAACAAATGTACCTGAAGCTAGAGGATGTGTACACAACTGGGATTGTGGCCCATTCAGTAGGTGTTAAGAGAGTGCATGTCAACGAATTTCTCAATAAAAGAGTAGCTTTCAACGCATGCAATATCCAGAAGGGTATCAGTATACATATGGTCAAATATCATGAGCAATTTGACCTATGGAAAAAGCTTCTAGATGGAAGGACTAAGTGTAAATAGAAAATTGTAAGAATTGGCAGTAATTTTTTTAAAACTTTTTTTTTCAGTCTGAATGCAGATTTTGTAAATGATTTGTGCAGCAAAACATGAGAATGAAGTCTTTAAGCATGAGTTTGTGAAAGATTTTATTAATTTATTGCATGTTCCATATCCTCCAAAGCTACTGGTGCAATACAATTTTCTGTAATCCTTTAAAATCCCTTTGGGACAGCAGATTGCAGGGTAGATGCAATGTTCTATGTGGCAATCTAAACTGTTATCCATGGTGTGCTATCGAGCCGAAGAGCAGCAATAATGAAATAGAAAATTAGAATTCAGTGCTTGGTGTTACGGGACCAATGCATCAAACAAACATGGGTTCGCACCTGCGGGATCCTCTTTCAAGGCATTTATTTGATTCATTATGCATTTCATTCATAGTGTCCATTCTGATGTGATTTCTTAACTTCTGAAAACAGTTTAAAAGCCCATACTCAATAGCAACAATGCATTTTCTGTTTTGCATCATTCTGTGACTAAAACTTAGATCTGGCTAAGGTGTTATTCTTACAAATAAAGTTTTTGGTTGTGAATATGCGTTTGTAAGAGTGCAGCTTATTTGTTCTAGATCAAGCTAAATCTATGTGATAAATTGAGATACGCTTGTTGTTGTGGCTATCTACCTTACTGACCCACTGGTTTAGGGAAGAGAATTACTCCGTCTGATATGGAGATCTTACCTTAGCTTGTGAATACAACAAATAAGCACTCTGCATTCCCCTAGATAGGCTATTGTAAATCATCTCTTATCCCATTTAGATATTTGTAGGTAATATGATCCTGAAGAGTGCCGTATACTTTGTAATATAGGAAAGTGAATTGTTATTTATTGAGACTGCTTTATTATTATATTTTAAACAAATGAAAATATGCTTCTTTATGTCTCTATGTATGTTATATGTACTTATCTTAAGAGAGCAAATCGAGCACAAAGTCATCACATATTGAAACCTTCACTTAATTGCTGCTACCAAGGTACAGTTTTCCAGTACATCTTTTCTTCACAAACTGACAATGTGATATTACTCTTAATTACACAGGAGAACTCTTAATTCTAAATGTCATCAAGCCAATTGATATTGTTAATATTAATGTATTGTGATTAAGGCAGGAATTTTGTTTCCCGTTTGTCATGTGAGGAAAGATCTGAAAAAGACATATGTATTACGTGCATACTGGTGCCTGGTGCACAAGTCATATGGTAAAATACCACAAATTTCTTGGTTCTCTGTGCAAAAGCTCCATTTACGGTCCATGTAGTGTATAGGCTCCATGCTTCCAAGATTTATTTTTTCCACCTGGCATTTTACATACATGAGCAATCAATACATATGTTCAGCAAGTGATAATATATATGTACCGTGGTAAAGTCCTGGAGATTAGCATGCCGAATAATAAGGCGGTTTGTTAGGTATGTATCTGAAACAATTCAGGTTAGATAATTAGCTTTTACTGAGTGAAGACGTTATGAATGGTGTTCTCAATTATAGGTTGTGAAAGTGATTCGTGAAATCCTTGAAGTACATTTGGCACTTATTCAGGTCCAACAATCAGTAGGAATGTCAGGACCATTGTTTTATTTTCCATTGTAGATGATGACATTTATATCTTAGTTAAACTTGTAGTGAAGCTGGAAGAGATCTACCTAACAGTAACAAGACTGTCTCTATTTTTATATGAAAGTGACCTGTTTAAAGAATCTTAGTTTTTTCCACAATCTGATCTTAAATACTTCCTGCATTTCGACCTTCTCTCCATGGCAGGATTTTTAAAAATAAATACAACAAAACATATGAATGTTTATAAAATTGTGATTTGTCTTCGCCTTTTACATGAATGTATAACTTAAATTGTTTGCAAAATTTTGTGTCACTGGTACCGTGCTTTTCTTTTTTCTTTTCCTTTGTGCTTTAGTGAAATCACAGTAGTTCAGGTTCACATATCATGATTTAGAATTTTACTTAGTACATATCTCACTATTCTCTTAATTCTTAAACCAACTCTCAGAAGGCAGGCTTGAAATATTATGTTTTGTGGCTAGTGTTATTACAGTAGCTTTGTGCTTGACATGCCTTTTTGAAAATGCCTATTCTGGTGTACTCTTACCCTGATATATTTGCGTAAGTGGATTTTTGCTGATGTTCATACATCAAACGAAATGACCAGTAATCATAAGTTAACTACGTAAGCGACTGTACTTGGAATTATTTTTGGAAGTGAATGCCCCTAGTATGTAAGGCAATGTGATGCTAAATGATTTGAAATTTTATAAAGCCTCTGGAACATTTTGCTACAAGTTTTAATTTGCAACCACTATGATTGTACAGGAAGAGGAGGATGAGGAAATCTAAAAGAATGTAACCAAAATGAGGTCCAGCGGGAAATCCAAGATTAAAAGATCTGTTGTGCCAATCATAATTTAAATGTAACTTAGTCATCGATAGAAATGATGCAGGTGCATCCAACTTCGAAATCAACAATTCTCTGTGTCCCTCCCTCTTCTTTTCTCTGTTTCTGATGTAAATAATGGGGGACTTTCATGGCCCTCTCACACCCAGAACTATTTATCTCCTTTGCGTTTTACAGTGTCATGCTCCACCATGTTCCAATCTCCTTGGAGCCGAATATCGCCTTGTCAAGAGGTACATTGAAAATAAATATGCAGGGTTGGAAAATATTGTTGGCTGACCAAATGTGGGTCATTTGTTAAGTAAAAATATGAGTTTTGGTTAAATAAAAAGAGAAAACCTTTTCACGCATTTCTTTTTGTAACCCATTGAGTAATTCTGGCTAACTAATTTCTAGGTTGGGTCGGGAGTGAAGTTGGCTTGAGGGCTTGATTTGAAGAACGAACCAGATCAACAGCATTTCAGTTTATTTTATCTAGATACAGGTTATAACATTAAAAGCTCATTCAGGAACCTCCATTTAAAAATTAAAATATGTACAAAGGACAGTGCGCAACCAACTCACATTTAAATTAGAAACGAATGCATTTTGAGGTGTTCAATGATTTGTGATGTACACAGGGTATACAGTTTAAAACTGTACCATTTGAAGATATTTCTATGACAGTTTATAATGAATGAAATGAATCAAAAGTTACAGGTTTAAAAGACAAAACAATGGCACAATGCACAAACATTTCTACACGCACACACGGAAGCACACTCAACTAAAACAACTCTCATCAACCACAGCCTTAAAAGTAACATTAGACGGTCAAGCACAAATCATGTGCTTGAATGTGCAGGAATATGGAATTGCCTTTTCCAATTGAGCAATCTATGTATACCACGGGCTTAAATAGAACAATCACAGTCTATCCCCTCGTTACAAGGGACAACTTCAGCTATCACTAGACCCTGTTGGATAAAAACTAGAGAGCAAAAAGTCGTGTGGTTTGTGGTATTTAGAAACAGGAGTGGAAAATTTTTCTACAACCATACATTAATGCTCTGTAGTCCCAAAATCTCCTTAGAGATCGAAGCACTGCGGAGACCACTATTTCTTCTTCCCCTTTTTATCTTCCGCCTTTTCTAGAGTCTTCTTCAGGCCATAGGAGTTGATAGCTGTAGACAAAGCATAGAGGCATATCAGTAATTTACATACAGCCAGAGCAAAGGAAACAAATGCGAACCCCGAAAAGGAGACGGCCATTACACACCTTCATACTCCTTGTCGCACTTGACGAGGAGCTCGTACCACTGCAAACCAGAAATACGGGGCAGAGATACACTTCCTCCATACACCTCAGGCAAACACTTCGGGTTGAGATGGCTGTGCAGCGACTCCCTGTCGGAGCCATGGAAAATTATCTGAAACCGAAACAAGCAGTAAATTATTATTTGCTCATTTTGTTATCTTTTCTTCAAATTTTATGAGAGTCTGAAGTACTCACTCTGCTCCTGAGCTTCTCACGGAGGAAGGGCTTGAAAAGGGCAAACACCATGTTGAAAATGTATGGCTGGTTCACAATGTGGATGTTCTTGACACGTAGGGGGACGCTGTCCTGTCAGCAGAAAAGGGACGCATGAGTGCAATTCTCAATGCAAATTCCTAAAACCAAAAAAAAAAAAAAGGGAGGGAGGGAAAACACGGCAGGAAAGAAGAAATGTCACACCTGTAGCCAGTCCACTATCCTCTTGGCGAAGGGCGGTGTGAACTGCCAGACCTGCTGCATGCTCAGGCCGTCCATGTCGAAGATGACCACCGCGCCGCAGACCTGAGTCTCGGGCTCCAGCATGGCGGCCTCCAGGAACAGCACGCACCCCTTGAACACCTCGTCCAGCGACACCTTCTTGTGGTTCCATTTCTCTGCGGAAATTTTTAAAAAATAATTGGAAAGGACAAAAATTTTGGACCGTAGCTTTGATTTAATCGAAAATTCAAGACGGCACCACCGTCGCCGTCGCTACTCACTGCCAAGCTCCAGGATGAGGATACGGCGCCCGAGCTGGTCCCGGTTGGGGCACACCGTCAGGATGTTGGCCTCGAACACGTTGCGCTCCTTGCTGGGCGTCAGGTCGCGGTACACGCTGCTGTGCTTCTCCTTGAACTCGTAGTAACGCTTAATCTGCGCAAAAAACGGTCCAACGTGGAATAAAGGCCAAGCGTGCCAAATTGAGCTGAACGAACTGAAAATCTAAATTGTTAGTCATTAGCTTTTCAACGGCGTATTATTGAGTTGTCGTTAAAATTGTAAAGTGAAAAACAAAACACCAGTAATCCCCTAGACGTGATAGGGCGAAGTAAACCGCACAACGCAAAACCCACTCTGCCCACAAAATCTCGTCGAACACAAACAAGAATGGGCTTCGAATGCGAGGCCCGGCATCACTTTCAAACGCAAATCGCAAACCCAAGCTACAACTCTCACACTTCCCATTTACGGCGCCACGGTCCCCGCCACCGCGCCGCCTCACTCACCTGCTGGTAGGCACTCTCGGGGTAGTACTTGCACGGCCTGAGGAAGCGGACCAGCCAGGCGTCATTCTGCATGGGCACAACCAGCTCCTTGTCCTCTGCAAACACACAGACACACACACAGCGACATGAGAATGGGTGCGTCAGCGGAGCACCGGCAGTGTCATGGCAGTCTCATGACAGCGTCATGGCCGCACGAGGACAGACTCCCGCGCGCGCTCATCGCCGGAGAGTCCACCGGACCCGACCCGACCCCGCTTTCAAAATCCTCCAGCAATGCTCTGGGGCGCACGTTTCTGCCAAGCGTACGCGGTTCCAGCACCAGCCGCGGGGTCCCGCGGGGTCCCGCAGGCCGCGGCTCCCCTCGCGGCAGGCCGCCACTGGAAGCGCGGCCCGGCCTCGACCCTGAGCCGCTGCACACCGCGGCCGCCGGCCAGCGACCAGCCACAGTCTTCCTACACGCGAAGCCCGCGGAAACAGCAGGCAGGCAGGCAGGCAGGCAGGCAGGCAGGCAGGCAGGCAGGAAGGAGCGGGCAAACGGAAAAACCACGTACCCGGCCGGGACTCGAACCCCGGCCGCACGCGCCAAGTCACCGCACGCGTGCGCCGCGCACGCCGCCGCCGCCCTCGCGCTTTGCCAACAGACACCAGCTACGTGTTTACCGACAGACAGCCGAGGGGCCTTCCGGCTCCCACGGCGCCCGGCGGGTAGGCCACGCCGCACCGCGCCGCGCACCCGAGCGCAGCAGGGTTGCCTACCCCCGGGTCCACAGGCGCCCCGCTCACAAACAACGCTGGCAGAAACCAAATTCCCACCCACAAAAAAAAAACTAGCAGGAACTTCGGGTCTCTGTAGAATGCGCACCAGGCGGCCTCCCGTACCGCCATGCAAAGAGCCCCCCCCCCCCTCGTTAAACATGCAGATTTTATTCTGGAAAACCGAGTCTTTTACGACGGAAGACGGCGGACGGACAGCGCGCGTGCTGGCGCGAGCGTTGTGTGCCCACACGTACACTGCGCACGTCAAACACTAGACACATACTCCGCGAGCCGCCACACAAGTGCAGCACTATTCTACACACACACAGACACCGCCAGCGGCATCAGAGAGGAAAATAGTCTGGAGTGACACGGCAGGGACGCGAGGCAGCGGGAGAGGCACACTACGTCCATTAGACAGCCGCGTCACGCGCGTGAACCCCTCCCCCCCCCCCCCCCACACACACACAGACATTCTCACCCCCTCTGAACCCCTGCCTCTCCCAACCCAACACCCCCCCCCCCCCCCCCCACCACCACCACCACCACCACCACCACCACCACCACCTTTACAGAGCAACAGAGCAGTGTAATAATTCTGCCCGACTCGCACAGTAGAAATACTGCCCGGCCTCGCACGCGGGGCAAATTCAAGTCTAATTGAAAGACAAGGCAAATACGAGACAAGAGAGAGAGAGAGAGAGAGGAGAGCAAGAGAGAGAGAGAGAGACAAGAGAGCAAGAGAAGAGAGAGAGACAAGAGAGCAAGAGAGAGAGACAAGAGAGCAGAGAGAGCAAGAGACAGAGAGAACGAGAGAGAGACAAGAGAGCAAGAGAGAGAGACAAGAGAGCAAGAGAGAGAGACAAGAGAACGAGAGAGAGACAGAGAGACTGACATGTGAAAAGGCACCGTCACTCGCGCGGGCTCACCGCCAATGTAATCGTCGGGCCGCGCTGCCTAATGAGAGGATCACCATGATCATGGGAAAGAAGCGGCATGATGAACAAGCCATCAGCTGCGTACCCGTCATGAGGTGATGGGGGGGGGGGGGAGGGTCACACGGCGCCGCGACACGGAGACGGACCCACAATGGATGCACGTCACGCGTGTCCAGCCAGCACACACACACACACACACACACGCGACGTGCGACCCGTGTGTGCGTGCGCGCATGTGTGAGTGTACACATGCATGCAAGGCACACATGGTCAATTGGCCGCTGCCGGCGAGGGTCATCAGCTCCCAGGAGACCCCGGGGCGCCTCCCATCATCCTCTGCGCCGCGCTCCGCCTCGTAGGAGAGCCGCTCCGAGCCGCCCTCCGCGAGCAGTAATCCAGGGAGGACGCGCAGCCCTCCCCGGGTCCTCCCTGCAGTAATCCGAACGCGAGCTCTGAGCACGACGACAGCACGACCCGCCCTGGAGAGGATCTCCAGCGGAGACTCCAGCGGAGACTCCAGGCGGGTGGGGGTGGGGGGCACGCGGCCGCAAGTCCAGCGGGCCGCGGCGCCACAAGACAAAATGACCTAGAACCGCCGCGCCGCGCGCCAAGTCGGAAGCGAGGAGGGATGGGGGGGGGGGGGGGGGGACCGTACGCGGGCACGACGCCGCAGCCGCAGCAGCAGCATGGCGAAAGTGAGAGCGGCCAAAGCCGGAGGAGGATTACACCACCACCACCAACTACCAAAAATTGAATTTACACGAAAGGCCGAAAAAAAAGAAACAAGAAAATAAAAGCAGTGACTCGACGGCGAGCACAGACTCACTCTCAGACTTACTTCCGAAATTCGATTTAAAATAAGTACTGCGTCCTCGAAATTATAATTTTTCAAATTTTGACAATTTAAATTTTCGTAACATCAAAATTGTTTGACCTCAAAAAGACGGCATCTTACCCGCGATCAGCTCCCGCAGCCGGTCCACGGCGGCGCCGGCCGTCTCTGGCGTCTCCCGCAGCTCGTTGAGCGCCACCTCCTTGGTGCGGTCCGACATCTCGCCCAGCTCGAACGTGAGCGTGAAGTCGCCCAGGTGGATGCATGGCAGCTCGTCGATGTCGGACAGCAGCGCCGTCTTGGCTGTCGACAACAGACAAAACAAAAACAGGGTTCAAACACCGGCGGGAACAACAGAAACGGAGCGGCGGGCGGACGGGTCATATCCGAAAAAGCAGGGTTTAATGCGGGTCGGACCGCTTCGGCGGCGGCGGCGGCGGCGGCGGCGGCGGCGGCGGCGGCGGCGGCGGCATGCCGGGTCGGAAGGATGCGAATCAGGTTCGACGACCGTAATCAGAGTGCGCGCCGCCGCCGCCAGGACCGGCAGCGGCGGCGAACCGTACGTGACCATGTCGAGCCCCCCTACAACACCACGCCGCCGCCGCTGCCGGGGGCGAGACTTTGATGCCGCGTATGGAATAATGCTACGAGGAGATGCGCGGCGGCGGCCCTCATGTCCCAGCCCAGCCAAGCCGGCCATAAACCGTCACCGCCGCCTCCTGTCAAACGACCGTGTCACGTCATGTCATGGCCCGTCATGGGCGCGCGCATCCGCACGGCGCCTCGGCAGCACCGCGGCCCTCATGGCAAGCCGGCTACATGGCATTACATACAGCCAGCAATGAGCCCGCGTGCACGCAAACAAGCCTTCGAAACAACAATATTTGCGATGGTCAAAAAAAAATTGTGACTCTTCAGAAAAACCTTGTTATTGTAACGCGTGTGGGGCTGCCGTGCGGCGCGCTCGGCGCAGCCGCCGCGACATCGCCGCCCCCGCCGCACATGGCGCGCCGCGGGTCGACGGCCTTTATCGCCAGCCCATGTGCCCCGCTGCTCTGGGAGCCCCCTCTGGGGCCCGCCACGCCCCCCAGCGGGGGCGGCACGCACAGGCCAGCGAGCCCGCGCGACTCGCGGCCGCGTCGCGGTTTCCGCCTTTCTCATAGACACAGCAGCGCGCGAATGTAGTAACACAGTGGCCAGCCAGGGAGAAGAGGTGAGGGGGGGGGGGACGGCCTGTCGGGGACCGGGCCGCTGGCAGGCCAGACCCGAATCAGCTGGCCGGAGGTCAAGTTCACCGGCGGCAACACGGGCAGCAGGGGGAGGGGGGGGGGGGGGGGGGTCACCTGCAGCTCTAACGACGAAGACGTAACGACAGATTCCGAGACCCCGGCGACACAATCACCGTACCTGTGCAATTAGAGAGGCCGCCGCCGCACGGCAGCACCAGGCCACGGCAAACACATTTTCTGAAGCCGAATCTTTTGGAAAACAGTAATTACAGAGTAAATCGTTCCCGAGTCCACAATCGATTATCTTCCATCTCTCTCCGTCTCGCGAAAGGGCGGCGGCGGCCGCCGCACGCAGCGGCGGCGGCGCGGTGCATCCCTGACCTAGTCGGCGGACACCGTCATTGTCATCATGACTGGTGCAAGTCGAGCGGCGCGCTCGGTGCCCGTCGGCCGGCACCCGTTTGGTACGCGCTGGTACCCGTCGCTACCCGTCGCCCTTGACAGCCCCAACCCCCGGCGAGGCGCAGCAGCGCAGCGGCGCAGCATGCGTCGGGGCAACGGTCACACCAAGGAGAGGGATCGAGCCCAACAACACATGACCAACGCCGCCGCAAAGCCGATTACTCCGAGAAAACCACGATTAAAGTGTCCGCCGCCGGTCATCGTCTTTATCAGAGTGTGTCATGACGGACAAGGTCACGCCGCCGGCAGCAGCAGCAGCAGCAGCAGCAGCAGCAGCAGCAGCAGCAGCAGCAGCAGCAGCAGCAGCAGCAGCATGCAGCGCCGCCGGGAGGCACCAGTCCGCCTTCTAATTCCCCTCGTACTCGTTTAGAACCCGCTGACGATGTACCCGCACTCGTGCTGTATACCAAGGCGTCCCACACGAGCCGATCCCAAGCGAAGGTACACTGAAGAGTTATCGTCGCTGGAAATTTGCAAACAGATTGTGCCGCAAATTAATATTCATGACGTTTGTACAGGGAGGTCCAAGGTTTTTTTTTCGGGCATTTTTCCGAGTTTTATTTGATTTAAGAAACGGTTATTTTCCAGTACTGTAATCTCGTCGAATTGAAGAATCGGTTTCGGGAAGTCTCCTAGAAACTTTAGGAAAACCTCAAACACTCCGTGCAGCAAACTTTCACACAATTTGTCAGCACGAAAGGCATACGTACAGTAGGCATTTCCAGCGAGGTCTCAGAACGGAAGCGGAAGAACAAGAATATTTTCCACGGCGGAAACGCGTTGTATGAGAAGACGGCGAAGAGCATCTCCACCCCGGGCGGCCACGAAATCTCTCATACCAACTATTCCCGCTTTGAGAAGTATCTTCGTTCTCCCCACTTCCGTTCTCAAGCCTCGTTGGAAATGCCTATCGTGTGCATGAGCGGAGGTTCGTATCGTGTACATAGTCACGCAGAAGTGCTGGTACTTCCGAAAACAATGTCACAGTCACAGTGCACGAGGAAGCATCCACACGTGGACGGCGACGAAGAGGGGAAAACAAGGCGGCGGCGGCGGCGGCGGCGGCGGCGGCGGTTGTCGTGTGGCCGCCGCACTTCCGCGCACCGATCGCATCTCAGATGCCGCATGCGATCCGACCACGCGCGGGCAGCCCGAAGCTCTCCAACACGGCCCCATCCCATCCCAGCGGACCGCCGCCGCGTCTCGGTCCCACTCCCGACCGGTCACATCGCTCCATCTCGATCTAAAAACCCGAGGAGTGAACCGCACGCCGAAGACGAGCTTTGGGGCAGCCACGACGGCGGTGGCGGCGGCGGCGGCACGCGGTCAGATTTGGTCTGTTCCCATCACAACAACGCCGCAAAGGTGGCAGCGGTGGTGGTGGATTTATAGCCAGCGGCAGAGACTCTCCACCGCAAGCCCAGCCCCGCCGAAGGGGGGGGGGGGGGGAATCAGAACACCCCGGAAAATGCAGCGCGGCGGGTGCAGCTGCCCGGCCCCGGGTCCCCACAGCACAGCCCAGCCGCCGCAGATAGGCTTCTGGATGACAATCCCGCTCCCGATCGCGTTTGAAGGGGCAGAGGGACGGAGTAGGCAATGGGGATCGGCGCATCAACCAACCGACCATGCTGCGTGCGCCACGGCCGGGGGGGGGGGGGGGGGGGGGGGACTGGAGAGGGACGGATAGCGCGCGCGCGCCGACACACCGCCCGCCCGCCTGCCCGCGCTGTTTGCCAAACAGAGACAAAATAACGAACACGCACACCGCCGCCCTTAACGCATTATTTGCAGACCGCGGGGAAGGGGCGTGGTGGGCGTGGCGCTGCCGTCGTCGGGGCGGCGAGGTCCGCTCGGGAGCCCCCCCACCCGGAGCACAGCAGCACAGCGTCGCCGAAGTAGCCAAGAGACAACACATAACGTGTAGCAGTTGGGAAAACTGAACACGAGAGTCCCCGCCCACCTGCCAGTACGGACCCTTTGTAGGCTGTTCCGCTGTTCCGCCCTACCCCCTCCCCTCCCGACCGCGGCGGCGGCACGGCATGTCCGGCGTACCCGAGCCGCCTCGCCCTGCACGCCACGTTTTTTTCCTTTTTTCGACTCTGAAACAAATGCACGAACGCCGCCCGCGACTGTCACGCTCGACGGGCACCGATGCCAACCGACACCTCCCCTTCCCCCACCAACCGATCGACCGAAAATGATGCCAACACGACCCCTTCCGATCCTAAGTCAATCACAGGGGCGTAACGACACCCCGCGCGCCGCGCGTGCTGGAGCGACAGAGATGCAGATACAGGACGTGGGGTGGGGAGGGAGGGACGAGAGAGGGACAGAGAGGAGAGAGAGAGGGAGAGAGAGAGAGAGAGAGAGACAGAGAGAGACAGAGAGAGAGAGAGAGAGAGAGAGAGAGAGAGACAGAGAGAGAGAGAGAGAGAGAGAGAGAGACAGAGAGAGAGACAGAGAGACAGAGAGAGACAGAGAGAGAGAGAGAGAGACAGAGAGAGAGAGAGAGACAGAGAGAGAGAGACAGAGAGAGAGAGAGAGACAGAGAGAGAGACAGAGAGAGAGACAGAGAGAGAGAGAGAGAGAGACAGAGAGAGAGACAGAGAGAGAGACAGAGAGAGAGACAGAGAGAGAGACAGAGAGAGAGACAGAGAGAGACAGAGAGAGAGACAGAGAGAGAGACAGAGAGAGAGAGACAGAGAGAGAGACAGAGAGAGAGAGAGAGAGAGAGGGGGGGGACAGACGAGCGTGCACGCAAGCGTGCAGCGGCCGGCTCAAGGTCAGCAGACGGGCGGCCGGCGGACAGCCCGATGACGACCAGCAGGCTGCCTCCGAACACCGTCTTCTCGGACATCTCCCTCGCTCTGATATGGAGCACCCCACGAGTGCGACAGAGGCAGCAGCGTCCGGAACAAGCCGCAGTCCCACGCAGTCCCGGACGCGCGGCGGGAGTGTAGAAATGCGCGGTTTTCTGCCGCAGAAAGGGTCCCGCCGGGCACCGGGTCCTGGAGGAGAGGGGGAGGGAGGGAGGGAGGGGGGGGGGCACTGTACAGCCCGCCGGCCGGCGGCGCGTTCCTCTGACTCAGCCGCCGCCGGCGACGCCCCAACACAAGCAAGGCCGGGACGGTCGCAGGGGGGCCCCGGCCCCCGGCCGCCGCGCCGCCGCCACGCGGTATAATGTATGCAGAAAATGCATCGGCCGCGCACGGGGCGGCCGGCAGGAAAAACAATATAAAACAGTCCGGAAACGGCAGCGCTCGGCTCCTCGCGCCGCTCCGCTGCCGCTGCCGCCGCTCCGGACGGCCGGGCGGGCGGATGACCACCTCTTTTTCGTCTCCAAATGAAGGCTGCCGCCGCCGCCGCCGCGTGAGGGACGTCGCCGCCAAGCACAGCACCATCACGTCGACGCCGTCCACGACGTCGCTACCGCCGCCAACGACGGCGACCTAGTTTCTCGCGCTGGAGAACGACCCGTCCCTCCCTCCCTCCCTCCGCCACCGGCCCCCCAACACAATGCGCGCCTTCCCCGCCTTCCTCCGCGGCCGGCGCGCGGCGCGCACTGCCCCCCACCAACAGGTGTGTGTCGTCCTACAAAGGGACGCAAGGGGGAACCCAAGTGCGGCGCGGGACGTACGCGGGCCGCTATAGCCGGCCGCCGCGCCGGCCCCGCGCGCGTACGGTTCCTCAACGCCCACCTCCGGCCCGGGCCGGCCTCTCACCGCAGCAACGCCACCCAACACCGCGAGAAGTTTCACAACCAAACTCGGAACCGACGAAAAAAAAAAACCACCAACGGAATCAGAACGGCGGTGCGGAACTGGCGCGACTCCGGCGCGGCGGACACTCACCGTCGTAGCCCGCCTCAATGACGCCGTGCACCATGTCGGCGGCAGCAGCACCGCCACTCCCGGACACAAACAAGACGCGTGCGGAACACTCGGTCAGCTGCTCGCGCTGCTCCTGGCGCCGGCACACTGACTCTTGCTATGGAGCGGCGGCCCGCCGGACAGCGCTATATGAACTCGGGGCCCCGGCGGGAAAGGGGGGGGGCGGCTCCAGCCGCGCGGCGGGGGGGGGGGGGGGAGGCCTCCATCTCCCGTCTCGCTCGCACCCGCGGGCCCACCAGGGGGCAGCGCGAGAGAGGCGGAGAGACCAGGGTCCGGCGGTCGGAGTAGCAACACCGCGCTCGGGCATCTCCGCCGCGGCGGCCGAGCAGAGCCGAACGAACCCGAGCCGAGGGCCCCGGCACCGGCCGGCAAAGTGACCGCGAGCCGGTGACCAGCGTCCGGCGTTCGAATACCGGCGGCCGCGACGTTTTCAGCGAGAGCCGAGGACGACGCCGACAGGGGGCAGAGGTACGGCGGGCCCACGGTGAAAAGCAGCGCCCCCACCAGCACCAAGCCGATCGTGCATCCCCGCTGACAATACCCGGATGTAACCCCCCCCCCCCCCCCCCCCCCCCGTTTTGGCTGCTTTTCATTTTACCCCATATCAGTACCCCGCCTCTTACGACGGCCTGCGGCAGGGCGGCGGTCAGAGGCCCCCGGAGAAGGCCGCCCTCGCCGCCGTCCTCGGCAGGCCGCCGTCCTGGTGTAGCGGTGGTGGTGGTGGCCGGGAGAGCAGAGACCCGCGGCGCAAGGGAACGGAAGGAGGGAGGGAGGAAGGAAGG
This sequence comes from Megalurothrips usitatus, assembly GCA_026979955.1. Classification (NCBI taxonomy): domain Eukaryota; kingdom Metazoa; phylum Arthropoda; class Insecta; order Thysanoptera; family Thripidae; genus Megalurothrips; species Megalurothrips usitatus. Next base: position 8,168,209 of record CM049606.1, read on the forward strand.
AAGGAAGGGGAAAATTCCCTCAGCGACGCAAACAAGAAAAACAAGAGAGCAAACTTTACCCTGACCGACCAATCCACTCTCAATCAGCCGGCCACCCCGACGGCCGGCCGGCCGGGCCGGCAGCAGCGAGGGCCCCCGGGGGGAGGCAGGGACCCCAGAGAGCCCCAGACCCCAGAGGACCCCGGGCGGGCAGCCGACGGGCACCCGGCCCGGAGGAGCCAGGGACCCCGGCATTATAAAATTAAAACAGCGGCTCGAGCGGCACGGCGGCAGCGGCAGCGTTTCGCGTATACTGCACGGTCCTCGCCGACGTCCTGATTATTCCCACACAGAAGGGGGGGCATTGGCGGCACACCACCACCACGGCACCGACGGTGGAATTTCTTCGAGTTTATATCGTACAATCATACCGAGTTGACTTGTCGCTGCGCGGCGCCAAAACAATGTAGTATTCGCCGAAGAAAAAAAGGCGAGGCGCAGTCCGTGGCAAGACAAGTGTAGAAAAAGAGGGGGGGGGGGCACCGAGCAACGTAGAAAATTTTTTTAAAAAAAAAATAAACGCGCGCAACGAGTCTGTTTTGCAAAACGGGCTGCCCGTGAGTACTTCGCTGCCTGTGCAGGTCACGGGACAGGTCTTCCCCCCCCCCCCCCTCCCCCCGCCGCCGCCGCCGCCGCCGCTCCGCGCCGCGAAGGTCCCCAAGTAGCACACACAACATGCCCGAGTGCGCCACATACTCCATACGATAGCGCATCACAGAGGGGGGGGGGGGGGGCACGCCGGGCCACGGTCATGAACTGCTCTAAAGCAACTTCCAGAACGGCGGCAGCAGCAGCAGCAGCAGCAGCGCACTCAGAAAAAAATGCGGTAAAATTGCCACAAGCAGCTTATCAGTTCTGTAAATTTTAATGTGTACTGCCATACATCATTGCGGTCGGTTTGGCCTCGGTTTATTTCTTTTAATTGGGGGGGGGGGGGGCTCTGCAGTGGCAGCCTGCTCTGAAGTCAGTGTCTCCACAGGCACAGACGAACCACTCCCAGGGGAGGTACAGCGATTCGCATGCCGGATACGCGAGTCCCGCGGGGTGAGGCCCCCTCTCCTGGTCCACCTGGCCTGGCCTCTGGAAGGACACGCGCGCCAGGCGGCGGCGGCGGCGGCGGCGGCAGCAGCAGCAGCAGCAGCAGCAGCAGAAGCAGCAGCAGGGTCAGCTCAGTGCAAGGAGAGCACCCACCGCAGGCTCCGGCGGGCGACACCGGGAGGACAACAGCAGACGGCAGAGAATGAGGGGGAAAACAAGCCACCGTGATTCACACGCAGTCAGCGAAACGTCACACGCGGAGCTCCAACGTCACCCACGACGGCGATGAATATCACAGGCGGCGCCTGAGCCACATGACAGGGCAGCTACCCCGCGCTCGAGCCCCGCAGAGCCACTTCACGGGAGTCAATACCCCGCGCGGCCAGACGGGGTCGCCGCTCCCTAACCTTACCCACAATCACAAACAGGGCGTAACCGTTTATTTCCACATTTTAAAGTTTTTTTTGTCGAATAAATCAGCACCGGTGTGTTCGGATTCCCCCCAATACGCAGAAGCGGTGGTGGTGGTAGCGGCGACGGCAGCGGCAGCCGTGTCGAAGGTCCGGCCGGAGGGTCAGGTACCAAACAACAAGAACAAAACCGAGCGGAGCGCGCGCACGCAGTTCCGGTCCGCCTTACCCACTGCTAAAAATTACGCGTCGTGAATTTACAGTTTCCGTTCTCACGTGACCAACATCGTTCTAATACCACCATTACAAAATTCCTCGAGTATGTTCGCGAGCGTTCAGAAACAACCACACAAAATTTACTCACCCCCCCCCCCCCCAAAAAAAAAAAAATCGTAAACGAACAGAATTTTCTACAGGAATGCGCACTCCCCCCGGCAATTGTTTGCAAAAATTTAGAAGTACAGCAGTTCGTAAATGGTTTTATTTTTAAAAGCCCCCTCCAAGGACCACGCAGCACGCAGCGGCGCATGTGGCATCGTTCATCACCCACCGCTGCTCCAGCGAGGAGGCCGGCCGGCCTGCGGCTGGCCTGCAACCCGCCCGCAGCCGCAGCAGCCACGGCAGCCACAGCAGCTCTCTGACGCAGACCATGCACACACGTGTGCCGTCCGTCACGTCACATATTCCAACGCCACGCGACAAATTTTCAAAAACTGCCGCGCTCGACAATAATTGACATTGTTAGCCACGACTCGGCGGCGGCAACCAAGAATAACACCTTTCGAGAAGAAGATTAACCGGGATAAACTTTGAAAAATGTGTGTAAAGCGACACTCTAGCGGGCCACACGCAGTGTTTGCCATTAACCCCCCCCCCCCCCCCCCGGCCCGATTATACCATTAAATCATTTTTTTTCAGTCGAGCGACATACAGAGCGCCTCGGTGCCTTGCAAATTCTTCTGCAAAACGAGTCGCAACACACACATCGAAGGCTGACAAGAAGTAAGGAGCCAAAGCAATGACGTCACACCACGATCGCTGCTTCGCGCCACATCGCGCTTGCATTCAGGTGCCTGGCAAAAGGAGTGCGAGGGAGACGAGAGCCAGTAAGGCCAAAGCCAGGCTCAGAGGCACCAGCCTTAATCCTTCATTCATCCGCTAACCATTTATTCATCAATTCATTCGTTCGTTCCCCATTCATTTGCGTGTTAATCCATTGAACAAGTTCATTATTCATTTATTTGGTCGAACGTGCTCCCAATCCGCGAGCCGATCATCAGTCGCCCGTTCACATGCACACTCTCCGCTCCGCCCATCACTCGTGCACGGCGCGCAATTATTGCATTACTGCACTTAGTTTACATTCATTCATTCATTCATTCATTCATTCATTCATTCATTCATTCATTCATTCATTCATTCATTCATTCATTCATTCATTCATACCTTCGCCACTCGACCGAGCCGCGCGTACATCAGCGCAGCGCAGCCGCAGCGACAGAAACATCGATGTGAACCTCCAACCTGGATTTACACCACCACCACTCCCCGCGTTTGCAGCAGGAACGGTCGCGGCCCCACGTCGCCCAGCAGCGCCTCCCATCTCCGGCGCACGGCAAACCAGGCAGCCGTACGTGGCTGCGGTCCGGACACGTCACGCAGAGCGCTGACCGGGCGACACCGAACATCCACACACTGTACGAACCGCTCGTCACGGAGGGAAATTCGTGCAGCATCGTCACCTAGCATTCGAGTCATTTCGTCATCACATGAAGAATGACGTCACCACCCCCCACGACGTGAAATCAAGTGACTGACGACACATGCGTGAGACGATAGCAACGTGTCACACCTCGCTGCGTGTTGCAAACTGCAAGGCAGAAGATACGCTCTTCTAATCTCTACGGGCAAAAGTACTGTAGGCGACGAATCGGTCGTCGTCAATGCCGTCAGGAGACGATACAGTCTCGCTTTTCAGATTTAGCGGCGACATGATCGCTCTGTGGTGCTGCCCGAAACTTGTCGGGACGGGCCAAAAACGCGCGAATGATAAGACGAATTCGTGCGCATTTTAACACTACGGCTTCAAACGCCGCGAGCTGCATAATGAACGCGCACTGCAGAAGCAATCGGATACAATTCGTGCGCGGTGGGAGCCGTCCGCTCTCGGGACGGACTTCCGGCCGGACCCCCGCGCCCGGCAGCTATCAGCGCCAGACCCGCCACGAAAGCCGAGGACGGCGTTCGGAAAGCTCGATCCGAGATCTGACGAGCGCTCCGCCCAGCCCGCTCCGCAAGCAGGCAGGCGGCACAATTTTTCGAACGCGTCGCGTCTCGCCGCAGCGATGTCGGCGGCGGCGCGTTCACTTTCGTATTTCTCGGCTGTGTTGACGGACGGCTGCGGTCGGGCAAACCCCAAAATATACTGTCCCACTCTCTGAGACACTGGCAGGCCCGGAGTTTCGCACGGGTTTGGGTTGGTTACGCTACCGTCTATTCAAGTTTTACGAATTTATTTAATTTTGTTTTTTTAAAACTGAAGGATATTTGAAGGTTTGTATTAGTTCTGTAATGGAACGGGGCAGTTTTAAAATTATAGTTTTATAGTAACGGTCAGTGCACCGCTTTATTCTCATACGCGGGCCGCCCAGCCCTGGCCTGCAAGGTGTTGTCCCCGCCCGGCTTGGCCCGGCGGCCCGACAATGCACGCCTCGTTATGAGTCTCGGGTCCCTTGGCTTGTGCGTACTCTAGAGTAGAGGGGAGGGGTAGGGTCCCACCGAAACTGTCCTGCCTTGAGTCGCTCTCGTAGCCGTGGCTCGGCCAGGCCCCGGCTCGGCTCAACACATCGAAAATGGGTACCCGGCAAGGGCTGCGCAACAAAAAGGGATGGAAGATTTGGTGGTGGTCTAGAAAAGGATGGAATAGCGGATGCAGCCGGCTGACGAGCCGAGCGGAGGTAGCTCTGTCCCTTTCTTTTGCTATTGGGTGGAGTGAGACAGTTGAATTTCAAATGCGTTTTCACGCGAACTGTTACATTTTGAGTTTAAAAGTTACGTTCGCTGTACTTGCCCGGTCACCCTCGATATTGACAGATTTTTTATTTTTTGCCTCGCTATCGATCTACAGCAATTGGGCCTGTAGACCGTAGAGGCGCGTAAAGTTGTGTCCCTTTCTTTCGCCATAAGAAGAAATGAGATAGCTGACTTTTGAATCGATCTTTCGGCTACTTGGAAGCTTTTTCAAAGTGTAAAAACACGTCAACCAAAGTATCCTGCGTCCTTGTGCACACTTTCTGAAAATTCTGTTAGAGGGCCATAGGGGCGATGCTTAAAAGAAAAAAAAAGTCCAATCCGGTCAGACGATAAGGCAACTCCGTTTCACTCCGTGCCTAAAAATAAAAAAAGAGTTCAAGTGCTTCCAGCAGCCGACGCGGGGACGCCGACGGCCAAGGGTAAGAGCACGCCGACGGCGGCAGCGGTGCGGTCACCTCCACGTCAACAAGCGGAGCGCGACACCAGAGCTCGCGAGGAACAGGAATAGAAAGAGCAGGAAAGAAAGAACAATTTAGCGAAGCAAAGAGCGCACGGCTAATTACCTCGCCCGCGCGGGGAATGCAGCGTCCGGACCGGACTGCATAACAACTCTGTCGTGCAGGGCGGCAGGCGGCGCGCCGAAACCATTTCAAATCTGAGGGCGGGAACCGCCGAGGTGCCACCGCGCGGGTCACGCCGCTCGTGCGACAGAGACGGACGTACAGGCGACTCGGTGACTCATCCCGCGTGAGAACGGAACGCGCGGATCGAGGCCGAGGACTCGGCACCGCCGCGTACCCGCCGAAACCAGAGCAATCAGGCGTTGAGGGTACGAGAACACCCGCGGGTCGTCGGGTGGTCGGTACGGCACCCGCAGGGAGTCTCGGAACCACACCGCCGCCGCGGAGGGATTTGGGGGAGGGGGGGGGGCGTGTATTTCTCACGCAAAGAACCCGAAAAGCACTTCGCGTTTTTATTTCCGTGGTCAATCGAGCATGGGCACGTCGGCGTGCGAGATTAGCGCGAGAAAAAAATGAGAACCCGCACACTGCCGCGTCAAAATAAACACACAACAGCCGCCGCGCACACGAAGCGCGCACCTCACCTCGGAGGCCGCGGAGCCGCGCCGGCCACCAGCCGCCGCACAGAATCACAGTATTTAAGGCGGTCGTTAGGGTAACGCGTCACACAGATTTTTATCGCGGAGCCCCTCTTCTCCAGTCCCCGCGCGTCCACCACACGCCGCGGCCGCGAGTCGCCGTCAGTCCGTCCGTCTGACCGCACACGGCAGCAGCTGACGAGGGATGGTGGTGGTGCGGCGGCCCCAAAACGTTTCCCACCCGGTCGTCATCACATTTGTCGCCGCCGTCCGCTAGACGCAAGCGGTAGACAACAGCCACCCGAAAAAAAATGCTCTAAAACAGCGCCGGAAAAAAATGGTTTGGGGGGAAAACGTTTTGGGAGATGTCGGGAGGGGTCAAGGATGACGGCACAGCGACGGTGGAAGGGCGCCCCCAGAGATAAGACACGCCCGGAGCCGGCGGGAGCACCGCGACGACGACGCGACGGACGGGGCACCGCGGGATCTGATCCCGCCAGGATCCCGCCAAGATCCCGCGAGCACGCCGACGACACAGACAGCGAGGCGCGCGCCGGCCAAGCTAATTTTAAAAGCGAATCGAGATCGACCAAAGCCGATACCTCGAAGCGACGACCCATCCCGGGCAGCGCGCGGGGGACAGCCGGCCAGCGAGCGGCCTCTAGCGGTGGCGGCCCGAACCCGCGTCGCCCAGAAGCCCCGTCCCCACCGCCCCGGCGGCCCGCGGCAGCCCACCCGGCAGCGGAGCCGTGCGGGCTGCCGGCGCTCCGGCGCTGCGCACCGCGCCCGCCCGCCCGCCTTCTAGGAAGCGCTAGACGAACAAGCCATTGTCCGGCCGGCCGCGCCGGGCCGGGCCGGGCCAGTCCGCCCTCCACGCCGAGCCCGCAGCCCAACGCCGCCGCCGCCGCCGCCGCCGGCGGCCAGGGGGTCCCCGGCAGACAGCCAGCCCTCGTCGTCCTAATTTAATCCAACGCATCACACAATGCGTGGATAAACAAGGCGTCACCGGCAGCCGCGGTGACCAGGCCGGCAGTGACGTGTCCGGGGGCCACGAGCGCTGTGCCGAGTGCATCGCTCGCAGTGAGAACCGAACCGCTACACCTCCGCGGCGCATATCATTTGAGTAACAAGCAGGCGGAGCCCCGCGAGCCGCGCGCCACGGGGCGCCCCGAGGCCTCCCGAGGCCCCCCGAGGCCCCCGTCAGCGCCCGGGCGGCCGGCCTCGGACAGCCGGGCCGGCCTCGACGCCGAACAGCCCTTGTCCCAACACGGGCAAGGCCGAACACGGCGAGAATCAATTATCATCGCAGGTCGCCACCGACCCTCCGAACAAAAGTGTGGAAACCGGCGCCGGAGGCAGAAGGCCCGGAGGCAGAAGGCCCGGAGGCAGAAGGCCCGGAGGCAGAAGGCCCGGAGGCAGAAGGCCCGGAGGCAGAAGGCCCGGAGGCAGAAGGCCCGGAGGCAGAAGGCGCGGGCGCACAGGACGCCACCGCCAACGGCAAGCCCTCCGGTGGGAGACGCCAGGGCGCCAGGGTAATTGCATGTAATCCAGAAACTGCGCCAGCCAGTCGGGCTGGCAGCCGAGCCAGGAGACAGGCGGGCAGGCGAGCTGGCAGGCAGCCAGGCGGCGTCTACTTACACTTGTTGACAATGGGCACGTACTCGATCACGACCCGCGGGTCGTCGCCGGGCTCGTCCTCGGCCGGCGGCTCCGGCTCGGGCTGCGGCTGCTTCTTCTTCCACGAGAACATGATGCCGTCTCTGTCCCTCCCCCGCTCGGCTTCAGTGCGCCCCCAGCCTTCCTCTCCGTCACACCCACGCACGCACTACGCCACTCCCACGCACTCGTCGAACTCGATCGGGACCAATTCCCGTGCCGGCTCAGGCTGCGGGCGCGTCTGGCGGCGGTCTCGGACGGTCAAAAGAGCGGGCGGTTCGAACACCAGGGCTCGGGCGCGGCGGGCACGGCGCATGCGGGTGCAGGCGGGCGGCGTGTCCGACTGAGGGCTGTGCCGGGGGCAGCCGCGGGCCGGGGGCCCGGCCGGCAGGGCCGCAGGGAGGCCCCGTCCCGGCCAGGCCAGGCCCCCGGCCCCCCCACGTACCGGATGTACCTGGCCGAACGAGCCACGTCGTCAGCCGTCCCCGCCGACCCCACCCCGGCCCCCGCGCGGGCCCCGGGGCCCCGGGGGTTGGCGTCAGCACTCTCCTCGGCGCGGCCTTGTCACCGTCAAGTCCAGTAGGCCGCCGAGGCCGCCGCCGCCGCCGCTGCTGCTGCCCGACGCTCGCCTGTGAGGGTGAGGGCAGAGCGGGGCGCCCCCGATACCGCAGGCCCGGCGCGCCGAGCCCGTACCCCCCGCCAGGGTGGCCGTTTCCGTAAATCGTCTTTGCAGTAGCACTGTCCCGTGCGGTATGCCGCGAGAGGGCGAGAGCATCTGGAATCCGGCGGCCGCGAATTCAGTGGCGTTCGATGGAGGCTTCGGAACCGTCGCGCGTCCGACGTTCGCGGGCGGCGCCGCCACTGCACCGGTCCCCGGCGCCAGCCAGTGAGAGCGACTATCCGCGTGTGGCCTCCGGTGCCGCGCGGCGTATCGCCCCGCCGGCGGCGTTACCCCGCGCTAGCCCGCAACAGGTGGCCGGGCGGCGTCAAGTAGGCCGAGCGCAGCAGCCGCCACCCGGCCGACGCGACGCCCGCCCCCGACTGATCCCCCCCATACCGCACCACACGCGCATTAGGTTAGGTTAGGTCACGGTCGAGAGGAGGCAGTGGCTCCCGCGGTTGTGTGCGAGTTCTCATTTTTCTCGCTCAACCGCCGAGGCTCGATGAGCGCGGGAACAAAACGCCAAGTGCTCTTCGGGCCGCGTGACGAGTGAGAAATACCGCGTCGCCCCCCGCGCGGCGGCGATAGCGGAAACTGGCTTAAAAACACCCCGGCAGTTTATGAACGCGGCGATCAAAACCCCTCACCTCCAAAAAAACTCAAAAAAATTCGAAAAGAAACCCGAAAACGAATAATTCAGTCCCCAAAAACTGTGTCAGGGCTCAAATGAGACGGTGGTGGTCGGCCGTCGCACGCGCGCCTCTGACGCCACCGTCAAATGTGATCGTCACGCCCCCGCGCGTACACACCAACGCACCAACACACTAACAAACCCACACACACATACACATACACACACACACCCATACACACACACACTCATACACACACACACTCATACACACACACACTCATACACACACACATACACACACACACGGTGGGACGCACAACCCCGCCGGGGCGACGCGCCACGAGTCGAAAACACGCGTCAGCCACTCACTCACCCCACTCCGGAATGGGCACGGCCGAGATGGTGGTCTTCATGACGTCGTCCGCGCCGAGCTGAGCGTCGGGCTGCCGAGAGGAAGAGCTGCTCTGGGTGCTGGCGGCCGGCCCGGGCTCCACGGAGGCTTGTTGACGCGAGATGACCCGCTTCAGGACTGTCGCGGAGCACGGCGGCGCGATGGAGTTACTGCCGCTGTGCCGCTGCCGTGGTGGTGGTCGTGGTGGCCGCGGCTCGGTGCGTCTCCCTTTATGCTACCACGTGTGTCCAGCGGCCGCGGGTCCAGCGGCGGAGGGAGAGGGAGCGAGACGCGACAGATAAGGACAGAGAATCACGGCGGCGGCGGGCGCGGAGGGGCGTGGCGCGGGGCGTCGCGGCGACGACAGCGGCGGCGGCTGGAGACGGAGCGAGAGATGCGGGCGGCGGCGGCGGTCTGACCACTGGCGTCGCGGCAGACGTCGCCCGGCCCGGCCCGACCCGGGGTTGAGGTAGTCTGGACAGGGGCGGGGCGGGGGAGGGGGGGCGTCAGCGCTCCCTGGCGGCCAGCCTTCGCAATAGATGAGTTGAGCTATTCTGCGGCTATTCTCCGCACTCTGAAGGGGAGCGAGTGTATGTGTGTAACAGAGAGAGAGAGACAGACAGACAGACAGACAGACAGAGACAGGCAGTGAGGTGGGGGGGGGGGGGGGAGGGAGACGAAGGGGGTACATGAAGAGGACAGGAGAGGGATAAAAGACACTTTTTCGGTGGACGAAAACAAAGTGCTGCTGTATTTTAATCTCATTTTCCACCGTTTCCGCGTGAGATGTGTACAACAGCCGCTCTACTTGAAGACACAGCAGGCGCCAAATCCAGGGTGAATGGAGGGGGGAGGGGGTCATTCCCTCCCGGAAGCGTGTGTGTCTGAGTGTGTGTGTGTGTGCGCGCGCGTGGGTGCATGTGTGACCAGCTGCAGAGTCACCAACCCAGCCCAGGAAGGGATCGTCTGATTCAGTTGAAAGAGAATCCCTTTCAGTTCTTCTCCTGCGCGGGTGGCGATGTGTGGTTCCGAGAAAACCCGCGCCGGTTATTTGGAGCGCTTTTGGAGCGCTTTCGGAGCGCTTTAGGAGCGGCGCGGCGGATGGTTCGGCTCGGCGGGTGGACGGCGGCTCCCCGGCGGCCCCTGCCGGCCCGCGGCCCGCCGCCGCCCTCCTCCACGTCGCACCCGTGCGTTCTGCTGAGGTTGGTGCAAAACCGTGCGGCCGAGTGCACCCGCCTGCTGAGGGCGGCGAAAAAGGCAGAGGTGTAGCAATCGTGCGTGAGCCAAATGTGCGTCAGGGGGAGGGAGGGAGAGAGAGGAGAGAGAGAGAGAGAGAGAGAGAGAGAGAGAGAGAGAGAGAGAGAGGGGGGGGGGGGGAGAGGGAGGGGAGAGAGCGGGAGGGAGAGAGAGAGAGAGAAAGAGAGGGAGAGGGTTGATTTGGGGTCGCGCCGCGCGGCTCTGGCCGGACCGTTTAGCGACCAGGCAGCCACGCGCCGCCGCCGCCGGCCGCCACGCTGGCGTACGCTTGGTTGCCTACCTCTTGAGCGACGGGCGCTGGCCGGCCCGTCTGCTCCGCCAGCTCCGCTCATGCTGGTGCTCTTTGGCTCCGCTTCCTCCCGTCTCAGTCGCTCTTTCTGTCTGGGCGAGGGGCGGTGGTGTCGTCACAACTGAATGAACTTGGTCCGCTTACTAGTATAGTGTTTATTTCGAAACATAAATACTGCTCTAAAAATATCAACACTCGTTATTTGGGCTTCTTAAAACAACGACAACGTACTTATTACAGTTGCCGTCTCTATATTTACAAAAATATCCTCGGGGAGGAGTCATGGTGGCGAACAGGAACACACTGCGGCTAACCTCCAGAGGCACACAAACAAACAACAACAAAACAACACGACAGGATTTCCTTTGTTGGACGTAAGTTTCAAACTAACATAATATCGCTAGACATTTTCCGCGGGCGAGTTAAGGTACTGTGAGCGGGAGCCCGGTATAGCCTATGCCCCGGCCCGCGCAGGGGCCCCGGGGGCAGTATGGACTAGTAATTGCACAACAACAACAAAAATGGGCAAGAAAAGAAAAAAATAGGACAAACGCGACACTGCATATAAGCATGCACGACTGCATATAGGCATGCACGCGACTGCGAGTAAAGTCGATCACAGAACGTGCGCACGCGGCACGAGGTAAACATTTCTTTTTTTTTCCTATAAATAGTTGAGCGTGGTAATGGTCCGTCGTTGGCTCAGTCTTGGAGAGGTGGGGTGCTCATCGTCACGGGGCGGTGTCCGGGACGTCCGGAACGTCCTGGACAGGTGTCCGACTCTCTAGCCTGCTTACTTCAGCTGCTTGAAGCCGTCCCAAGCTGAAACACAAACGGGCCATTCTCAGTCGCATTTCGATACAAATGATCAAACTATTTTTAAAAAAAACAACAACGACAAAAACACAATGACGCTTCGTGAACTGAACGCACCCGCGATGTGGTCTTTGCACTTCTCGATCTGCGGGTACCAGTCGGCCGAGGTGTAGTTGATCTTGGGCAGCTTGCCGCCGTAGTCCGCGGGGAGGTAGTTGGGGTCCATGTGCTTGTGCAGGGAGGCCATCTTGTCGCCGTGGAAGTAGAGCTGCGCAGGACCGGGCGTTAGGAGAGGAGAGAGACAGAGAGAGAGAGAGAGAGACTGTGAGCGACACTCACCCTCTCCTTGAGCTTGGCGCGGACGAGGGGCTTGAACAGGGTCCAGATGGCGTTGAACAGGAAGGGCTGCTTCACGATGTGCACCTCCTTGAGCCGGAGCGGCATGGCGTCCTGGATGAAGTCCAGCAGCCGCTTGGAGAAGGAGGGCGAGAAGCCGGACACCTGCTTCATGCCCAGGCCCTCAAAGTCCAGGATGACGACGACGCCGTTCACCTGCGTCTCGGGCTCCAGCATGGCGGCCAGGTGCACCAGGTAGAATATCCTGAAGATCTGGTCGGTGTTGATCTTCTTGGGGTCCCACGTGCCTGCGGGGGTGGAGCACGCGTTAATAGGCATTTCCAGCGAGGCGCGAGGACGGAAGCGGCGCCTCGGTACTTACTTCCGCACTTGTTGATGAGGACGCGGCGTCCATTCTGGTCGCGGTCGACGAGGACGTTGACGACGTCGGAGGACAGGATGGCTTCCTTCTCGCCGCTGGGGGCCAGGCCGTCGAGGAGGGCGGCGTTCTTCTCCTTGAAGTCGAGCACCCGCTTGATCTGCGCACCAGAAGCAGAGTCGTGAGTGCTCGCCGTGAGTCGTGAGTGCTAGCCGTGAGTCGTAAGTGCTAGCCGTGAGTCGTGAGTGCTCGCCGTGAGTCGTGAGTGCTCGCCGTGAGTGCTCGCCGCGAGTAGGAGGATTCCAGAGTCGAGCAACGTGACCAGCTGATAGTCTAATTGTGTGGCCGCTAATCTCGGAAGTCTTATCGGCGGAATCTGATTTCTGTCCTAGAAAACGGCTCCCGGCCGCCGCCACTCACCAGGGCGAGCGCGCTCTCGGGGTAGAACTTGCACGGCCTCAGGAACACGATGAGCAGGGCGTCGTCGTCCGTGTTGATCTGGATCTTGCCGTCGGCTGAAATCGAGAGAAAGACACGACATTAATAATGGCTCAGACTTCATTTGTTTTTTGTTGTTTTTGTTGTTGCTTCACTTTGTAATGTTTGTGTGGCAACACTGCGTGCGCCCACTCGACGCTGCGGCCGACGTGAGAGAGTGATTTGGCGACACGTCCCCACTCGACCCGCATGATAAAAGGGTCCCCATCGCGTTTCGAGTGCCACTTCGGCTGTTGCTACCTGGCGGGGCGGGCGGGGGGCTGCCACGAGCCACCGGCTGCCACACAGGTAGAGCCAGCCCCGGAGCTGCCCTAGGGCTGCCTTAGAGCTGCCCAGGGCTGTCCTAGAGCTGCCGCAGAGCTGCCCCAGGGCTGCCACCCGCGTCATAGTGCAAGTGTGCGAGCAGCTCAGACAACGGCCCAAAAATTTCGACACCGTGGCCGGCGCGGAGGCCCCTGGTGCCACGCAGCCGGCATAAGTGTGCTGGTCGGTGGGTCTGGCTCCCGACCCCTGCTGCCTGCTGCGCTAGCGAGGCTCGATAGCTGCGATAACTCGATACAATCCGCGCGCTGCGGACGCGTGCTAAGTGACCGGGAAGGCGAGGCGTCGTCGCTGCACCGCGAGTCGCCGCCGCCGCCGCCGCCACCACCGAGATCCTTTTCGTGGACGACGCGACAAAATTGGCTGCATATTATTGCGGTGCCATAAACGGAGCAGGGCGGCCGCGTATCGTGTCATGAGGCGCCGCCGCCGTCAGGCGGGGTGACGGACAGGGACGCGGAAGAAACGGGCGGCGAGGTGCTTCCATGTCTCATCTCCCAGGCATAAAACATGCAAATTGAGACAGCCCCCCCCCCCCCCCTCCCTCTCTCTCTCTCTCTCTCTCTCTCTCTCTCTCTGTCTCGCGCTGTGTCTCACTCTCTCACCCTCAGTCACTACAACACACACAAACACATATACACACTGCAGAGGGCGACAATAGGGTCAAAGTCAGTCAGAGAGAGAGAGGGAGGGAGGGGGGACAAAAAAAAGAAAGAGGCGACCAGTGCTGACAAGAAGTCAATCGCACGCAGAGAGAGAGACAAATAATTATGACTACCGCATCCATTTCGCCCTCCACAAGGACGCCGCCGCTCATACACCGCGCGCTGCCGCCGCGGCGGGTCGAAGGGAAAAAAACGTAAAGACAGTCCACGCGTGGACACACACTCACACACGCACACACGTGGGCAGCGGAGCGCAAAAAGGCGTGCGCGCAGGGTGTCGTCAGTGGACGTGGCGTCTGTTTACCGTGGTCGCCCTTGGAGTAAAAAGATACACTATTATTGTGGGCACATTTTGATAAGATCCCTGGCGGCGGCGGGACAAGACGAGGCGGTGCGGTGGGGCGCTGCGGGACACGACGATAAACTAGCCCACTGTGCGATGCTTCCCATTCCGGATTATTTTTATTTTTACTAAAATTATTATTCTTGAGGAGAGGCGCTTTTTTTTAACGTTCTCAGTTACCGGAGGTGTTGATGCATCTTTATCCTAGCCGGCGTTTGGTCCAAAGTTCTCACACGCTTCGATGGTCTGTATATATCGCCTGCTCCGCGTGTCGGAGCCCTGTCGATACCAGCGCCCTGGTCTACGGATTTGAAATCTGTTTACTCTCTCTCTCTCTCTCTCTCTCTCTCTCTCTCCTTCTTTCTCCCGCTCACGCACGCACACTCACACTAAGGTTGGGTCTATGCGCAGGTTTCTGAATTGCAGAACGTCCTCACCGCGTCACCGAGTTCCTAGAGATCTGACCGTGAGCGGCGGAGCGGCGTTGTTGTGGCGGTGACCGTGGGAACTTCCACGCGGAGGGGCGCACTCACGGCGAGGCGGAGCGAGAGAGACACATCCCTCAGTGAGGTGGAGTGAGAGAGACAAATCTCTCCGTCAAGCGAGAGAGAGGTGGCGACAGACACATCCCTGATGCGAGGGAGAGAGAGAGAGACATCCCTCAGTGAGGTAGAGTGAGAGAGACATTCCTCAGTGAGGTAGAGTGCGAGAGAGAGAGACAAATCTCTCCGTGAAGCGAGAGAGAGGTGGAGACAGACACATCCCTGATGCGGGGCGAGAGAGAGACGCATCCCTCAGTGAGGTGGAGCGAGAGAGACACACACATCCCTCTGTGAGGTGAGAGTGAGGCGGGCGTGTGGTTTGGAAGAGCGAGGTCAGCCCCTGCGGGCGGCGGGGTAGGCCGTGCCGCACTGCACCCGTGCACCGCGGGCGGCCGGGGCTGCCTACCCAGCGGGCGGCCGACGGCCACTCACCCTGGATCAGCTCCCGCAGCTTGGCGACGGACTCCTTGACCTGCTCGGGCGTCTCGCGCAGCTCCTTCTCGGCGATCTTCTTGACGGCGTCGCTGATGGGCGACGTGTCCATAACGCACCGGTCCGCCATCTTGGTATTTGTTCTGCAACAACAACAACGTGACGGCGTTACTCGCGGGTTTAGGCAGATTAGGCACCCTGATAAACCAAAGTAGTCTTCCGGCTAGACTAAGGAGGGTCTCTAGGCTAGACCCCAACGTAAAACCGGCGAAAAATTAAAATTATTTTTCTCCGGTGAAAAATTTCCCTGGCAGGTTGGTGCGGCTAGTACAATTGTAAAAATCGAACTGGGCTTCTGTATTATTTTTCCTTTTCGTGTCCACGCGAGAGCCCGGATGCACAGACGCGGTGATTTTCGGATCGGTCGTGCACCGCCTTGTGCTGCCTTACCGATCGGGCTTGACGAACGACTGGAGGGACGGTCCAACGATCGGCGCTTACTTATAGCTTCCCCTGGCGGGGCCTGGCGGGGCCTGGCGGGGCCTGGCGGAGCCTGGCTGAGCTGCGCCGGCTGCGTCTGCCTGGCGCCCGCGACCCCCTGAACCCGCCGGCGACATAGGTGTGACGTACCCGAGAGCCCAGCCGAGCCGAGCGGCGCCGGGCCGAGCCGAGCACGGGACCCTTCTTTTACTAGTCTGCGATAATTGTCTTCGATAGGTACGATATGCACGCCTGTCAGCGGGTCTGGGGGAGGGAAAGGGGGGGGGGGGGTAATCTTTGCCTTATTTTTAGTACCCGAATATCAGACTAAGCTTAGCGAGGGATTCCAAAAATGTGGACAACAGAAGGGGCCGAGGGTCAACAAGTATCCTGTGTTCTACTGCGACAAGGAAACAGTGGCGTTATTGGAGAAAAAAAATCTCATTTGGTGGCGCTGTGACGTCACCGCGCCACGCGCCGCAAATATACTCGTCGTAATGATGAGTACGTGTGTGTGTGTACAGACAGTCATCGATATGCGAAGGGAGTTTATCTGGCTGCGCCCGGCTGCGCCCGCGGCGGGCTGCCCTTGGCCTTTCCCGGGTCGTAGCATCTTGTGCCGCCACAACTGTCGCCATACGCGATTAGGTTCCGAATCCGCGTGCTGCGGCGCGATACGGTGTACCGACGAGTGCGGACGCCGAAAAACGTCGAAGCCTCTTTGCAGAACGGCTCGCAAAACTGCAGAACGAAGTTTTTGATTCCATAAGGAATTTAGGGTGGGAATTTCCCATGGCAACATTTATATAAAATTTCCAAAACAATAAAAAAAATGAATTGACTTGAAGGAGGTCCAGATCAAAAGGCTCTCAAAGAGCAAACACTTGAAACTCTCTTTTTTAGTACTTGAAATAATACGAAAGGAAAGGAAAAAATAAAGTTTACTTTAAAATGCAGGTTTCAAAAATGGCAAAAATTATTTAAGTGTCCTCACGTGTCTGATCGGCAGCGCGCGGTGTTCGTCACGTTGGTCCAAAGAAACGGTCGAGTACAGCGAACCCCGTCCCATACCCAGGCTCGAGCCGACTCTAGACACCTTTTGTTTTTTTTTTTCGCCTTCAGACGGTTCAGCAGACGTATTTTTTACCATCGCTTCCCCGCCGCAGTGGCGAGCGTTCGATATTGAGACCTACCGGATCCTTAGAGATACTCTTAGAGACACTCTGAGAGACAGTCTTAGAGACACTCTTAGAGACTCTCTTAGAGACAATCTCAGAGTAAGGCAGGGTTAGGTTAGTCTGGGTGAGGTTGAGATAGCGGCGAACCCGTATCGCCGCCTAGCATAGCCATCATTAGTGTTTTCGTGACTTCTTTTTATAGCGAGGAGCCTTTTTTAAAATAAAAGAAAAAGAAAGAGGGATCCTTTTGAGTTTCCCATGAAGAGAAAAGAAAACAGCCGACCCACATGAATGAATGGGTCCCCTCGCTATAACAAAGCTGCTGGCGAATTGTCATTATTCACTTTTACTATTATTATTATTTAATGGCAGTAAGCGATGGTTGACGCCGCCTCCGCGGACAACAAACAGGCAATGACTGAGTGGATCCGCCTCCCGGTACGTAATGATTTGAGACAGTTCCGTCCGCGGCTCCCAGTTGCGGCGTTGTTCGACCGCCTTTACATATATGGAACGGGTGACACATGCAGCACACAGGCAGGGGGGGGGGGGAGGCTTTCCTCCCTCCCCCCCCCCCCCCTCCACTCTCAAGGACGAGGGCGGCCTCTGTGTGTGTGTGTGCGACGGCATTTGGTTGCCGTTTCATACCGCTTTATTATCGAATAGACACAGCTGCCACC
Organism: Megalurothrips usitatus; assembly: GCA_026979955.1. Lineage (NCBI taxonomy): Eukaryota > Metazoa > Arthropoda > Insecta > Thysanoptera > Thripidae > Megalurothrips > Megalurothrips usitatus. The sequence continues at coordinate 8,185,386 of CM049606.1, forward strand.
ACGCTCAGTACTGCGATTCCCCCCCCCCTCCCTCACACACACGCGTACACTCTCACAACAACAAGCAGCATCTCGTGAGCTGCTGCTGATTTTTTGGGGGAGAGACCGCCATACAAACCAGGCCAGTGGTGATAATATGGAATCGAGACGGCGCGCGCGCCGACGCACACACACACACACACACACACACACGGCGGGATGAAAAAACGAGGTGACGCGTCGCGCTGTGTGATCGGCGGAAATTGACTCTCTAAATAACTGCTTGTAGGCCTCTCTAAGTAACTGCTTGTAGGCCTCTCTAAATAACTGCTTGTAGGCCTGAGAGTGAGGAAACGCGGCCTCCGGCGGACACCGACGCCCAGAATAATGAGTTCTCGGTTTGAGACCAGAATGAGATGCTCTCAACGATATGGAGAGCATTGGGATCAGGTCGAGACCATTCCGCTCCACATGATGCCGATGCTCTTAAAAACGTTGAGAACGTCGTATTTTGAGAACTCATTTTTCTGGGTGTACGGACGCCTCCCCGGGTTCGGGTACCGCGGCACTTTTCTTACCTGAGGACGCCTACGCCGCCGGCCGGGGCGGCCTCCACTGTTACAAAATAGTACGGAAAATGAGCACGGAACAGTCCTAAGATTTTTTTGCCTGGAAGTGTCCGTTACGTTTCGGGAGAAACAGTCCGTCGCGGAACGGTCTGTCTTCATGAATACGGATCGACCTTACAGCATTTTGGCTAACAAATTAGTAACTTTCGAAAATATGCGTCAAAAAGTACGGAACATTCCGTGGCAGAGCTTCCTGTGTCTGTCAAATACGGACATTACCGTTACGGAGCGGTCCGTAGGCTGAAAATACGGACTGTTCCGTATGGTCTCCGTATTCGGGGTACGGAATTTTTAACAGTGTCTCTACGGTTTCGCGGCCCGCGGCGGCAGCGGCTAGAGAGGCCCAGAGTCTCTCTGGCAGCGGCAGCGAAACTGAAAGCCGCCGTCAGCGTTCAGCCAGGCGTCAGCTGTCCGCCGGCCAGGTCTCAGTCAGCGATCGGGGCGGGAAAGGGAAGTCTCTCTCTCTCTCTCTCTCTCTCTCTCACACACACACACACACACACACACTCTCTCTCTCTCTCTCTCTCTCTGTCTCTCTCTCTCCTCTCTCTCTCTCTCCCTCACTCACTCACATCGGTACGCGCACCCGCGCTCGCTTACCCCAATACGAGGACACGCTCGCCAGCTGAACCCATACGGATACCCGCTCTGCCTGCCTGACGTCCATAACACGGCCGCCGCCACGGCATTGCGCGGTGGGGTTTCTGACCAAAATGTTTCTCTTCCCCCCCCCTCTCTCTCTCTCTCTCTCTCTCTCTCTCTCTCTCTCTCTCTCTCTCTCTCTCTCTCTGTCCGCGGCTGCTTCGCGAACGCGCGCTATCTCTGTTGCGCTCCCTCGGCGCACGTGTCTGTGCTGCAGTACGTGCCGAGTCCCCGTGGCTGCCGTGCACCGCCGTGGCGGTGGTGCGGCGGTGTGGCGGGCCGGGCCGACTGACAACTCTGTCAGCGCCACACGCGGAGACGCAGGCGAGAGGCAGGCAGGCACAGGTGTGACCTGCGTGGCCGGACAACGCAGTAGTGTGTGTGAGCTGTGCGCAGGCGGAGGTAGGCACCTCAGCAGTGCTCTGCCACCGCAGTGCTGCTGTGTGCAGTGGCAGGAGTGTGTGTGTGTGTGTGTGTGTGTGTGTGTGTGTGTGGCTGTACGCGCCACGACGCCGCCAGCCGCGCGCCCTTTTCAAATGTGTGTCACATTTGCGCTCAGCTGGTGCGCTGCGCTGCGGGTGAGAGCGGAGAGGTGTCCCGCACAACGCGGCGCGGCGCGGCATGAGGAGCGGCTCACTGCCGGCCACACTTTGCGTGTACGTTCTCGCCACGTTTAGGAGGAACACAGCGACACAATGAATGCGCTCATGTACAATTTTGTACATGTACAGACATAAACCATGGCAAGGTCATGAACAAAATCGTATTTAACTAGTGCATAAATATGTACAAAAAATAGCACACAAGAGTTTAGTGTGAAACAATTTCGAAAACTGTCTCCGCGCCGACAAGAAACCCGGACGATCGGGATGGCAATAACTCAGAATGGGCGTGCCCCTCCGGGTGGTGACAGCAGCACACACACACATGCACACACACGCACACTCACACACGCACAGTTGCGTCACTTGCCGTGTTTGTTGCAAGCAATTACATATGGGTCTCATCATGCGGCTACTGACCTAGGGTCCCCGCTCCCGGCTCGTCTAATTGAAGTGACAAAAATGCGGATTTGTCCAGCAGCAAGAATAATGAACTGGCGGCGGTGCCCGCGGTGAGCTCGCGTTGTTCGCGTTACCCGCGGCGACAGAAACTGCTCGAGCTCGCGACCGTGACGTGACACGGCCACAGTTCGTGACCGCGATCACACACACACACACACACACACACACACACGGCGTCGTCACAGCGTCACGACGGCTCGTCACAGCTGCAGTGGTGCGTGCGTGTGTGTGTGTGTGTGTGTGTGTGGCACGCCCCAATTAATACCGAACCTAGTTTTCGAAACGATAATAATTGATCGTCGTTGATCCGTTTTGGGAATGTGTGTCGAGCAGAGGGGAGGGGAGGGGGGCGGGACGCTCTCTTTGGCAGAGAAGCGATAAAGTTTGCGCGGCAATACACACGACGGCGTCGGACTGATAACGACACTTTTCGGAAGGGAAGAGAAGGCGCGACGGTGTGGAAAGAAATGCGTCAGGAGAGCTGCGGAGGACAATTTTGTCCTCTGCGCACGAATATTGTGCATCTCCCTGAGAGAAATTTTGAAAAAAAAAGGACAATATTGTCCTGCAGCTAGGGCCGGCGATTTGAGCACAACCAACCAAATCTGAGGACAATCTTACGTCTGAAAAGTGCAAAAAAAAATTATCAACGAGATGCAAGATTGTCCTCAGATTTAAATCCCCGGCCCCAGCCGAGCTCGAGGACAAAACTGTTCCTGGTGCAGCCCAAAGTTCATCTGCTGCGGCGGTGCATGCATGAATGTATTTAAGCCGGCGGGGCCGGTGCAGAAGAGGCGAATAAGAAGAGACGGGCGTGACAATTCGGCGGGGCGGTGCAGACGAGAAAACTCGTCCCATTTCCCATTCTGACTCGGTTGTGTGTGGAAATAGATCGGATATCCGAGTCTGCGTATGACCTCTAGGCTGCCAGCTGCTGCCGCTGCTGCCGGGCCGGCCCCTGACCTGCGCCCGCCGGCCCCCCGCGGCCCCCCGCGGCCCGATACACTACACACACGTGAGTTTGCACAAGACGCTGTGCGGCCGGACGCGGGCGCGGTGGGGACGGCAACGCAGCGCAGGGGCACCGCCGGCGGACCGCGTCCCTCTGCGATAGGCTCCTCATATTTTTCGCCTTTTCCACAGTTCAATATTATCAACTCAGGAAATAAAGTGTAAACGATTGCGCAAGGGCCTGCAGCAGCGGCGGCGGCGCGCCCGGCAGTGCACTGTACTCAGACAGCACACGGCCACATAGCTTTTCACGGTTACACTCACATTAATATTTGCCGGGTGTTATTTTTGTTTTTTTGTTGTGGCAAGAGCCTCCACACGCCCTTGAATGCAGGCGGCGGCCGGCGCCAGCGATAAAAGCGTATCATCAACCCTCTCTACCCCCTGCTGCACACCCCTCTCTACCCCCTGCTGCGGCGCCCTGCGGCCTTGGCCTTCGCGGACGACGCGGGTTCGAATACCCGCCCCGCCGCCCGCTCTCGCACACGGGGGGTACATTCTGCTGATCCTCAACAAGGGTTGACGACGCGGGTTCGAATACCGGAGAGGGCTCGTCGCAAACAACACGGACGGCACGCGAAGCGCCCCGGCATCGCGGGCTCGAATACCGGCGAGAAGCCGGTGCGCGGCTCGTGCGCGCGGTACGCGGTACTCACTTGTTGCACAGAGGGGGTGTCCGATCGCACTAAGCTTCACTCACTCACTGACGGAGGGGGGCTGGGGCAACGGCCACCTATGTACTGGCCATCGCAGGCTGGGGCCCCCGCCGCCCCCGCCAGCCCCGCCTCCTCGTCATCTCTCTCTCCCTCCCTCCCTCCCCCCCCCCCCCCTCTCTCTCTCTCTCGCTCTCTCCCGCCCGGCTACCAGGCTCCGTAATCTCAGGGGCTCAAAGGTCGCCCGCGGCCTTCCCCCATGGCCGCCCATGGCACGGCTGAGTTGGCTGAGCCTCGTGCAGTACCCTGTGGCCGCCTGCGGCCGGCCGGGCCGCTCGGGCTGCAGCGAGCGACCCCTGCCCGCGCCGGGGAGGGGGCAGGCGGGCGTTCGGCTTGGCTTTCGGGCGAGCCCGAGTCCGCCGCGCTGTCCGTTCGGACGTCGAGCGCTATCGCCGGCTCTGATTCCCTTATCGGCTATCAGTACCCCCCCCCCCCCCCCCCCCGACGACCAGCCCGGTGGCAAACGGCTTTACTGCACTCCTCTGCGGAGCCACAAAACACTGAAGGTGCGATCGGAACCACAAGGAGGGCAGGGCGACGGATCGCATCCTCCTGAACGGTGTTCGAACCCGCTGTAACCCCCTCCACAGCCTCCCTTGATACATACTGCAGCGGTTTCCTGCATCTCTAGAGGCCTTGGATCATCCCGTCCCTTGCGTATCCCTCTCTCTCTCTCTCTCTCTCTCTCTCTCTCTCTCTCTCTCTCTCTCTCTCTCTCTCTCTCAGACCGCCTGGCCCGAGCCGTGAGCTACGGTAAATATTTTTACAGTTTCACTGAGGGGCATGCCGTAGTCGTAATCCAGAGCTGTATATATAAGAGTGCAATCCGCGCTGCATTCGAGCGCGGCATGACGCCTGTTATCGTGCACAGCTGTTGCAAATGTTGGCATGGGAGAGAGGAGAGAGAGAGAGAGAGAGAGAGACAGACAGAAAGACAGAGGGACAGACACAGAGACACAGAGGGAGACAGAGAGAAGTAGGGCAACGACGAAAAGGGCGAGCGCAAGAATGGACTTTGATTTATTTTTCCGCTTTAAATCGTGGCTCGGCTCTCTGCTCCTCCCTGTTGAGATAGAGGCAGCTTCATCTCAGGAACACGAGAAGGTGACCAGCTCAGCTAATCACGAATTGTTTTTTTTTTTTTGCGAGAGTGTGTTTGTCTGTGTGTGTGAGGGAGTGAGAGAGAGAGAGTATACTCACTCACTCGTCCTCTAGGTGACAACACTTGAGCGGGCGCGCTGGGCCGGCCCTAATACCGTCTGCTGCTGCCGTTGAGATCGGACCCACTCGACCTCGCATCGCCCGCCCCGCTACCGCAGCCGCACACCTTCCCCGATGTTTCTGCTCCTCTGGTACTTTGACCGCCCCCCCCCCCCCTATCCGCCCACCTCTCCGCCCTCCCACCGTACACCATCTTTCCTCCAGCGATGAACAATTAAAAGAACCAAGTTCCCTGAACCTTTTCGTCGCGTTGGCATTCACACGGTGTTGTAGTTTGTTTGTTTTTTTTCGTCCCGCCGTGACACGCATGTTGTCTGTCCTCCATTCTGCTCCAACGAATAAATACAAGATGGTTTTCTGGACCGAAAGATGATGGCAGCCTCGAGCTGCACACTCAGAAATAATTTTTTTTCTGCCCCCAAATGTTTTGAAAAGTTTCCAAACTCATTATGAAAAGTCAATTAGTAAAAGTAAAACTATTTGGTGCTTCTCCTAAAAAGTCTGTTGTGGTGTACCTCAAAAAATATTTTTTTAATGGTGGGTGGGTGGGTGGTTGTGAATACAGGTACAGTAATGCCAATACTTCGGAAGAGAGGGTAAATGCAGTCCGTTGCAAGTAATCGTGAGTCAAGCTCGCTGGGGGGTCCTCTGCGGGGGGTCTGCCGGACCCGGACCCGCGGTCCGCGCGATAATCGCGGACCGCGAGCCGCGAGCCGCGAGCAAGGCGCGTCACCGACTGAGTCACGCCCGCGGCAGCGCGGGTTCAAATACCGAGCCGACTATAACTCGTCCGCCGCGTATCGTCTTCCCTGCTGCACTTTGCGGTGATTATGTTCTGCTTTTTTTTAATAATAAAAAGTGACCCACATAATGCGTGGTGGAGGTCGTGACATGATCGGAGGTACACGTGTTGAACAGTGCGGGCAGCTGCGGGTTCTCCCCGCGGGGCAGCTCTAGGCAGCTCCCCCGGCGGCTATCTGCCTCCCATCTGGGGCGTCACCCAATGTCATAGTCCTCTCTCTTATCGTCACTCACGCACGACGGGCCCCATGATACGCGCGGAGGAAACCGGACTCTGGCCGCGCGCCGCACGCCGCGAGCACGGAGCTGGTGAACCCCACACCGCGGGTTAGAATACCGGCCGCGGCGGGGAGGTGCTGCTGCAGCTGCTGCTGGGGTCGCGGCAGGGCGGCGGCCGGGAGGGTAGGCAGACCGCTCGCACTGCCGCCGTGCACGCTGCCTACCCTCCGAAGCGCAGGGGTCCAGACGCAGCAGCACGGCGGCGGTAACGGCTCCCCACCTGGCAGGGCAGCCTAGCAACCGGCAAGGGGCGGGCGAGGAATGTGGGGGGAGGGGGGGGGGAGCCGGAGAGAAGAGGGGAGGAGGTGTGATGTCCGGTGTCCGACGAGACCGAGAGTAGACAGTAGTAGCTCCAGTCCAACACGCGCGGCCGTAGGCAGGATCGGATAGAGAGACGGAGACGGAGTCTCTCCAGAGGCCGGCAGAGAGAAGAGAGGCCCAAACTCTCTAGAGGCTGGTAGAGAGAAAAGCTCAGAGACTCTCTAGAGGCCGGTAGAGAGAAGAGAGGCTCAGAGTCTCTAGAGACCGGTAGAGAGAAGAGAGACTCAAGAGTCTCTCCAGTAGAGAGCGGCCGCCACTCCGGCACTCCGTGCACCGTGCCGGGTAGACTCTGTACCTTATCACGTATGTCTCACGAATAAACACTTCTTCGAACGTTGAGAGGCCCTGTTCTGGTCAACACACATACACACACGCGCGCGCGCGAGAGAGAGAGAGAGAGAAAAATCGAAGGGCATAATCTGGTTTATCTCGTGGAGTGCGGCGGCGGCCCAGGAGAGCGGCTGTTTGCCCAGTCCGGGACAACAACGAGAAAATTTATTTCGGAGTGTATATTTATAGACGAGGAGAAACGGCCGCTACGGTCGCACGGGTAGAACCGGGGGATGGCCACAGAGGGAAGTCCGGATGAGGAGCTTATCACAGTTTCCAGGCCCGCCGTTCATTCCAGTCAGAAGCAGGCTCCAGAACAGGCGACAAGACAGCCGTCGGTTACGAAGACGGGAGACTTCAAAATGCGGCACAGCCAGGGACGCCGTCGAATTTGGCGCTCTCGACGGCACTGCCCTCTACCCGCCCAGTCACTGGCTTCCTGTAGCTTGTCACTTTTTGAGGTTATGATGCGAAGACGGTACAGAAGTTGACAGTAAATAAATGTACAAAAGTGTCGGAAACATGAATTCGAACTGAGGCGATAAGTGTGCGTCATGGTGATCTTCATTGCGAGCTGAGGGTCGGCGGTACGAGAGGTGGGGGACGACGACGTCTGAGCAGAGTGTAGATCAATGTGAGTGCCAAAGTTCGCGTAGCAGACAGATTGACAACAGGTTACAAATGTTGAATGGAAATTATTTCTGTCACGTTATCGACTGCGAATGATTCGCACTGAAATCAAAGGTACGATTGATTGACAGAAACCCAAGAACTTGATAACCACATTTTATTTTCCTCAATTTAATTAAATCAATAGCTTTTGATGACTTTGTGTCTTTCACCCTGCTATTTATTTCTTCTAAAACCAATCATGTGTCGAAGTAATTGTATAATTCTCCGCTCATGTCAGCTGCATTTCTCAATTTTCAGTTAGGCCAACCACTACCAGAACCATGGCTGTTTGGATGGATGGCTTTGACTTCCCTGCGGAACTCTGCAGCAAGCCTCAGGCTTTGGTTGGAATATCAGGTGTTGATGTTGCTAAGAACCCCTTAGACCGTGAAGTATGGGAAGCCCTCAGCAACAACAGGGCCCCAAATCGAGCTCTAATCAGCTTCAAGTTGTTGGAGCCTCAGCATGTATTTCCTGTAATGAAACCAAAGGTAAAATTTTGCTGCAGTTTAACAGACAACAATTTTTATTTAAATTTTATTTTTAAATTTTACCATTAACATTGTGTTGATGTTTGGTTTCAGCGAAATACATATGATTGGTACATCCCTAAAGGCATCTTGAAACGTAACTGGATTGTTAAACATCTCCAAGAATTACCCGCTGTTAATGTCTTATTCTATCACCTTGATTGGGACGATCCTAACTTTGCTGCCAAAAAGTTAGACTGTGCTAATCGTCTCCAGGGCATTCGGTAATTTTTGTGTCCAGTACAGAAACACATGTTATGTTATTTCTTCCACTTTATGACACATGGAAATCTGTTTTCAGGGGAGCCTTAAAGGGGCGTATCACAAAATTAGCTGTTGTCCTCATTCAAAGAACTGCTCCAGTGGCTGGAGAGGACCCCTCAGCAGCAGACAAGGCTAATGCTCTCTGTACAGCTTGTGAATTAAATCCAAAATGTTTATTTGTTCTCCCTCTTGGAGACCATCTACAAGGATATATATTGAGGTATGGTTTCTCCTATTTTTCTTACGATTTGCTTATTATGTCAGACAATCCTGTTTAATTTTTTTTCCACTGCTCTTTAGGCTTGAGAAAGCATTTTTAGAATTAGCTCAGGGCTATTACCATCAAGCCATTCGAGCTGTGAAGGCTCATAGGGACCAATTGAATAAAACTACTCAGCAGTACCTAATGGTACGTCATTTATTTAAAATAGGCTTTCTATCTGAGTTGAAACAGGACTCCCACAATGCTCACAAGTAAGTAGTATCGCTTCTGTACAAGTTTTTCATTAATGACTCCTTAATCCTCCCCAACTTCCTTTGTGTATTATTATTACTATTATTATTTTTTATAGGAGTTATGCTCAGGCTTATAGTCAGCTGCTGGACTTACGTGTTGCGGACACAAATGCCATGGAAGTGAAAACCGTTGCTGGACTTATCAACTACAAAATATGCCGCATCCTGTTCTTCCAAAGTATGCCTCGAGATGCCATAGCCCAATTTAGAGCACACACTGAAGCCTTTAAAAATCGTGAGGGCCACAGGGATCTTACTTTTGAACACTATGGATGGTTGGCAAAACAGTATTGGGTCTTTGGGGACCTATTTGATGAGGCCATCAAGCAAGGTGTTCAGGCTGTACAAACCCAGCATCCAGGGTTTTACTACCAACAGGCCGCTCAATTTGCCATTCAACGAAAGCAATCTTGTGAACAACTATGTCAGAATGTCACCACCTATCCTGAACCTGACCCCCTTACAGGCATGGATACACTGGAATTTTTTGGCCAGAGGCCATGGAGGCCGGGCAGTTTAAGTGTGGAGCCCATTGACCCTAACAGAGAAAGGGATGGTATACTAGCCCTGCAGTTCAGAGAGAAGAATGGAGTGAACCACTCAAGTCTTATCATCACATTGTTTGGAATTGCCATATCTCAGTTCAAGGCTTTCCGCTGTCCTCGCATGAGGAGACAGCTTTTGGTTCAGATGGCCGAAGAGTACTTTAGTTCTAAAGATTATGGAAAGGCCCTGACTGTTCTAACTCACATGCTGTGGGATTATCGTTCAGAAAAATGGTGGAGGCTTTTGTCAGCCATTCTACTACGGGCCTTAAGTTGTGCTTACCTAACTGCAGGGCTCCAGGACTATGTTTCTTTGTCTTTGGAGGCTTTAGGCAATGCAGCCCAGTTATCTGCTCAGGACAAGACAAGAGTGTTTCACAACCTGAATAGAATCTTAAAGCGTCAGCTCCCTGAACCAGAACCAGGCCTTTCACCACTTGACCTTCCTCATGCCAGGGAGCTCTGGACAGCAAGTTGTGCCTCAGCAGATCCTCCGTTTGTGACAGTTGATATGAGCAATGTTGCCTCATGTGTGGAGAGTAAAGCTCGGTTTACTGAGTCCCACATTCATGTTGACAAACCAGTGCTTATAGAGGTATTTGTGAGAAGTGCATGCCCGCACCCAATACAGTTCTCAAAATTGGCAGTGACTATCACTACTCCTAGTATGAGCACTGAGCTTCCAGCTTCGATTGTGGAACCCTCTGAGGGGCATCCACTTTATTTTGAGACAAATGCAGTGAAGACATTTACTTGTCAATTTAGTCCAGATCCACGAGATGTAGGAAATGAAATTCAAATCACATCCATCTTATTGCACATGGGCTCAGAGGGAGACAGGAATATAATTCTACGATACTCTTGTGTTAGCAATGAATCTGGTGGAGCAGATGATATTTGTCCTGAACTGCAGCATTTTAGAGCCACCCCAGTAAAATCCATCAACTTTGACAGTATTCGTATCCAAGCAACCACTCTGCTTCTGCCCCGCACTTCTATGCTCGACCTCTCTATTCACCATGATGCTCCTGCATTGCTTGGTGAATGGTACAAAGTTCGTGTGGAAATGCTAAACAAGGAACTCAGCAGCGTGTCTGCATTAAATGTTGAGGTAGTTTTGATTGCTAGCCCTGATGATCCTCACCAAGAACTCACAACGCAGTTGAGCAAAGATGAGTCTGGAGAGCTGGTTTCTCTTCCAATGCAGCTGCCTGTTGGAGAACTTCCTGTGGGGAGCTCAACAGAAATCAGTTTTTATGTCAGAGCTCTTCGCTTGAATACTCGCAATCTTCTGATCAAGGTATGCAATTACAACTCAATGAGAATGGGCTTTGTAATCCAGTCCACTTATCAAATTAATTTCTAATTATTTAATTTTTTTATTTTAAGGCGAAGTATGTGATGCCTGATACTTCACTGGGTGCAAATGGAGAATCTTGGAATGTGTGTGAGGAAGTGGTGACAATTTCAGTTGTCAAACCATTTGATGTATTGACTAAATTTGTGTCACTTCAACTGGATCCCCTCACTAAAGCTGTTGCCCTAGAGCCTTTGGTTGCAATGCCACATACAGAATGTCTCTCACCGTGGCCAATTGTAATACACAATTCATCATTTGATCTGGTCAGTTTCACATTATATGCATTATGTGGTTAAAAATATTAAGTCCACTATCCTCCTAAAAATGCTAAAAGATAAATTTACTCCATTTTTACAGGCTCAACACGTTCGTTTGGTTGATGATTCATTCATCTCGCAGCTGAAAGATTTGCAGTTGCAGAAAGGAGAAATGGCTGCTGAGGCCACAGTTCTCAGTGTGAGTCAGCCTAGTGATCAACCAGTGCATGTGGGAACATACCAGCTGCAATGGAGCAGGTAAGGTGACAAAATGAGAATTCCTTCTTGACAATACATAATAATATAAAACCCTACATCATGCTTACCTTTCCCTCTTTTTAGGAAAGGGCAAGAGCACATGATCACAAGCAGTACAGTGACACTGCCTACAATCAGAGTTGAAAATGCTCCCATTTATGTTGAAATGGTTCTTCCAGCTCATGGATGGGTAAGGACTCCCATGGCTGTATCATATCGTATTCACAATCATACATCCAGGCTGATCGATGTAGATCTTAGCATGGAAGCAAGTGATGCCTTCATGTTTGCAGGTCATAAACAGGTAAGTTTGTACTTGTATGCAATCTCTTGAAGTTTGATAAAAGAGTATGGTGTAGAACATTGTGCTGTGTTTCAGCTGCAACTCTGCCTTCTACCAGAGTCAGTGCGTACACTAGACTACAACCTCTATCCGCTGTTGTCTGGGCTAGTTGCTTTGCCTCGACTTTGCCTCTCTCTAGTCAAGGAGGGTCAGCTGGAGCTCCCACCATCTGCTCTTGTGGAACTATTACAACGCTGCCTTCCAACTCATGTTTATGTAATGGTACGTGTGTCACACTGACATTCTTATTCAAACTCACAGTACCTTGTTTCAGTGTGTCTAATAACTTTCTTCTTGTTCTGTTTTAGCCACAAGCTAAGGGCAAAGCTTCAAATCCTCAAATACCCGTGCCATCATGAGGTTTATAATAAGAAGGGTTAAGTCCATTATGATTTTCACAAATACATTGTAATTCCCATGATAATCAGATTATTCCATTTGTTGTCGTCACATAAATTGTTGCTAATATGAAGTATATCATTTTGTTACTGTTTGGGTAGTTTGTTTTAGATTCATTCATTGTTCTGTTTTTTTTTTCCCAAAAAAGAAAGCTATCTGTCATAATACAGAATCTCGTACAACAAAGATGAGTGTGTTGAAATAAGCCTGGGGATCAATTCCTAAAATTCCAAAAACAAAGACCAAAAACCCATATTTTACATAAATAAAAACTGGATTCAATCTGATTTTGTGGATGGCTGTACTGAATAACTACAGTGTATCAGACTACCCTGAATTACAGTGCCTGATTGACTTTTCTGTAAGGATAGGAACAGAGAAGATAGTTAGATACAACAAAAGATATTGAGTCAGAACATATAGTAATCACAGGAAACATTTTAGTGACATCATTTTAGGAAGTAATAATTGTCTAATAATACCTAGAGAAAGGTATACTCAATCTCCAAGCATATCCAAGCAGTCGTCTCCAAGATTACTGGGTGATGTCTCCAGATCCCCAAGGTCATTAGACTCGCTAAAAATATTAGAAAAACAACAAATTATTTCAATGTTTTAAAAAAGAGGAGGTAAAGTACCAATTCGGTGAAATAAAAACAAACCTATCTAGTGAAGGCTCATTGCTGAACATTTCGGTCGGGACAGTAGGCGGGGCTTTTTCTGGGAGTAATCCCATGAAAGAGTGGCCTCGGGCGGAGAGATGCCTCTCAACTTCCTCAGGAGTCATGTGCCCATCCAAGGCTGCAGATGATGATGCAGGAGAAACTGATGGAATAGTGAGTGATCCATGACTGGTCTGAAAACATAGGAAACAAAGGGATGAGGAAAACCTGTGTAGCATGATCATTCACATTGAGAATACAAAGCAACCTTACATTTACAGAATTTTGTTTGGATACTCTCATGGCGGGTTTCTTCTTTTTGGCAGGTGCAGGGTTTTTTTGGGCGTTTGATGTACCAGCTGTATGTTGTGGGGGAGGTTGGGAACTAGATTCTAACTTTCTTCTGCAAAAGAAAAATGGCCATGAGAAAAATCTCAAGGAAGCGCATTTAAAAAGCTTGGAAGTTTATATGCCGTGTTTGCTGTAACTGACCTTTTGATGTCTTGTCTAGATACTTCTATTTCGCCATCTGAAGATTCAGTGCCTTCTCCACTCTCACTTGAAGATGATATGTCAACCTTCTCATATTGCAATAATCTGTCTAGGAGGAAACTTCTATCCCTTGCAACTTCTAACAACTTAGCTCTTGAATTCCTAAGATTTTCTTGATAGCATTCGTTCTCCTGTTAATTTTTTTTCCAATTAGTACACCAATTTTAATTTTCAAAGCATCAAAGTTAATGTAAGAACTTACATATATAAGATATCTGAGCTTCCGTTTTAGACGCTTATATTGCTCTTTATAATCTATTGTTTCATTTTGGCTCGCTTCTTCGTCTTCTTCTTCTTCTTCATCATCGTCGTCATCATCATCATCTTGTGCTTCTCTTGCTTGCTGTGCCATGGAATGCTGGTACCACCCCTGCATCATTTGTGCTCTTCCTTTGCCACTCATCTGTATCAAAAGAAGAAATAACCAATTACATGGAGAGTTAGACGGACTGTTTTTAAAGAAAGAAACTGAAGCAGCAGTAGGAAAGACCTCCTAATTTTGCACGAGTATTAAAGAGGACCCTAAGCACTTTTATTAATCAAAATTTAGAAAAGATCACTGAAACATAACCTCACCCACAACAACATTGTCTGATCTTTTACACCGTAGAACACTTAGAACACATGCTTAGAGCAAACCCCAGAAAGGGAGACTTTTCCCTGTTCTATAGAAAGGATCGGGACCCAAGAAAATGTAAAATACATGGAATGACATAAATGCAGGAGAGAAAACGATAGTGCAGAATACCTTAACACTCTCGTGCTAGTTTTTATGGATGATTGGCAGTCGAGCATCCACAAGAGAATTCTTCCCCCTATCTGTCTAAGTCACTTTCACTCGACAACAGGTTAACTTCAAAACTTTAATAACGCTCGAGGTAACGCCACTTAATCTTTGTTTATGTTTTGAAATTGTCCGGAGTTCGGCAGATCAATGATGAATTTCTCATACAAACATGTTGTTCGTTCGCGTGCGTTGGGTTGCCTAGCTACAAGGATTTTTCAACGGAACGCCTGTGTGGCAAGCAATCTCACTGCTACCACGCTGGTTGGTTTGCCTATCTACGAGGCGATCTCGTCACTGCCTCCTACAAATGTTCAAATTCTTTTCCCGCCCGATCACAGTTTGTTGTGATTTTCATAGGGCTAGCATAGGGTTATGTGTACATCAGTTTGTTCGTTTATAATTCCCTGTCAAAGTATTTACCTTTAGACTGGTGGCTGTTTGGTCTTCGTGTTGCGATGCCAGAAATGGGAGAGAATGGAGATGGGTGGACAGTGGATTGTTCAGATAATGAGGAAACGGGGTCTTCAAATAAGGTTAGAAGATGATCCTTTTAATGATTGAGATTGTGAAAACTACTTGTAAGATTTATTATCCCCTCCACAATGTTTTTGCACTCCTATTATAATGGACCATGTCCTTGGCGCTATCCTTTCTTCTTTCAGTCGGAACCTGTACCACCACCCAGCGAAATTGTCAGGATGTATGAAGCGCTGGACAGCAATGGACCCCTCCCCATTCAATGGAGTTGGCCCCATGGAAGAAAAGCCCCAACAGATGACTCAGCTTTCAATTTTGAAGATGACGATGAAGAAGAAATGGAAACAAAGTGTGTAGCATACTAGAATTATTGCTATTAATATTAGTTGTGCTGAGTGTTCCTGTGCCGTTATTCATATAGAATTATTGCTAATTTAATTTTCAGGGTGGAGGAGAAGTCAGACTTCGATTTTATGGATGAGGCAGCAACACCTGTTCTACGGAAAGGAAAAGCCTCTGGACCCAAGGGCAGTGCAAAAAAGAAGACTTCAAGCTTTTCAGGAATTTTATCGAATATGAGGAGGCATCACCAACAAGAGCGCATGGAAAAAGAGCAGACATTAAAAGTCAGAAATAAACGCTGATCTACATGTTAGTGACTAAATTTGAAACCTGGAAATAACTTATTCAATTTTATGTTTTAAGCAACTATGTGATAATTTTATAAACCCTTGTTGAAGACTGAGATACATATAATTTATGAACATATTGTTTGGTTCACTTGTGTTTGTTTTGCCATTTGATTGTTGCCTGCAACTTTATGATACCTTTACGTGTTAGTTAAAATGAGACCTACTGTGAAACCAAACTGAATGAGTTATTATTTTAACCAAGTAAAACCTCAGTTTTGTAGTCTTGACTGTTGTAAATATATATGTGTGCTTAGAAAATGAACTGTTGTGTGTGCTCTGTTATGGTTTTCCTTAGTTAAACTTGATCAAACTTTTTTCTTTTTTTTTCAAAGGAGTATTTACCTTCGTTTCACTGTCTAGATTGAAGTCAACGTATACCTGAGGATCCTAAAAACTCTGTGTGCTCCTGAAGTGTTAAAAGTGTTTGCTTGCTTGTATGGGGTACCGAGTATGTGCAATATTTGATATACGTTAAGCTGTTTTTCATATGTGGGGAGAAGAGCTAATTTTTGTTAATATCTATATTTTTAAAATACATGGCTCAAATCAACGTGTTCTCGTCTGTGTTTCTTTAATACCTTATTCACACGATCACAAGCCGCACCATAATGTCAGTGGGGAATTTATTTGGCACGGTCGCTCTCCGCCGCGACGTCAGACACTACACGCCCTCGGTTCACGAGTGCAGGGGAACCGGGTCAGTCGCTCGAGTGCACCCCTACCGAAAGAGCTGACAGCGCCCTCTCGTTACACTACTCTCGGATCTTTCTGCAACACGGGCTACAGACTCCAGACAACGCCGTGGCAAAAACGGCCTCAGCCTGGCCCGGTCGTTCTGGCGTTGGAGGGAGCACCCCCGCGAGCCAGCCGCCGCCGGTGACGTGCAACGCCAGCGCCGCCCACCGCCCTCCCCCTAGCGCCTGTAAGTATGCACTGCCAGGACCGCATTACTCCACTGTAGTGCGGGCCGCCGAATCACCCCCTACGACTTTCGCTTTACATGGTCACCCCCTCCGCTGCCAGGGGAGGTGAATGTGCCCAAACCACCCCTCGATCGCTTTGGGGGGAGGGGGGCTATGGCTTTGGCTATGGTGGGGGTACAGCCCAGCCGGCAGCGCGGCAGCCACTTGCACGCCTGCGCCGGGCTGGCCACGGACCGGCCCGCTAATCTCTCGCTGGGATCGCACTACTGGCTCCAGTCCAGCCATCCTGATTTTCCGTGTAATAGCCGTGGCAGAGAGCAACAGGAGGAAAGGGGAGGGGGGGGGGGTATCTGATGCATAGGGCCATCACGAAGCGTCCGCGTGACATGCCCGTGGCGGCCCGTGGCGTGCGGACGCGGGGAAGGGAAGGCCGCGACTCCGCCTCTCTCGCACTCCCGCCTACGGAGGCAGCCTCGACACGCTGTCTGCCCTTGTCGCACTGCAGTGCCGGGGCGGGCCACCCGGCGTCAGCGACGACACCCGTGACGTGTCGGCGGGGCCCCGGTCCGTCAGGTCGCCGTCAGGGACCCGTCACCAGCGTCAGACCCACGGCACAGGCTGTCGTGCTGTCGCTCTCACACTCGCGGGGCGTCCCGTAAGGGTGAGAGAGAGAGAGAGAGAGAGAGAGAGAGAGAGAGAGAGAGAGAGACGGCAGGGGTTTCGGCGCGGAGGCAGCCCCGGGGGCGGCTGACGGGGGGCTCCGGGCAGCAGCAGGCGCGGACCTCCCCGCCGACGTACTCCATTCGCAGACCGGCGGCCACGGAGTCGGCTCGGCGGCGCTGTGCAGTGCAGGACCCGGCAGGACCCGGCAGGACCCGACAGGACCTCACCGAGGCAGTCACCCGGGGGCCGCGGCACCCGAGACCGTCCCCTCGGCGAGGGCCGTGTGGCACCGCTGGCTTGTGCAGACCAGGTAGGCGACGACGCCGAACACCGTCGCCGTGATCCTGAACGTCGAGGAAGAGCAGCACACCACCGGCTTGCAAGACCGACTCAAGCCTGATTTCTCTGCCTCCCGCCTCTCTCCCTCCCTCCCTCCCCCCCCCCCTCTCTCTCTCTCTCTCTCTCTCTCTCTCTCTCTCTCTCTTTCCTCTCTTTCCTCTCCTCCCCTCCCCCCTCTCTCTCTCTCTCTCTCTCTCTCTCTCTCTCTCTCTCTGGCTGCCGCAGTGGCACCTGTTGGCCTTCCTCCCACACCTCTGTGGCCAGGGGCATCGCGATCTCGCCTCGCTGTCCGGTGCCTCCCGTGCAGCGTGCCGTCCGCGGTCTACACGTATACGAGAGGCCTCCCCATACAGACTGACGCTGGCGCTTCACGACCTTATTCGAATGACTTTCACGGTCGCGGGTTCGAGTCCCGGAGAGTGACACTCCTTTTTTTTTTCGTTTGTTATTTCGGATTCCAGCTCGGGTCGCTGTGATCCTCTCCGCGGCAGCATCATGCTGCGGCCCCAGCTCCGCGCTCCGCGTCGCCTCTCGTCATTCTAAGCCGGGAAAGTACGGTGCTTAATTTTGTAACTATTTGCACTGTATAAGCAGGCAATTGTTTTGGAAATTTCGGTTGTTTTTTTTTTTCTTCAATTTGTTGGGAAATATTGTGGGAAGATTCTGACGAAGTCATTAAATAATATCTACCCCCACAAAAATCTATGCAAATTTGAAAGAAAAATCGCTAGTGTCGTTTTACACTGCTTTAACAATATGTCATTCTTTTAAAATTGATTAAAAAAATAAATTTATTCTGTAATCTGGAGCTGCGGCCAGGATGCGCAGCAAGCGCGGCTTCTGCCTGCTGGGGACGGGGCTCGCCGTCGGGCTCGCCGCGCTCTTCGGCGCCCTCTACGCCGGCCCGGCGCTGCTCAAGAAGATGGTCGTCGAGGTGAGCAGCAGCTCAACTCTCTGCTTTCCGCGGGTTCAAATACCACACCAGGAGGTCGCCTGATTTATTTGATTTTTGCATGCGGGATTTCTCTACGGGTTCTTTGTTGCTCTTAATGAGACGAAAATAGAATGTAAACTGGTCGGGTGCGTGTGCGCGTGACGAACAAGACCGGCGACAACGCGACGATGTGTATGCCTGCGCACCGCTGGGCATGTCTGTGACTGGCAGGCGACGTCCGAGCGATCGATAGCTTATCAGTGAAATGAGATTGAAACGGAGCCGATTCCAAACTTAGCAGATCAAGGGGGAGGGGAGGGGGAGCGGTTGTGCGTGCACAACTGCCTGCCAGCATCGCATATCCATCCATCCATCCATCCATTGCGTGTAAAACCGCGAAACCAGACAGGGGAAAAAAAGAGAGATATTGATTGACATGGGATTTTTAAAAAACAACAATTTTTAAAGGTCCCCGTCTCTCTTGCACGGCCGTGGGTAAGTCCCACGGCCGGTGAGTGTGAGTGAGACACGAGATGAGAAGCGCGAGTGGGATGCGCTCTGCGCTCTGCACACCGACACATGAGCTCCGGTCTGCCCCCCCCCCCCCCCCCCGCCCTTTCCTCCCCACTACGTTCTACCGTTCTACGGAATGACAAAATCGATCAGATTGAGGGGGAAAAATAGAAATAGCGGACAACGTAAATTGTGGGTTTCTGAATGCGCTGTGTTGTCAGCGGCTGCCATCATCGGTGTTCTATTGTGCAACGCGACGCACTTCGGGCGCCTTCAGTCCCTCTGGACGCCTTGGATTTACAGCGCAGTCACGCGTGTTTGACGAGATTGGAACAGGTCGCTGACCTCTAGCGGGTAGGGGCGGAACCAGTAGGCGGAACCCGGGGGGACGCCAGGACGCGGAAGGGGTGAGGGCTGCACGCCAACTGCACGGCCACCAAATGTCCGCGCCGTGCGTGCGTCGTCGGCCTCGGGGGGCACGCGACGGGGTCCGCGACGACGGGGGGCTGGCGTGACCGTGACGCGGCGCGCGCCGCCCTCTTCCTCCTCCTCCACTTCCTGCTTGACGTGTTCCAGAACGTGATCCTGAGCGACGGCTCCGAGGCCCTGCAGCGGTGGAAGGTGACGCCGCAGCCCCTCAACTACTACACGTACATCTTCAACGTGGAGAACCCGGAGGCGGTGGCCAAGGGCGCCAAGCCCGTCGTCAAGGAGAAGGGTCCCTACGTCTACGAGTGAGGGAGGCCAGGGCGGCGTCGAGCTCAGGTGCAAGCCGTCGCCGACGACTCGCGTGACACCAGGTCTCTTGTTCCCGGTCAGCCTGTTCCGGGAGCGCGTGGACGTGCAGTTCCACCCGGAGGACGACACGGTCTCCTACTTCGACAAGACCATCTACCGCTTCAACCAGGAGAAGTCGGGCTGTCACTCCGAGGACGACGTCGTAACCATCCTCAACGCCCCGGTGCTGGGCACGGGGCTGATGCTGCAGCGGATCATGGAGATGGCGCTGCCGCTGTTCAACGACTCCCTCCCCTTCATCTTCCCCGGCGCCAAGACGGCCTTCATCACGGCCAAGGTGCGGGAGGTGCTGTTCGACGGCGTGCTCGTCAACTGCTCGTACCCGCTGACGGAGTTCCCCGTCGGCCCCGTCTGCCAGGGCATGCGCTCCCGCGCGCCCGTCACCTTCCGCAAGGACGGGAAGAACTACTACTTCTCCATGTTCAGCCACGTGAGTACGCGCAGGCCAGAGAGGCCAGGCAGTGCCTCTGCGCCGGGCCCTCCCCGCGGCCCCCGCCTGAGTCCCGGTGGTGTGTCCGCAGCTCAACGGGACCGACACCAAGCACCGCGTCCGCGTGAGCCGCGGCCTGCGCGACCCACAGACGCTGGGCAGGATCGCGCGCTTCGGCAACAGCTCGCGCGTGCGGTCCTGGCGGCCGGACACGCCCTGCACCATGGTGAACGGCACCGACACCACCATCTTCCACCCCTTCCTCAAGCCCCACGAGAAGCTGCCCATCTTCGTGTCGGGCTCGTGCCGCTCCATGTACGCCACGTACGAGCGGCCCATGCAGGCGCACGGCGTCCGCGGCCTCCACTACGTCGCCGACCCCAAGATGCTGGCCAGCGGCCGGACGTACCGGCCGAACCGGTGCTTCTGCGAGGCGCCGCCGGCGGGCGACGACAGCGACGAGGTATGGGCGTCTCGCCTGCGGCGGCGGCGGTGGGCGACCCGCCGCGCGCCGGTGTCCTCCGTCACCGGGTACCTCCGTTCCAGGAAGGCGCCGCGAGCGCTCTGCCCCCTGCCGCCACGGCCATGCCCGCCGCTGCCGCCACCGACACCAGCGCCGCCGCCGAGGCGCCCGCCCCCCACGGCGACGACGTCGCCACCGCGGCCTCCACCGGCTCCGCCGCGGGCACCACGGCCGCCGTGGAGGAGCAGCAGTATGACGATGACGGCCCGTCCGAGATGGAGGCCCGGAGCTGGCGCCGGCGCCGGGGGGCCAAGGAGGACCGCCGCGAGCAGAGGGACGCCTCCACCTGCCTGCCCGACGGCGCCCTCGACATGACCTCCTGCTTCGGCTCGCCGGTCATCCTCACCCTGCCGCACTTCTACCTCGGCGGCCCGGAGCTCGGCGGCTATGTGACGGGCCTCAAGGCGGACAAGGCCAGGCACGAGACGTTCGTCGACATCGAGCCCGTGAGTACATTAGACTGGTCGTCGTCGCCCCCCCCCCCCCCCCCCGCGCCCGAGCCCGGCTGACGTCTCCCTGTCGGCAGATGACGGGGGTGCCGCTGCGCGGCGGCAAGCGCGTGCAGCTCAACATGCACCTCAAGAAGATCGACCAGATCGACGTGCTCAAGGAAGTCAGCGAGGGCCTCTTTCCCATCCTGTGGGTTGACGAGGTAGGAGGCGCGCCGCGGCCGCGGGTTCGAGCGCGCCGTGTGGCCGGTGGCCGCGGAGTACGGGAGCCACGCCCCCCTGTTGCAGGGCATCGACCTGGAGGGCGTGAGCCTGGAGCAGCTGCAGAGCGCGACGCGGCGCATCGCGCTGCTGCGGGTGCTGCCCTGGGTGCTGCTCGGCGCCGCCGTGCTCATGACCGTCGTGGGCTGCGCGCTCAACGCGCACGCGGCCGGCCTCTTCAGGCGGCTCGGCGTGGCGGCGGAGCTGGCCGCGCGGAACCCTCCGCAGGGCCACGAGGGCCCCCCGTCGGGCAGCTACGGGTAGGGACCGTGGTTCGCATACCCACCCCCGCACCCGCCGCCAACACAAGCACGACTCGACTCGCACCGCGGCGCCTCCCTTTCCTCTCACGACGCCGCCTGTTCTCTGTCTGGTCTCCAGGATCGCGCTCGGCTTCGGGCCGCCGGCCCTGCGCAAGAAGAGTGTCTTGATCGGTGTCGGTGGCTATGGTGGTGGTGGTGGTGGGAAGGTGCCGCTCAGCGGGCTGCACAGCCTCAAGGGGTTGAGCATGAGCGGGGTGGGCGGGGCCTGGGGGAAGGGCGAGGCCCTGGGCGAGGCGGCCGGAGGCAGGCCCCAGGTGCTGGTGCGGACTTTCTGCTACGAAGCCCACCCCAACAGCGTCGCCAACAGCTAGGCAAATGCGCTGCACTGAAAACTTCCCTGTTTTTTTTTTTATTTCTGTCTCTGTCTAACTCACCAGAATTTAGTAGATACTGTAATCATATTTTTTTTAAACCCACATCTTGTATTAATGTTGTGGTCGTGTTCACAAAGGTACCTGATCCATAGCAAGAAAGTAGACTACTTTACTAAACTCGTTTCCGCGTTGTCTTGAACAGTCAGAAGGAAGAGCCGGGCGCTCCCATGTGGTCCGTGCCATCGAGAGAGAGGAGCAACGGCAAGTAACACAGGCCCAGCCCCATCCTGCGGCACGGACCCTCGTGTAGCATCGTCTGCCTTGTTTTTTCGTTGTTTTCTTTTTTTTTCTAATTGTAGAGCCTAGTTGTTAAGTTTCTGTCTCGATGTGTTCTGGCTGTAAATACATATGGATTAGAAGGAGTGACGGCTTCTAGTACTTATTCTCAACAGTTGCACACACGCACGCACTCCCCCCCCCCCCCTTTCTCTCCCTTTAATTGACTGTGGGACCTTCAGGCCTATGGTGGCCTAGGGCAGTATTCCCAAGGAACACTCCAGCGAACCGCTTGAACGTTCCGCAAACGTCGCGGGCACACACCTCGATTCCCAGCCAATCACAGAGCGTGGCTGTCCCCACCTCGTGCCCCAACACGTTGGTTGCCATGGCGACGGTGTGTTTATACTGCGACTGGACTGCCCTCCAGCAGGAGTATCTGCCATTCATTCCATTATTCCATTCACTGACGGAGACACCTTGATCGAGTTTGAACACGTGGTAACCGACACGGCGTGCGGCAAGTCTCCCTCTTTCTTTCAGGTTATTAGGTTTTATTTGGAATACTAGGGATGGGACAATGAGGTTCAAAACATCATTGGCAAAGGAACCAAAACATACTGACTTTGTTACTTGTGTGGATTGGAACACAACAGAGGAAGTTTACTCATGCAGGTAAGCGTTTGCTTCTATTGATCTTTTGCTTTTAATATAATCATGCACAGGTTTACCAATTTTAAAATCATTATGTTTACAGTGACGATCACACACTGTTAAGATGGAATTTGATGAATGGGGAAACGGTCAAGATCACTGATCTTCCCAATAATCTGTATCCAACTGATATGCACTGGTTCCCTCGGGGACCTGGTAGCAATCGGAAACAAGGGTCTGATCTGTTAGTCATAACATCCGCTGATGGTAGGTTTCTGTACATATTGTTACTCAACACCCCAAAGGAGAATTCTGTGATACTTGTCAACTGAAACTCTTGAATACGCGTATGAACAGGCAAGTTCCACCTCTTGAACAGAAATGGGCGTGTAGACAGGACTGTTGATGCCCACAAAGGGGCTGTGCTTGTGGGTCGGTGGAGCTACGATGGTGCAGGATTGCTGACAGGTACACTTTGAAACTGTTTTTAAGTTGTGCTAGAAATTTCATTTGATCCGAATTGACCTGTTTCAGCTGGAGAAGATGGCCAGGTAAAAATCTGGTCACGAGGTGGAATGCTGAGATCTACTGTGGTCCAAGCTGGAGCCCCAGTGTATAGTGCAGCATGGAGTGCAGATTCCAATCAAGTTTTGTATGCTCAAGGCAAAATGCTAGTTGTCAAACCATTAATGCCCAACAGCAATCCTATAAGGGTACAATTCATGCTAAAATCACAGGTTTTCAGATTATTTAAAAATTGCCTTTGAAACGTACAATAAACAATCAATACTTTTACAGTGGAAAGCCCATGAGGCACTTATTCTGAAAGTTGCATGGAATCCAAGTAATAATCTAATAGTATCAGGAGGCGAAGATTGCCGTTATAAGGTACATAAGTTTTTAGAGAAACTAATTGCCAGGTTGATTTTAATAGCACAAAATTATAGTTACATTGACATCTTATAGGTATGGGATCCATTCGGGCAACAACTTTACTGTAGTGGACTTCATGAATATCCCATTACAGCACTGTCCTGGGCCCCAAATGGAGGTCTATTTGCGGTTGGATCCTTCAATACTTTACGTCTATGTGATGAAAGTGGGGTAAGTAAGGAAGAAATGCTGTGCATAGCTATGAAATTTGAAGAACATTAATTTATTTATTTTGTACCAGTGGTCCCATTCATTAGAAAAGTTGAGTACTGGAAGTGTTTATGCCTTAGCATGGTCAAGTGATGGAACACAGATCGCTGGGGCCTGTGCTAATGGACACTGTGTGTTTGCCCATGTCATTGAAAGGTTTGTGATATGGTTTTAAAATTAGTCTACCCTTCAGTGACTTCTGGATAAAATAATACTTTTCTTGTCTATTCCAGGCGCTTAGAATGGCACCAGTATGAGGCAACTCTTACAGGCCGCAGGAACATTTCAGTTCGAGATGTAAGCAATGAATCTTGGGAGCGATTAGAGTTTCCGGACAGAGTCATTCAACTTGCATTGGGCTATGATCATTTGGTGGTAGTTACTCCATCACAGTGTCATATTTTTGACAGCCATCATTGGAATACACCAAGCATATTGGAGTTACGAGAAGGTTCTGTTTGCATGCTGCTCTTATGTCCAAAGTATGTGTAATAGTTTTATGCTCCAGGAGAGAGAGAAAATTGATTGTGAAACAAAAAGAAATAAAATACTGACACAATTTTAACAGGTTCTTTCTGTTGGTGGAGAGAGCAAGTGTTAACTTGTACAGTTATGAAGGCAGGCTAGTCTCATCCCCACGTTGGGCTGCCATGCAACCAGAAACAATGAATGATAAAAGCATTAGTCTCAGTGATGACACTATTGCTGCAAGGGATCAGAATGATGCAAAAGGT
Organism: Megalurothrips usitatus; assembly: GCA_026979955.1. Classification (NCBI taxonomy): domain Eukaryota; kingdom Metazoa; phylum Arthropoda; class Insecta; order Thysanoptera; family Thripidae; genus Megalurothrips; species Megalurothrips usitatus. The sequence goes on from CM049606.1 coordinate 8,209,967, forward strand.
GCTGCATTAATACTTTCCTTAACTGTCTTAAAGTATGTTGTTAAATACATTTCTAATGAGTTCTTCTGTTTTTACAGTTATTCATATATTTGAAATTGGATCCACAAAAGCTCTCTCAGAAGCTCCACCTATGCTGCATACGCTTGGGATATTAGAAATAGCGCTCAATCAGGGAGGATCTGCAGCAGATCGCCTCATAGCCTTTGTGGACCGAAGTCATGACCTTTTCCTTGCGTCGGTTCATGGTACCGGACAACGTAAATTTGGAAAACTAGGCAAGTTAAAATTTACATAGTTGAAAGATGTTCTCACAAGCTCAGAAATAACATTTTTTCCTTTAAAATTTTAAAATTATAGGTAGAATGGTGCAGTCCTTGCGCTGGAATTGTAGCATCAACATTTTAGCAGCTATCCAGGATACTACACTAACTGTATGGTACTACCCTGCTGTGATATTCAGTGACAAACGTATTGTTGAAAAAACATGTGTGAGAAATGATTCCAGGTACAAGTACTTATTGTTCAAAATGTCATGTGAAAAGAAAATTTTTAAACACTTTGATAAGCTTTCTCCTGCAGTGACTTTGGGAAAAACCCTATTGTGGCAAGTTTTGTTGGTAATCATGTTGGTGTTAGAAGAGTGGATGGATCATTAGTGAACAGTTCTGTGCCGATGACTGTTAACATACTTCATGAGTTTGCTTCATCATCACGCTGGGAGGAGGCTCGAAAACTGTGCCGTGTTGTCAAGGCAAGCAATGAAGCTAAGAAATTATATGTATTTCCAAGCAAATTTTAAAATAATCATAATCCTTTACTTCCTAGGAAGATGCTTTATGGGCCTGTTTAGCAGCAATGGCAATCAAGGCTAAAAACTTGTTGATAGCTGAAGAGGCCTATGCAGCAATTGAAGAAATGGACAGGGTGGAGTACATTCAACACATTAAGGTAGTTCTGCAAAACCACATCCCACAAAATAAAAACTGAAGTGAGGATTAAATTCGTAATTTTTCTCTTACTTCCCATGTTCTAGAAAATTCCAAATCGTACAGCACAGATGGCTGAAATGATTTTAATGACGGGAAGTATTGAGGAAGCTGAAAACCTTCTATTACAAAATGGATTGATATTTCGAGCTATAATGGCCAATGTCAATTTACACAACTGGATCAGGTATTAAAAAAAATATCCGTGAGGGAAAAACACAAATGCATCTTTTACCCCTTTTGATGGGCTGATTTTGTTTTATAGAGCACTGGACCTTGCAACCAAACATCGCACACATGTTGACACTGTTCTGTACAATCGGAACCAGTATTTAGAGGCAATCCAAAAGTCAGAGACAAGTGAAAAATTCTTGGCATTGAAAGATCAGGTTGGTAACTGAGCCAGTATTATGATTGACTTTAGTGAAGTCATTTTTGAAAGCATTCATGAAAGCATTTTCTAACTAATTCAATCCATTACTCTGCTCAGATTAAACTGGATCCAGACAAAATACAGAGAGAAATTGACCGAGATTTGGAAAGAGAGAAGGGTAGTGCGAAATAAAAAATAAAACTTATGACAACAATATTTAATTTTTGTTTTCTTCTTTGTCGGAGTCATCCCATAAAATATGAATTGTATCACAGAAAAATATTGAAAATAAAATTGTTTATTTTATCTGCGTATTGCTTCTGGTGCCAAAAAGAATTCAGTAAAAAAAAAAACCACACACACACAACCACTTACAAACACAATGTCAACGCCGGGCAAAATTGCTGTCCATAGCCATTTTAGAACGCTGAATTGTGTTGAGTTTGGATTTAATTCTGCCCTCAACAGACGCTGTTGCTGTGGCTTTGGAAAACTGTTTCCTAGAAGAGAAAAACCAAATGAAACAACACCATCCAACAACAAAATGAAATCAAGAGAAGAATGTACCATCATACCTGGCAAAGTCATCATCAAAGTCTTCTTGATGTTGCTTTTTCTCCCGTTCTTCCTCTGACCTATATCGTCTCACATTTTCCTCACGCTCCCTGTCCCGCCATGATGCGTTGTCCATCATTTCCCGCCGCCGCCTTTCCTTTTCCTCGTCTGTAAGCTTAACTCTTTCCTTTCGCTGCCAGGGAGTTGGTTTAGGCTGAGAGGCAGCTGGTTTAACTTCCTGAACCACAGGATTGTTCAGTTTGACTGGTTTTGAACCATCGGGCATCTATAGATCACACAAATATAATTAAAATAAATTAAGATTTCTGAACATTATGAAAGATTCTCAGCAATATTCACATATATGACTTACCACTAGTCCATAAGATATCTTCTTTTTCCGACGGTCATTGTCAGAATCATCTGAACTATTACTACGGGAACGTTCTCTCCTGACTTTAATTCCCTTGTCTCCTCTCCTGTCCTCCGAAAGAGGCGATGCTAATCTATCTTTGTATGTATTTCTTTTCTCAGGTGAGCTTACTCTCTTTCTGTGTCTGCTGGTCTCTGGACTGCCGCATCTTCTATTCATTTTGCCTTCTTTACTGTCATAGTGTTTCAACTGTTGATCTTTATGATGAGAGTACCTCTCTCTCTCTCGACTTCTTGATCTACTCTGTCTTCTAGACGTCTTGTCATGAGATTTGGATGGCCTTGGACTTCTGGATTTTCTTCTGGCATCTCGATGATCATAACTGTTGCTTGTAAACTTTTTCCTCTTGTCATTCGAATCAGAGGGAGAACATGACCTCCTATGATGCTCCCTGTCATTACTTTGGATATCACCAGTGTGTCTCTTTTGTCTTGGATCAGCATGATTCTCATCATCGACACTAGCTGCACTGCTACCACTGCTGCTACTGTCACTTCTCTCCTTTCTGGCCTTTTTCTTGAGTTTTCTGAGCACATCACGGTCTTTCAAAGCATTTTTCAATCTCTCCGTCAGGAGTGCATCAAGCATTTTATCTTCGTCTTTCTTACTTGATTTCTTGCTCTTCTTTTTCTTTTTCTTGTCCTTTTTCTCTTCTGACTTAGAAGCTACCTAAAAAGATGTTGAGTCATTTATGAGATACATCAGGAAAAAGACACAAAGCATACGAGGTTTTAGATTGAAAAATATACAAACCATTTTCTGCATTTGCTTTAGCCTAACTGGGTTATTATACAACTCTTTGGCTTTTTGAACTGCTCTTTGCCGGATCGCCATGAGTGGATCTTCATTCATCTTGCGAGCCATGTCCACTTGATCATTTAATAAACTACTCTTAGCTTCTCGTATTGAGCCAGGCAGCCTTTCTGCAAATAGAATCAAAGAGAGTGAATGAGTGAAAACATCAAACTGTGTGTAAATGAGCCAAAAACTATCAAAAATAAATAAATAATGAAGCAACCAACCTTCATCTTGAAATGCAGAAGGTCCACCATTTTGTTCACTGTTATATTTTTCAAAGCTCTTGTCTATTGCCTTGCCTAGCAAATATTCTTCACGGTTAACTGATTGACTGGGCCCCTTGTACATCCATTCCAACTTGAGATCATCTTTTTTTCTGTAGACAAGTTTAAATTACAGTCAAAACAAAAATTTGATGAGCATGATAAAGTTCTCATATTAACTTACTTTACAACTCCTGTGTCTTCGGCAAACTTTTGTATATCTTCTCTATCTCTCTCTGCATTTATTTCCCTCTGCAGTTCCGCTATTCGTTTCTTCTCCTCGGTATCCTTCTGCTCTGCTTTCCACACCCTCTCCATATTTTTCATAGTGTTTGGGTGCCATGATTTTTTCAAGTTCTAGAATGGAATTTAAGGAAAATTAATGAAGAGAACAGAGCTACAGCCATGCAACGAACAGTATGAAAGCTGACAGACAGGTCATGCCTTAAAATGAACATGGTTAGTTTTCCACAATCTACAATGGCAATGTACGCTTGAAAGATTATTAAGGAAACTCGCAGAAAAATAGAAGAGATGGAATATTTCCAAAATGTTGAAGAGTGATAGGTTAAACAATATTCATTGAAGACACTTATCTCAAAATTAGAAGAACCTTACCAAGTCTCCTCCACCCATGATAAACCTGATGTACTGCGACTCGGATAATATTAAAGCACAGCCAAGACGCTACGATTGATCAGATACTTTTTGTAAAATATCCTTCAAGGTCTTCCAATTGTTTACTGTTTTGCCCTCCCTCGCCTGCTGAGCCTGGTGAAAGCAACACGCATGAAAACAAAATCAAGGTTTTAAAAAATCGAAGAGGGGAAAGACGGATGTTACTTGTATTGGCTTTTGTTGATAAGTAACCAATATATTGTTTTGTACTTTTAACAAGGTGCGGAGTTATCACTTTTCAAATGAAGAAGATTTCACTAAAAAGGTTCAGCCTCAAGCAAGAAAAGCTGTCGAGTTTTGGAGTGGCAGCATTGATCATTTCACTTTCAGCTTTCAGATCGCTTGTATCAAGGGGGCCGTGAAGTGTCTGGACGAAGTCACCACCCACATGAACGTCAGCTGGCTGTCTTGGGCTCATCTGTACTGTGGTCTCGAGCTTTCCAACTCAAGCTGCTGCAAAGCAGCTGCGATTCTGCAAAGTGCTTGACGCGGTCCGTGTTGTTCAGTGTTGCGGTTCCCTTATATCTCTGTCCATAGTGGCCACACTTGTGCCAAAATGGCTGTTCAACAACCTAATGTCATGGACGTAAACACACTTTATGACTTGAGTTCCACAGTCATAATTAACTACTTTGACTTATACGAAAAGGAACTCAGGTCTTTGCCAGAAAACATTTTGTTCGATCTCTATTACAAGGTACGTATCGCTCGTCGATCGTGTTCTTGGCGACTTGAATGGCTTTTGGTGAACACTCTGGTTTTTCTTGTGGGAAAATTGGGGCTGTTCGGAATGGGGACCTCGAGAATGTAATCTTTCCCCCTCCACTCCCATTTGGCCAGTGATAATGGCTAATGGTTTGTTTTGTTTCGCTCTTTTTTCATGATGTTTTTGAAGTACAGGAAATCTTTGTTCCGAACATGCTCTACTACGTCGGACTTTCAAAATAAACGCTCTTGCGTGTGTCGACGCGAGCTCCATGTCCGCGAGCTCGACATCCCTCTGTTTCCTTGATTTTGAAGCAGTGAGGGAATTTTTGGTGTTGCGCAAACTGCTGCATTTCATCGTCGGCAGATCCGAATTATGACTTTTCACACAATCTAGAATTTGGGTTGTCTTCTGTTTGACCCCCCAAACATGGCCATGGTCCTTGTCACCACCCTTCGCAAAAGCTTCCCATCTTCTACGTTTCATTGTCATTTAATGATGCTTCTGTTTTGTGATTCTCTAGGCTTGTTCACTTTATTTAAATCTCTTGGTTTATAATATTTTAATAACATATAAGGGGGCTAAGACAGGACAAGATCTCATGTTTGTATACAAGCGCATGCTAAATGAAACTCCTCTTATTGCGGAATGTTAGCCTTGACAGACTTTATCTCTGTATATTGCCATGAATTTGATCTTTTGCTCTATCATTAATGGGACCAGTTGTGTTTTTCATCACGCCAATGTCATGGAGTAAAGTTAATCTTACATGAACTTTGCTCCATCTTCCGCTTGGATTGTTTATACTTTCTTCGTTCTGTTTATGGCTGTTTCTCTTGCAGTTACATCAAGAAAAGAGAATATGCATTTTAGGCTGGGAACTGATTGACCTGAATGTATTTGCAAGGATGCTGAAAGTAACTCATAAAAGAACACAACTGCTGCAGTGCTTCCAGGTACATGTTTGTACAATTGTATATGCTGTAGACTAATATGCATGTTTTCTTATCCCTGGTTGTTTCTGGTAATCATGAAGTTACCACTGACTATGTTGGTTTTTAAACTTTTCTGTTTTGCCATCAGTCTCTCATGGATCATGGAACAAAAATATCACGTGAATTATCCACGGCGTATGCTGACAAATGTATGTGTTCTCAAATGTGCCCCTCACTTTTGGAATCAACAATTGATTTAGGACTGAGATTAGGTGGGTAGTAGTCCGCTTTTGTTTATTCTGCTATATCTTTCCGCTGCTTGGAGTAAACAATTGTTGACTAGCATTTTCTTTCCCTGGCCTTTGCGCTGATTCCTTATCAGTCTGCCCGGTTATCATTGCATCTTTCGTTTGTTTAAGATAAATGTTTGCAGCCTGATCTCAATTTAATCCTCTGATTCTGTTCCAGGGGCTTTCTTGAGTGATGCTGGGTGGTTTGAGGATAGTGAGGCAGTTTTAACTCATTGTAGAGATCTCTGTCTGTGTGTGCCAGAAACTCCATCCTCCCTCCGAAGAACATTGGAATGCTATCACAAGTAAGTGATTGCCATCTTTTGTAGTGGCCTTATGAAATTATTGATCCGTCTCCCTACAGTAACCACCTCACCTGATGGTTTCAGACTCTTTCACGTTCAGGCTGCTTACTGTCTATTCCCTGAAGCAGCTCAGACCTACCAAGATGTTAATAAACTTATACAGACACTAAGAAAGATGAACGAATTACCGAACTTAGCTGCCCTGTACAAGGAGTTTTCGCTTCACTTCTTCCTACGTAGTGAATATGATTCCGTAAGCTTATCTGACTTGTTGGTCAATATTGAACGGGTGACATATCTTCGTGGGGTAGTAATATCTTTGATTTACTTTTCACAGGCTCACAAATGGAGTGTGGAAGCTTTGAAAGAGCTAGTTCCCGGTCTACCAGCGACTGTTGTGATAGATGTTCTGAGACAACTTTCCAAGACATGTGTTGTGAAACGCCAGTTCAAAAAGGCAGACATTCTTATTCGACAAGCTGTGCGAATGGCTAATGAAGTTTATGATTCAAGCCATCCAAAGCTGGCTGACGCCCTCCTTGATTATGGTTTTTTCCTATTGAACTTTGACTGTATTAACCACTGTGTGAAAGTTATTCAAAGGGCAGTGGAGATCAAGAAAGCTACTTATCGTCGCAAAAATATTTATGTTGCTTCAGCTTTGGAAGATCTTGCCTATGCTCTTTATGTGTTCGAATATAGTACTGGTAGATTTAAAAGGGCACGGTAAGTTATATGCTTGAGGAAACTTATGAATGAGTGCCACTTCGAGTGTGCTTGCACTTATTTGTTTGCATCTGTTTTACAGAGAATTTGCTGAAGATGCCATTAATATTCTGGAAGAGCTTTTGCCCCTAAATCATCTCATGCTGTCCACGGCCAAAAGAGTGAAAGCACTTATCTTAGAAGAAATTGCCCTTGATATGCAAAACAATGTACTTGGTATGTTGATTGTGTAATGCTTTGAGCTGCGAAATTTCACTATGACTAAATTATAATTTGTTTGCCATTGTTACAGTGGAGTGCTTGCTGCCCGATGCTGAAGAACTCCACATCACTGCCTTGGAACTTTCAATCCAGGCTCTTGGTGATAACAATGTACAAACAGCTAAACATTATGGTAATCTTGGTCGTTTGTATCAAAGTATGAAAAAGTACAAGGTATGGTCTACACTATCATACTGTCCTATACTTTTGGCTTTTGTGGCAAGAGATGTTAAACTACTGTTTATCTATGCAGGAAGCTGAAGAAATGCATCTGAAAGCAATTGCAATCAAGGAAGAGATGCTTGGGAGGGATGATTATGAAGTTGGATTATCCCTTGGTCATTTGGCATCTCTGTACAGTTATCACACGGAGCAGTTTGAGAAGGCAGAGGAGCTGTATTTGAGATCGATTGAAATTGGTGAGGTTCTGTTCTTTATGCTTATGAGCGGTTTTTATACTGGTGTTGTTAAATTATAGTGAAATTCTTTCTTTGCAGGTCTGAAACTATTTGGGGACACATATTCTGGTTTGGAATATGATTATAGAGGTCTTGTTCATGTGTATGGGAAGATGGGGGATGTGGAGAAAGCTGCACACTTTAGTTATGTTCTGAATCAATGGAAAGTTCTCAGAGAACAATTAAGTATGCAAGAAAGTCACATTGTTTTAGACGAGACAGGGCCATTGCAGCCTTTGCCTGAAATAATTGACTTTTTTTTAAAGGATTAGCATAAGGTTCAACACCTTCAAATTAATGTGTTCCCTCTTCTTTTAGCCTGTGTCGAAGTTGTAACTTCATGGTGGCATCGAATTATGACATTCCTGATGATTGCATTTTAAAGGTCTTTTTCCACAACATACCTTTGAAAATGTCTCAATTTGAAATTGTAATCATTTCTGATGATGGTGATTTTGTTGCGAATTTGTTATCTAACCATCTCTAGTCATAATTTCCGTGCTCTTGTTGAGCAAGTTGTGCCCCTCTACTAAGACTTTCTGGAGATGGAACCTTTAATTTGTAGGTATTGAATGAGTTCTGATGTGATAAGTTGTCTTCAAATTTGCTGCCCGCAATTTTTATTCTGACCCTATGTTTTTCTTTCGTGGAAAGAAAAATGAAAGTTGTTTTAAGACTGAGCTACTGAATCTGTTCATCAGAATTTCGGATTCTGTTCTAAGCATCAGCTGTTCGTCTCTTGTTTTAACTTCATTCAGACAACCTGAATTTTAACTGCTATTTAAAGACTAAATTGATTGACTCATATTGACTTGTTGCAGTTTCACTGGTAGTATTTTTGTCTGGATATCTTGGTATGCCTTTGACATGAGTATGTACATTTTTGTAAACGTTTCATAACTACTTATTAACTCTAAAAATCTTCAAACTGCAGCTACAATACTTTTAGATAATAAGTGCTTGAATGGTAGGAAACTTCATTCAAAAGCAGTATTTTACTATGTTTTACTATGTATTTTACTATTTTTAAGACAATTCACATCTCTGCAACCTTTCATTCTCATTCAATCCTGTAGTTCATTTTCACAATCTCCACTTCTGCTTTCGAGCCATTATTTATTGCAGTACCACTATTTGTTATTAGGTATAAGTTTAAGATTCCTGTATGCACAAATGGTGATTAAAGCCAGTATCTACTGGAGCATCGAGCGCTGCAGTTTGTGTATGTTGATTTTTATTTGTAAGATTCTCTTCTCTTCTGTCCAATTAGAGAGGTAGTCATTCAAAATCCTTCCCTTGTAACAATCACATTTTGTTCGTAGAGATTTATTAATTGTTTAGATATTGAAATATATGTACATATAAATATATGCCTAGTCATTTGCTTCTGTTCATCTCCATATTTTATTGTATATAGTGAACATAGTTTCTCAGGATCAAATATGACATCATGCAGAGACTCCAGTCACCTCCTGTGTTTTGTGAGCTATGTTTCATTCCACAGGATGTGGACAACACCTACATAGTCGCCACTCTAAGCGAAGGTTATTGCTCGAGCCCTGCGCAAATGTTATCAAAGTAATTTGACCTATCATAGAAATTGTATTTTGTATTAACTTAGAAAGTATTAAAATAAAGCCTTTATCATAAAACTTTGTTGTTGACGATGAAATCTTGGAGACTTAGTGTTTTCAGCAAAGCTGTTCAGCCCTCAATGGCGGGCAGCTGTGATCATTTTCCATTGTGGTTTTATAAGTGTGCAAATATCCTGGTCAATGATTTCCAACTGTCTGAAACTTGCCCTATGATCGAGTGTGAACAGCTTCAGATGATGACCAAGCTACACTTCTATTGTTAATTGATGCAGTAATAAGGTTGTGTAGGAGCCTTACAAGACACCGATGTATTGATCTTGAACTCCTGCTCATTTGCCTGATGTTTTTGCCCATGTTTATTAAATTTTATAATGTGCTCTTTTGCCTCCAGAGGTTTGTTTGACAAGCAATTCGGTTTATTTGTAAATAATGCGTTGATATTTCACTTCTGTATTTATGCCTCATGATATTAATGGTTAAGAACGTGGGTGTCGCAAGGATGTTTGATATATATCTTGTAAAGTAAGACCAAGACTGTCGAACTTAAACTCACACGGTATGTGGTGTGATGTGAGACCACAAAGTTCTAATCTCAAGGCTTCTTTTTCTCTCTGGGGGAGGAGATAATTGGCTCTGAATTCGTGAGTACGCGCTAATGTGCTAAATATCAAAGTTTTATATCTTAGAACTTGTGACTGTCACACATGTTTTGAGTTACGTTGCAAGCACACTGATTTTTTGCAACTTTTCTTTTGTATTTTTAACACAATATCCTTACTAGTGGTAGAAACAATGAATTCTTTATAATTTTGCCTATAAATTGCCAGGCAGACTGCAATTATAACATGATAGTAATTGTGACTGCTTACTTATTATTAGCTTAAAAATTGAATGTAAATGCTTTCAAGTTGTCCATATATTACAATGTTTAATTGCATAAAAGTTGGTTAAGTTCAGAAGTGGTATAACTATATGTATCTGTAGATGTATTCTTTGTTATGAATTTGGCAGCCTTTCTGACTATGGGTCTTCAGGGACAAAAGCCTTGAGCTGGTTACCTCAGGCAAAAAGTTAACTCGGGAATAATTTTGCAAAGATTATGATCCTAAGGATTTTGTGATAAATGAGAAACTATTTTAGGTTTGAACCATGACGCTCAATATTGCGTTGACGGACATGTGAATCATGATGGAAATAAGAATCTCGGCATGCGAGGCGCAATGACCTTTTGATTGTGATTATACATGGAATGGTACTTTGAGATGAGTGTATCAACTAGAAGGCGATTTGAGGTCTTGTCATCTTGCTGGAATGGGACTGCTGTATGTTAGTGTGCTGGGTGGAAGTTCTACTTTTTATTAAGGAGACCACTGTCAGAGGCCACCCTGTGTCTCAGCATTAGTGGGTATATGGCATAGAGTACATAGAATTGAATGTTAAGATATAATGATTTTATTTGTGTTGATGTTTCTTAGTCTTCTATAACACTTTGTACATTTCATTGTTAAGATTCGTCTGTTTGTGCTTTATGGAAGCAATGTATGAAATACATGTATCCATCGACATCGGTTTTCGCTTATTTTCCCTGTTAACACCCCAAATATGACCAAGCTGGACAGCGAATTTACTGCATTTACACAGTTGTCCCTTTTTTTCCCCGAGTTTTGAGGTCACAAAGCAAACTGGGTGTGCCCAACATTACGTAGAGCCACCTCAGCCCCTGGGAGGTAGTCGGTGACCAACCCGCACTATAGACGAGCAATGCGGGCGGGGCAGGAACTATCCCCCAGGGGCTGACGGGGTGCAGTACGGGGGCAATACCGCGAGATGTCGCTGCAGGTCACCAGCCGCGGCGCTCCGTCCGCCGGCGCCACAATGACAGTTGGCATCACTGACTGCCACCTCATTTAAATACGGACAGGATTTCCTCCACTTTTGAAAACGGTCCCGAGTAGTATAATAGCAGGTGCGTTGCACTGCGTGATACACTGTGCCAATCATGCAGGGCAATCCGGACAGGAACGACCAGGGAGACTGTTTCGGTCAATTGAACCTTTTAAAGATACAGTGCCTCAGAGAAACGGTCGCAAGACTGGAAAAGACGAGTAAGGTGAGTGTTTCGCGGCTGGTTTCCAAGGGAGCACAGGTTAAGTAACGGTTCGCAGTTCGCACAAATAGGACGAGCGCCACGCGCGTTCGCTATCACGATCTTGTTTCCCCCCTGCGACAGGAGAAGTTCATGTTGGCGGGCTCCTTGGTGGCGAGTCAAGTCCAGCAGAGCGCCGCCCTGCAGTGCGAGCGCGCCAGGCTGACGTCGCTGAGGGCGAAGGCTTCCGCGCTCGGTGAGGACGCCAACCCCCTCTGTCCTCTTCTCCCTTCCTCTTTTTTTTGTGGATTGAGGCGTTTGCAGTAATCAGGACTCCCTGCTGGGCCCCACCTTGATCCACTCGCGCTTGGGATCCGCGACGAGCTGGCGCGCCGCCCCACGGCCGCCGCCGTTGACGTCCACCTTGAACCACCCCTTGGCCGTCCCCTCCCCCTCCTCCGCGGCCCCGGCCTCGTCCGCCGCGCGGCCGCCGCCGAGTCCGCCGGCGCCTTCTTGCTGCCGCCGAGCCCCAGGAAACTCTTGATGCTGTCCATGCCGAACAGCCTGGGCTTGATGTCCGCGGCCGGCTGCCCGCGGCCGCGGCCCGCCCCCGGGGTGGTGGACGCCGCGCCCGACGTGGCCATGGTCATCACCATGGTGAGCGCAGCAGCCGCGGCAGCCGCCTGTACCGACATACAACGCCCCTGGCTGGTAGGAAACCCGGCGGCAGGCGGCCGCAGGCGTATTGCCACCGACAGGCAGTCGTGCTCCTCACCGGCAGCCGAGACCGACCGAGACCGCATGGCGGCTTCAGCGTCACGTTGTGGTTCACCGGGGCCGGGAGCGGCACTCGGCACTCTCTCTCCCGGGCGCGCTGCGCCAGCTGCGCCAGCTGCGCTGCGGGGGCGTGGCGGCTGCGGTCCAGCCCTTCCCCGCCAAGGCGCCGCGACTCTCCCCCCTCCCCCCCCCCTGCTCGGTACGGCGTCACTGATAGCGCATACTACCCTGCACACGGCACGGGCACGGCCGCCTTCGTAAAGTGGCGCAGGTAGGCACCGACTGTGCACTTGTGTTTCGGATGCTTTCTTCCTCCTCTCGCGCTCGACCCGCGCGGCGGAATACGCAGTGACTTTATTTCTCTCCCGCGTCAATCTCATCCGGTTGGCGCCTTCACGCGAAGAGAGAGAGAGAAGAGAGAGAGAGAGAGAGAGAGAGAGAGAGAGAGAGAGAGAGAGAGAGAGAGTGTCGGGCGGGGGGTATCTCCAGCCGTATGCTGTGCGGCCAGTGGACGCGGGGTAGATCCGTCCTCTTCTGGTTTCAGGCGTGCGATCGCCAGATGGCGACGCGGGTCGAGGTGCGGCCGCTGCCGCCGGGGGTCGAACCCGCGACGCGTGGACGCAGACGGACGACGACATGGAGGCCGAGGAGATTGCCCGCCTGAGGCGACGGCGCGCGGAGCTGGTGGAGGCGACGCGCAGCATGCCTAAGAACACCGCCCACATGGTGGGGCTGCTCAAGGTGTGGGAGCAGGGCAGCGTTTAATTAAAGGAATGGCGACTCGATTTTCCTTTTTTTTTGTCCTTTCTTTTCTCCCTTCACACTGATGTTTTTTGGGGGGGATTATCTTTCCTGTCCTTAGAAGCGGAACGCGGTGCTGCTGGCCCGGGAGGAGCGGGCGGCACAGCGGCTGCGGGCGGAGTGCGAGGAGAAGGAGCAGCGCGTGCGGCAGCTGCGGGAGCGGCTGGCCTGGCGCGGCGAGACAGCCCCGGGGGGCGCGGCCAGCAATGCTCCTCTCGTGTCGAACCAGTTACATTTTGTGTCCGATTCAAAATATTGAATTACACGGCGAGGTAAAAACCCTCGATGTTTCGGCCCGATTCGTCGCCGTGGCCGAGTACATTGTACACTCTCCGTGTTTTACTGGCTTCGGCGGGGCGCCCGTGATTCGCGCCGAGACCGCCACAGAGTCCACCTCCGCCCCAGTTCAGTGGACGGGCTCCGCGGCGGCGTCCAGCTCTTCGGGGGTCTCGTGGTGCACGAGCAGGGCGCGGCCGGTGAGGCGGCCGAGTACGGACGGCAGCACGTCCCGGCTGGCCCAGGCCGGCGGCGGCGTCCCGGACGCCGGGGGAGGCCCGCGCGCCGTCCAGCAGTCCAGCAGGCAGCGCTCCGCCACGAGCACGGCCTCGGCGCCGGCGCCCAGGTCGCCGGGGAAGTGGTCCCCAGGGCTGAGCAGCAGCAGCAGCACGGACTGCGGGAAGGGCGGGCACGTGTCGTCGCACAGGTGCGCGATGGCGGCCGCGGCCCTCGGGTGCACCGACTGGAGGTCGCGGATCACGGCGACGTGGTGCTCGTCCAGGCGGCGGCTCAGCGTCTCGTACAGTCGCCAGTAGTCGTCCGACGACGCGAAGCTGTGCCCCATCAGCTCCACGGCCTCGGGCGGGGTGGACGGCCAGCCGCGGAGCACGCCCTGGGGGCCCCGCACACCGCGGGCTCGATACCGGGCCGGGGGGATGAATACTCAATTACCGGTGGCCGAGGCCGGCCGAGGCCCACCTGCACCGCCGCCGCCAGGGCCCGGGCCAGGCGCAGCGCGGTGGCGTCGGCACGGGGCTCGCTGACCAGCAGCAGCACGCAGGGGCTCTCCGGGGACGGGCGCAGCACGCTGTTGATGCCCGTCAGCACCGTGGACATGGCCCGGGACGACTGCGACGGGAAGCTCCGGCTGCACATGCGCGCCCCATCACACTTTTACACTCTATTTAAATTAAAAAATAATATTATTTGGAAGTGTGGTAAGTACCGGATTCGATCCTCGAAAATGGCGAAGAAGACGGCCTTTGGGTCCGGGCGCACGCGAGCCGCCAGGCCCCACGTGGCCAGCGCAGACAGCGCGAGCAGCCCCAGGGTGAGGGCCGCCCCCGCCAGCAGCACCTCCACGACGTCGACGTCCCCGGGGCCGGCGCCGGGAGCACCAGCGCTCGCCTCGCCCCGCGCACGCCAAGCTGAGCAGCGAAGCCTTCGATAGACGATGCCTTAGGTCGGGCTCGCGACCACGGTGATGCCGTACGGGGTGTGGACGCCGGGGCCGTCGACCTGACGAGGCGCCTCAGCTCGGCCGGGAGACCGGAGGCGACGGCGCTGACGGCGGCCTCCAGCCGGTCCATGACCCCCGTCGTCACACCGATCAGACGTCCGCCGCGCACTTCACTGACGGCCCGCCTCCATCAACGGCAGCAGTGAGGACAGGGTGAACGGAGTCGAGCGGGCCCGTCATCCTTTCTCCCTCGCCCTCGTTCGACGGCTAGACATTTGTCTACTATATTTTTCCCGTTGAAAAGAGGCACGAGAAAAGCGATGGGTTCTCCTGTTTGTGGAGGGGACTCCATGCTGTTGTCGCTGCTTGCCTCGCACCGCCCTCTGTCAGGACGACAACAATGATTCTCGCAGGGCGGTGATGACGGCGACTGGGGCGATGGCCGATGCGCCGGCCGCACCCGCCGCGCTGCGCCCCGACGTGGACCTCGTGTCCTGGCCCAGCGACTCGGACATGACGGTGGTCCGCGTGAGCAGGCAGCGGAGGCAGCTCGTGTCGTCCGCGGGGGCCGCTGTGAGGCGGTTGGGCGACGGCGAGGTGTGTGTCCGGGAGCCCGGCGACGGCCTGCAGGACCCGAGCCTGTCGCTCGTCAACCTGGCCACCCTGCAGCAGCCGGACGGCGACCAGAGCAGCGTCCGCCTCGAGCCGCTCTCGTCCTGGGTCAGTACGCACACGGCCGCGCCTGCGGTCGACTTCCAGTGCGTCGCCCCTCACGACGCGCTGTTGTCCAGGACCGGGCGGTGCTCGAGCACGGCGACGTCCTCCCCTGCTGCGCCCCGCAGTTCGACGGTGGCACCGGACACGCTGCGCCCCGGGAGCTCGCCGACAAGGCCGTAACCGGCGTACCCGCTGAGGCCACCGACGACAAGATTCTGGAGGCCGCGGTGCAGACACTGCCTCCCACGGCAACGGCGAGGTGAGTGGAGGACGGTGCGGCCGGCGAGACGGGCGACGGGCGGTGCTTCCGCCGGGCCTAGAGTGAGACGCAGCGAAGCAGTGCGACGGAGCGGGAGTGCGGCGGGGACACGTCGTTTCCCGTCGGTTCCTTTCCGACGACTACCGCCCGCCGCCCGTCTCTGCAGTGCGTCGCGTCCGTAGAGCGCCTGCACGGCAGAGGGTAGGCCAGCCCGCCGGGCACGCGTGCGTGCAAGCGGCCAGGCTGCCTACCCTGCAGGCGCTCAGCGCGCTGCCGGCCAGCATGATAAACAGTTCCCGCGCGTGCGTCAGGTCGGTGCGGGTGGGCCCGGCCGGGGACGCAGCGGCGGCGGCGGCGGCGGCAACAGCGCCGCCCTGGTGGAGGACGACGCTGGACTTGCTGTTGTGCTTGGCCTGCGTGCCGAGGCGGCGGCGCGGCAGCCGCTTCGGCAGCGCCAACAGCGTGCCGTACGGCGCGGCGTAGGGCGCGCAGCTTTCTCGCGCATTTCAAATTTCGCGCTCTTCCGTAATTTCTGCGTGAACGTTGGCAACACCGCACGAAGTAAAAACGACAAGGAGGCCCGCGATGCCGGACGCGGGGTGACGGCGGCGGCAGCAAGTTGGCGGGGGCGGAGGGCTGCCAATTTCGCTGACAGTCACTCCCAGTCGACAGCGACGGCGGGGCGGACCCCGGCAGCGGGGGCGGCTGCGGGGGCGGCTGCGGGGGCGGCCGCACGCAGTAAACCGGGCTGCTGCATCAGATCTGATCAGAGACAGATCAGGGACGTAATAGTATGACGAGATGATCCGGCCTCCGCCGACGTCATCGTTTTTGTTATCGCCTGTGCCTGTCCCGGCCGAGGAGGAACACAGCCAGCCGCCGAGAGGCGCGAGAATAAAATGAAGATATATGAGTGAGAGAGAGAGTGAGAGAGAAGGAACAACCGTCTCGTTTTGGCACAGCCCACCACAGCCCATGCTTGCCAGGGCGCGTTGCCCACACACACACATACACGTACGCAAACACAACTCGACTCATATGACAACCGATTGGAAGGGTTGCAACACACACAAGGCCGGCCGGCAACGACCACACGGCCACCGCCACCACCGGGTTGCATCACTCGCGGTGGCATTGTCTCTGCATATTACAACACAAATAATAATATGTGTGTGTGTGTGTGTATCTCGTTTCCCTAAAATGTGTTTCTCCCCGTCTTGCCAACTGGTCCGCCCCACCGATCACGACTATGGCAGCGACTGTGCAAACAGGGGAGTCCCTTCCAAAGAGAGAGAGTGAGAGAGAGAGAGAGAGAGAGAGAGAGAGAGAGAGAGAGAGAGAGAACGGTCCGGACCTCGGGACGGCTGTGTTTCCCAACTTGCTGTGTTTACCGGGCGGCGCCGCATGTCAGAGGTCCGGGCCCGTGTGTCCCCCGCGAAGCAGGAGCGGCGGCGCGGCGGCGGAGTGGGAGGGCCGCCGACGCAGAGACCGTATAAACCTTTCTCTCTCCCTCTCCCTCTCTCACTCAATAACAGCGGCGAACAGTGACCTAGGCCGTGGGCGTCGTCGCGATGGGGGCGCAGAGGGCGTTACGGTATCGGAAGAACGGCCCTGCCTCCAGGCCGGCCAGGCCAGGCCCGGCTACCCATCCTCGTCCTGACCAGCCCTACTGCGGCTTAACTTCTCCGATCCGCGGCCCCGCGGCGCGTGGTGACGGCCGGGGCCGGCGCTCTGCAGAGCACTCGGCAGGGCAGACCGTTTGTCCAACCGGACACGCCGCTGCCGCTGGCGCGGCGCCGCCTCCACACGTCCGCGAGGGCCCCGCCGATAACCCCCCGTGACCCCTCCCCCCGGGGGGGCTCATCCCGACCGACCAGAGAATGTGGAGAGAGGATGATCGCCAGTTGTGTCAAGTTGTCTGAGGGCGGTGCTCGTGAGCTGGGAGAGAGCTGCAGGCGGCGCGCCGATCGTACAACCCAACCTCCGTCACGCGTCGCTAGCGTCGCTCTGCACAGGTGAGAAGAGGACAGGTGTCGGGTGCGGGGGCCGGCGGGGGCCGCTGCCGACGGTGTAGCCGTCGTGGACACACGTGGACACACGTGGACACACGTGGACACACGTGGACACATGGGGACACATGGGGACACGCGTGCGCACCTGCACATCGAAAACGTCAGCTCGCCCATGGGAAATGTTTGACTTCTGGCAGCACGGTGCAGCGTTGGTGATGCTATAGACATAATAGTCTTTCTTTCGAACCGCAAATTCGCCCTCGTATTTCTCGTGGGTCGTCCGGTTCTGTCTCATTTAACATTTTTTTAAATACCCAATAATTTTAAATACCCAATAAATTTTTTGTTTTTATTTTATTTCTCAAGTCAAAGAAAGTCCCACGTGCTCCATTTTTTTTTACAATTTGCAATCGCGCGCAACAAGCAGAAAAGTCTCGATTTGCTGATTTTGCGATGCGCGGATCGAAAATAAGAAACGATAATGCAGGAACGTGACGCGGTGCCTCCGCTTATCGGGTGGCGATACTGTCAGGGCCCGGGCCGGGCCGCCTCCTCTTAAAAACAAAAGCAAAAATAAAATAAAATAAACCCGCCCACCTCCTCTGCAGCTCTCTGCCTTTCTCTCCGATTTCCGACTCGGCTCCGGGTCCTCCGTGTCTCACGGAATTCTCCATTTCCTCCGGAGTAACAACTGCCGTATAACAATCCACGGCGCCAAAACTTGAATGTCTGCATTTTTATTAATTATTGGTGATGACGGTTGGTTGGCGTGGCATAAAGTTTGAGCGTGGCCACGGCGGAGGCGGGAGGAGGTGGGGAAAGCCAGGACTCGCGGGCCGGGGCCCGTACCCCGTGCTCCGTCCCCTGTCCACGCCACGGCCACGGCTTTCGTTGGTGTTTACTCTGCAGCCCCTTCTACCCTACCGGCCCAGGTCCTTGCCAGGTCCTTGCCAGGTCCTTGCCTGGCCTGGGTCCCCTGGACCCCCGCTGGACCCCAGGGGTAACAAAAGCGTGATTAGCCCCTTCCCCCTACCCCCTTCTCCTCCCCCTCCTTTCCCTCTAACAGCCACCCGGCCGCCCTCCGGGTGTCCGTGAGTATGAGAAACTAGAGGGGCGGGCGGGGGAGAGACACATTGTCACGGCGGGGTCGGGTCGCTGTATGGGCGCGGCATGGGCAGGGCAGGGCGGGGGCGCTGGAATTAAGATGGAACAGCTAAGGGTGGAAAGGGGAGGGGAAGGGGGAGGGGGCGAGCTGCGGGGGCTGTAGTTACTCCTCTCTTCTTTCTGCCGCGCCGTCCGCTCGCGGCCGCGGGTGCGAGTGAGACGGGCGCAGTGGTGCGACACGGCGGCGGCGGCGTCCCGCGGAAGTGGGCGTGGCTGCGGTCCGGCGTTGGCGTGTCGGCAGTCGGCAGCTGGGCTGATGAGAATCTCAGAGAGGGGAGGGGAAAGAGGGGGGGGGGGGCGCTGACGCGCGAGGCGGGAATCCCTCAAACCGTTCAAACGGTGGCTCTACGCCGCGCTGCGCCGGCTGCCTCGCTCTACGAGGCCCGTGACGTCACGTCACTGCGCGTTACGCCGGCCGTGTGTTTGCGAAGCCGTGGCGGTGGCGGTAATTGTTGGTAGCGAACGCAGGCGGGACGGCTGAGCGCGGCGGGGGAGTGGGTGTAGAGTGGGGACGCGGGTTCGAATACCGGCGGTGACGCCGCGTTTTGTTATGATTCACGCTTCACACATTCAAATATTACGCAGTCACCGAGCGGGTGGGCGGCGGCGGGGAGTGTCACGCTTCCTGCCGTTCAGGTCAGGCAGTGATGCCGGGGGAGAGGGTCTTCTGCGCGGCCGGAGACATGACTGTTCGTATGTTTTCGCAGCGGAACATGGAGGCCCTGAGGCACCCCCTGGACAGGCCCAGCCACGACGTGGACGTGCACCCGTCGTACGCTGGACAGGCCCAGCCACGACGTGGACGTGCACCCGTCGTGCGGCCCGCG